>NW_010576791.1:61144-144076 GCF_000705375.1 Tinamus guttatus | reverse complement strand
TTTTTTTCCAATACAAAATAGGTCTGATTATTGATGCTTTTGGTGAATTAAGAGATCAGCAAGAACAAGTGAGAGAGGATATGGAGGTATGAATAAACATGTTACATTTTTTCCCTAATCCTATTAATCTAGATTGTTACTAGTAATAATATTTGCTTAGTGTTAAAACTGAATTTTAAACACCTGAATTTCATTTCCAGACCAAATGTTTTATTTGCGGAATCGGTAATGACTATTTTGACACAACCCCCCATGGCTTTGAAACACACACTTTGCAAGAGCACAACTTGGCAAACTACCTGTAAGTGTTTTGCACATTAATTGGGATTACAATAAGGCAACTTTCAGCTCTAGAGCAACTTGGAAGGGAGTTCACACTGCTGAACAATCCTAGAACAGGATGGACAGAGGATATCCCCTCTGGGAATAGGACAGAGGACATCCCCTCCTTCCTGATGTCCTCTCCACTCCCCTCTGTTCGTTGTCATCACGGTGCTTGCGCCACACGGGAGCTGCCTGGGCAGGGTGGCACCTGAGGGCCCTGCGCTGCCTCAGTCCTGCTCGGGAAGGAAAATCCAGATACGTGGAAGGGCATTGAGCAGCCATCTGCAAACCCTTTTAGTTTGGAAAAGGATTGCGAGGTGGGGCTTGGTATATTAAGATGCCGCAATCTTAATTTCATCATTAAGATGTCTTAAGGGCTACAAGATACTCTAGTTGGTAACAATGAAGCCACTGAAACTTGTGGCTCATTTTAAATTTTTATATATAAACATATATATGTATATCTTTTTAATTTAGAAGCAAGGTCATTACTTTGCTGTTTGGCATAATTTTCTTTATATGCCCCATTCTAGGAAAGAAGCAGAGATGTTATGTTTTCTATATTAATATATTTGCTTCATGTGCTTCTTTCAGGTTCTTTTTAATGTATCTCATTAATAAGGATGAAACTGAGCATACTGGCCAGGTAGGTAGAAGGTCATCTTTAATTAAAAATTTAAATTACTTTATTACTTTTAATCTTCCCCAGCTTTGTACCTATGTACTAACAGATGGGATTGATATGTACCACCAAGGGGTGGAGACAAATACCACCCTTCCTGAGATGTTCTGGGCATAAAAGTGAGGGTAAATACTATCCATATTAAATATTATCTGTATCCAGAAAATGGACAGTTGCCAGCTATCTGCCTGTCACCTTATATCTGAAATGAAACCCTGAAACATAGCAGCTAAAGTTAATATAGGAGGGAATAAACTATTTATAGCATACATCTGTGCGTGAGCAGGTGAGTGTTTAACATAATTAAGCCCTAAACATTAATAAAGTAGCCTAAACTTTAAAATGATTTTGAGTAAATAAAACACATTTTATATATACAGACTATAGAGGTTTGTTTTCATATAATAATTACTAATTTACACATAAGAGTTTTCTGCCTAGGGCTTACCTTTCAAGAGTACTGCATCAAATGTTCTTACCTCCAACAAATAATTTTTTACAAGCATTCTTGAATTGTGAAATGGAAGTTTCAGTGTTCTCACAATTATGCTTTTACTTGCACAGTACTAGTTAGTTTTCATTAAAAGCTTATCTATAGTAACATAACTATACCTTATCCTTTGCAGGAGTCATTTGTGTGGAAGATGTACCAAGAAAGGTGTTGGGATTTCTTCCCTGCAGGAGACTGCTTTCGGAAACAGTATGAGGATCAACTTGGCTAACGTTACCGCATAAGAGACGACTCTATTCATGAACTGTTAAAATCCTGTAAACGAAAAACCTCTTACCTTTTCTTCTTAGGGTATAAATTCAGAACTCATACTTGGTCTAAGTGTCTTTAAACTTCAAGACATGCAGACAATTTGAAACCAAGTCATGGGCTTTCTTTTTTTTTACCTACCGTGTATGAAACAAGTCTTCTGGTTACAAGTGCAGTTTGAAATCTATGCCAAAATTAACTTAAGCCTTCCCATCCAACAGGGCCTGATTAAAAACTCTTAATCGCACCGTTAACCCAGTGTTTGGTAGTACAGCTGAAAGGGCTACAAGACATCTTAATTGCACAACATTTGAAATTTAAGAACTTGAACATCAGAGGCCTTGCCTCAAAAGTGTTTTAACTGCAGTACAGTTTGGCCCCACAGTGTTTGCTAGTGAATGTACTATGATACAGCTTAATACAGCTTTAAGCAGTTAAAAATAAAACGTTTTCAAACACTTTGTTGACCATGAAACATCAATTAAGTGCCTTAAAACCTCTGTAGACATAGCTATGCAAACTTTTTATTTATGTTAGTGTACTAGATGGACAGATCTATTAACTGTGTTGCTCTTCTGTCTTTCTGTAACAAACTGCACCTCAAGTTCATTTATATACACCACCTTCAATAACAGCTTATTAGATGCTGCTGTTAAAAGAAATAGTGTATCAAAATGAATAAAATCTAAATGTTAGGCCAAAATAAAACAATGCTTCATGGTCATCTGTATGTAAAAGCGATTAACTTTATGCTTTTTTTTTTTTTGTCTTCTTCTAATGAAAAGTGCCCACTGCAATAAAGTATAAGCCAAATAATACCTCTGCTGTCTCCTCTTTTTAGTTTTTTTCCTGCAGTGGAAATACAGGAATGGAATGGTGATTGAAAAGACATGTATTTTATGTTCACAGTTTTATTTTTTTTAGGGACTGCATACAGGAAGTACAGGCAGAAGCAATTTCTGTGATTTGTATGCTGTGGCATGCATCTTTAGTCTCATCACAACATTTGTTTGTTTTAAATAAGTAGTGTTTACCAGGAATATTAACCTGAGAGAATTTCAATCAAATCAAGCAAATTCAGGGTGAACATTTTTTGAAGGCCATCAAATAAAATTAGACATTGGGCATCCTGAACCAAGAAAAATAAAGAAAAAGGAGATAAAGAAATTCACTCTATTGCATAAACTACTTAACTTTTGTTATATTCATTATTCACATAAGAGAATTTGGGCTTCAGGAAATCATGCTGTCCAGCCAATCTTCAAGCTCTTCCTCAGTGACATTTTTAGATGTACTTTGCTGTTGCTGCAATGCTGAACTATTCTCTTCAGGGACATCCACTTTTTGAGGTTCTAGAAGAGTAAACACAAAATACAAAAATCTGGAAATAATTCCTTACCAGGGTTTTGTTCCCAATCATTTGCACAACTTAGTAACATTCCAGAAACAATGTAAAATAAGAGGCAGGGGAAGACATTAAAGATTCATGGAGGGATAGGGGAGGAAAGGCACTCCTCTCCATCAGAATTAACAATATAAAATATATATGATGTTGTTTCTCTTACTGCTGAAAATGGACACGCTGACAATGGTGAAACTCAGCACATCAGTGAAGAACTTTTCTTGATGCTACTTACTGTGATTGGGAAGAATATAACATTGGAAAGGAGATATTTAACATTTGGGATAGTAGTGGAAACAATTTTAGCAATGGTATACTTTCTACAGAATACGCAGTATTTCAGTATTCAATATGCTAGGAGTATTCCAGGATAACCACAATATTCTGTATTTAGTTTGTATTGACTAGTGTGGAAAGTGTCCTGTCAGCAACAGTTCCCAGAGCATGTTTCAAATCTGGCTTCAAAAATAATGAAAAAAGCAAGAGTATTCAGAAACTAGTAAGATGTCCTACAACTTACTTCTCTTCAACAAGTGACTAGTTTTGCTGTAAGTCAATTAGTTAATTAATAAGTTTCTAATATCTACTGACCTGGAACTATGGTTTCAGGGAGTCTGGAAGGAATTAAGGGCTACCTACTGCAATGAGGGGTTTATGGGATCTCTACGAAGACGACCAGGATTTCTGGAGGTAATCACAAGTCCTTCATCTTAAAAGAGAGATTTTTTTTTTGTCATCCAATTAAGCATCTGCCATTCTTGAAATACGGATCAAGGATTTCAATAAGAGAAACAAAAATTGGGCAAATTTTTTGATCTTGAAAATTAATCACAGCAATTTTTAATGCATCTTGTAAAGTACTGAACAGATTAAGATTCAGAAATACCTAACAATCAAGGCGTTTATTTGGATATCCAGATTTTTGCCTGCTGCAATTAAAGATGTCAATCGTAGCTTTACTTTTGTTGTTGATACATGTTCATCCTTTGATGATGATATGGAAAACCTCATTGTTTTATTCATTTATCCCACTAACCATGTAATCTTAAAGGCGTAATGCTTGAATGGTAGCAGATGTGCACATTCTGTTATGCCACATTTTATCAAATGTGTTTAGAATTAAAAAAAAAAAAAAAAAAAAGCCAGGATATGAGATAGTGGCCAAATAGTGAAAAGACCACATTCCAACAAGCTGTAGAAGCTATGACAAAGAAGCATTTTCACTCACCACATTTTAAAAGCCTTGGATTTAGTTTGCTTGTACCAAAAAGAGTTTCAAGGTATGTTCTTTTCATAAGCAACAGCTTACAAACACCAGCATGCTGGACAGGAGGGCTACATACCTGAAGTTGTCTTAGGCAGAGTTAAAACTGGATAGGAAGGGATGGGTCAGAGCATGATCCCAGGCCAGTGCAATGCACAGAGAGAGATGAGGATGGTGACAGCAGTACTGCCGACTTGCTAGTCATGACCTTGAAAACGTCACCAAGAAGACAACCATGGCTGTGTGTCTATAGGGGGAGGAAAATCTTACCTTTTTCCTTATAATCCGTTTCCTGATCTTTCTCAGTTACGTTGCTGTCTACAGCACTTGACACACTTCTGTCTTGCACAGTCATGGGAGCATCCAGGTTGAGGAGCCGATCCAGCTCCTCCTCCAGGTGGTCGGTCTCCTGCTCCGGCAGCGGGCGGCCCCGCTGAGGCAGCCCTGCTGCCCGAGCACCTTTACTGGTAGGTTCTGACGGGGCGGCAGGATCGTGGCCACAGTGGGACACGGACACAGCTTTGCTTGGGGCCAAAGACTGTTGAAACAGAGTCTCTCTTCTCTTGCTGGCTTCAACGTTCCTAAATTTCATGGGCGGGAGTTCGACAGGGGCCGATGCCTAGGAGTGCAGGGAGGGACGTTAGGCCTCGTAACAGTGAGCTCCGCTTTCACTGCTCTCTCTAACCGGCCAGTAACTCATCAAACTGGTGTCGTCAGTGAAGAAGCTAGAGTTAAACTCATCAGAGCTCAATTCAGAAACAAAGCATAGTAAAGATAACCTGGTGGTAGCTGAGCACCTACGAGCTATAAATTCCTTGTATCCCTTAAAATGAAATACAAGATCATATGCTAAAGGGAATTCCATCATTCCACAAATAATTCCTGCACCGTTCCTTCTCTTATTCATCCATACTTTACCCAGCCAGTACTTTGAATTTTGGAGTGACTGAAGATAAAAGCTGGCTAGAAACATCCCATTTTACACCTTCCTTCCAAAATGCACCTTGAAAGTAAACCATACTACAGCTTGCTGAGACTGATTGGACAAAAGCTGTGTTATCTCACTAAATACCCTGAAAAATGAAACCAGAATGTAAAACACTAGCAAATGCCACAACAAGAAATGTCAGTGTATGATTTAACACTAAGGCCCTGCTTTTATCAAGATGCCCTGGGGTTAATAACACTCCTGTACTGCCTTACACACTGATTATCACAGATGTGTTACAACAGCAAGACAAAGATTAAATGTTATAACCCACACCATATAACCATGTTTACCTATATATCTATATTTGAAGGACCTAATTACAATTTTTTTCCCCAGGGTGGGGGGGGGAGCATATATTTGAAAAGATAATGTATGTTTGCAGATTCCCTTATAATCTGTATCTGCTATAGAAGATAGTTGTCACCGACAACACTTCAAACTTCAAGCACTCCAAAACCAGAAGCAGTCTTTCATCTGAGTGTCATGTGCTTTTTTCCTTACTTTCCACTGTCTTTAAACTAGTCTTTTTTTGTTTGTTTGTTTACATTAACATTTGCTTTCTCACAGCCTGAAGATAATTCAGGCACTTCTGCTAATACTGTGTTTGATTTTCTATAACCAGACATTAAATAACACTTTATCTGCTTCACTGACAATTCATGTTCTAACACAGCCCTAAATTTGCTTCATGGAATAACCATATATGTTGATATTACTATACAAAATAATAAATTCCCATTAAAATAATTAACTAACTGGAAATACTTGGCAAGCAAGGAAATGCAAGTATATAACAGTTTTAAAAGAGAATCAAATCAAATCAAATCAAAAACAGGCAGTATTCCATGTCAAACACCCGGTTTCAAACCCAGCCCACTGCACACAGTTGCATTTCATTTAAAGCCATCAACGAAAACGGAGGAAGTGCTGATACACATACGGTATCTGGATACAAACACCCGCTGACTCGTCAGTCTCAGGAAATACACATAAAATTAAAAGCAAGTTGCATTCAAACACCAAGTGATAGCTCTAACATAGACTTTACATTTACAGTGTTTCCATTATATTGGGAGAATGAACAACATTACCTCCACAAGCTCAGCAGCCACATTCAACCTTAGATGTAGAGGCAACTCCTGAAGGGCCTGGACCAAAGTCTGACAGTCGACATTAAGGACAGATAACTGAAATATAATTCAACACACAGTAAGCTTTCATTAAAATCAATCAATCAATCCATCTCATTCCCATGTGCCACATTCCCATGTTTTTCTTCATTTGGGGGAGTAGGGACAGAAGAAGACCCCAGAACCTCCATCATTACAGACAACTTAATAAAAATAAATAGCCACAGAATAAGCAGGGCTACTGCATTAAAACACTTGCTGCTGAAAGAACAGCCACCTCCGTGTAGCCCCTGCCAGGCTATCAAACTGTACCAGAGACATCCTCTGCCTTTCAAGCCCTTCTACCTAGGATGTGGAGTTTGCTTAACACAGAAAATTATCTGTTCTCTATTAATATGGAAATGCAGAGGATTCAGGGTAATTTTCCACACAAACTCATTGGAAGGGGAGTTTTCCTGTTACCTGCTTATGGCTTATGCTTTCCATATCCCATTCCTTCTCTTCAGCAAATCGAAATTGTGCGAAGGAGTCTCCTGCAGAAAAGAAGTAACTTGTTTTTATAGATAAACAAAGTAGCTCCCCTCAAATTCCCAACCCTAAATAAATAAATTGAGTCAATAAATCCTGCAGTTTAAAACAGTTTGTTACAAGGTCAATAAAGATTTTTTTGTCTGACAAATAAAGCCTCCAGACCTTTCCTTCCTTGCACTCGTCCTTACTCCAGCCTACAGTCAATAAAATGGCATTGAAGCCACTGAAAACCAAATTCAATTCACATGTGTAGGTGATTGAATTAAAAGTACCCTTAACTAGAGTAATTAAGCTACATATGTACCTGCAGCTATTTGCTAACTTCCCTATCACATTTCTGCAAGACACTCACTGATCGTAACACAGGAGGTGTTGCATTATTATTTTCTTTTAGATGTGATATTTCTTTTGCAGCACCACACCGGGTTCCAAAAGAAAAAGTCCTCAAAGTCCTTTTACTGCAAAACCACACAAAACATTCCAGGAACTCAAAAAAACAAAAAAATCCATCAGCTCTGTACACAGGACAGAAGAGGGCACAGGCCAGGCAATAAGAGAGGGCTCAAATGCGTAAGTATATAAAATTGGAAGCACCATGAAAACCGCTTAAAGCCGCATTTACAGTATTTGAACCACGTTATATCACAGAGAATAGCCAAAAAAATACAAGGTTTTGAAAGGAGCATCTCGAATCCACCGTGTTTCGCACGTGCTGCCTGGCTAAGCAGCCCCTGCCAGCGCCAGCAGCACCAGCGCTGGCACGTCCGTCCCCAGCAGGAACGCCACCTTCCCGGCTAGGCCTTCATACAGATCCTGACAACCTGACCGAGTTCAGCTCCACCTGGTCCCTGCTTCACGACTTTTCGTTCCAGTCCCGCTCAGCGCTCCCCAGCTCACACACGCCCTTGCCTCGGGCAGCTGGGCCTTGGTTTACGCTCGGTGTTTCCAGGCATCACCGCTTCAAAGCCGCCAGTGTCAAACCGCACATTTGTGAATATTTAAAACTAAGCACTAAATTTACTTTTAGACACATAAGCAAGCCTGTGCTTACACCTCACTTTAGTTGATGCCTCTCACGCGAGGCTCTGGGACGCTGGGCTCTGATCCCTTATTTCCGTGCCCACCTGCAGGGGCCGATACTGCCCTGGAGCGCCCGGGGGGACTCACTCCCGATGGAAGCGCTTCACATGGCGCAGGGATTAAATAAACCCCTCCGCTTCAGAACATCTAGAACACTGCCCATAAATAACAACCAACGCGGAAAATTACGGAAATCCAAATCAACTCTTCAATCTCATCATTTTAAAATGGGTACCAAAACATGCAGATTAATTCATGTTTTAACAGCTCATCTTTTTATGGTTGAATTTAGTTATACATGTAAAGACAAAGTTTTATTGAACAACAGTTAGACCAAGTGATTCTCAGAACCTTTACACTATTAGAGCAAACGTTTTCTTCAAAAATGCCCCAAAGACCTTCACTTATTGCACCCACTGTGAGTGAAGAGTTTTCACTGCTCTTAGAGAGGAGCAACTGTAAAACGAGACCAAAGGCTCAGTGGGATCCTCTGGGCGTCTGGGGATGACTGGATGTAAAGCAGCTAAACACAGGAAAATCCATGGGGATCAAGAACTGGTTTGTGATTCTCCGCACCCGCAAAGGTAGCGAATAACAGAGCCAGTTTTATACTGCGGAATTAAAGGGCAAGACTTAAGCTCTAGTTTAACTCAGGTCTTTAAATAAGCTAACAAAGCACAGCTTTCAAATGCAAAAGCAATAGCTGCAATTCACAAAAGCACATTTAATGCAAATTAGGTTAATGAGAACACTGGTCTAAGCAATTATCTTTTCACAAAGTCCTTTAGCCTGAAAATAACTTCCTTTTACGCCATGAATACTAATCAAAACTCTTGCAATGACTCTGACTTCCTTCCAACACAAAAACTTTTTTTTTTTTCCTCATTTGAATAGGTTTTATGTTCCTCACAAATATTTCTTGACCTTCAAAAAATACGGAGTAGCTAGAAGGGATGCATTAAAGTAAATATTGCACACTATCTTTGATAACTTTTACAATAAGCCTTAATAAACATTACAGTATAAAATGTAGCTTTATTAGGAAAGCACAGCAGGTCTAAAACACCAGTTTTCCTATCACTTGAATATATTTTCAAATTAAATCAATTGATTTGAGTAGGGTGCATGTTTCATAGCCTCGACACCACCAGTATCTCTTTATGCAAACATTCATTACATGGCAAAACCCAACAAATTATATCTCTAACTCCTAATAAAACATTCTTCAAAACATGAATTTATATGAGTATCAAAGTTTCAATAGGAGTAAGAAAACTGACACACTAGTGGAATGATTTTGACCAGTTCAATACACTCATTTATGAAAAATAGATAAAAGAAAACATTGGTAAAGACAAGGTATTCTGCACTCTTAGAGCTCCACAGGTTTTCAAAACCAGGGGCAGAGGAGGCCGAGCAAGAGGCCGCCTCCAAGACTACCAGGACTTGAGCACAGAAAAGGCAATAGGGAAGAGTCAAAACACAATTTTTAACCTGAGTTTGCCTTCCCCAGAATAGGTACTGGTTATTTTATTTTTAAGGTTCAATAAGTCACATGGGCCAACGTAGCCCTGTTCTGCAGGGAGAAGCTGCCTGAATCCCGGGGTTCAGTCACGGCCGATACTTGACGCCTGGTGGAACTGCAGTGGATCAGACAGGAATCCCAGCAATTCTCTGGAGGAGCCAGGGGCAGATAAGCGACATTTTCCTTTCCTTTTGATAGTGGTTTCACTCAAACACACTGGTCTGGTGTGACTACTCATAAATACCTCCAACATTCGCTTTTTTACTGAATAAATAATAAAAATGATATCTGAGTGTGAAGTTACTGACTTTCCCATAGGTTAAGCTTAAATCTTTCATTAAATTTAAGCTAATCACCTTAAATATTTACATTTTCCTAATGCTTTGTGACATTTTCTAGTGTCATTTTTTCTCAGGTTACTAATCCAAGAAGAAGGCTGAAGGAAGGCAAAGATCTATGAATAACTTAATCCAAAACCACTCAAGAACAAACACTCTAGGCATACAAGAAAGTGAAATTTGGCGTTCTCCCTAGGGAGACAACTCTTCTTTGGATGAAAGGGAGAGGTCTTGTTTTCACATGCCCAACACATTAAAAAAAGAAGCTCACAAGCTTTTGATCCCTGTAGACCATGGCTTTAGGAACCAGCTGGTCTGGCCCTGGAAGGAACGGCCACGTGGTGCCCTTCCCAAGCGGAGAGGCGCAAGAGGGCATCGCTCCGCGGCGCCGGCGCCCGCACGGGGCTCTGCCCGCTCACTCGCTGCTGCCTTTCGGCTCTCCCAGCTCCGCTATGGACCTGAAAGCTTCACTATTTAAATACTTAATGTGACACTAGCTACGAGATGACAGACCAATGTTTTCTGCTCATAGGCTTTCAGAATGAGTACGTCTTGTTTGGTCTGGAAAGTTCAAAATTCAAAACTCTTTAAGTAATTTTCTTACCATTTCTGAAGTTTAACTTTCTTCAAAGACATTATTTCTTTACATCGACCAACATTCCTTTAATCATACATAATTACTCATGTAGGCTGAAGTATGCATATTTAAATATGCAGTTCAATTCTTTGAGCTTAAGATTATTGTCAATAATTAGTTTCATAATACAACAGTGTAAATATATAGAAGAATCAATCCTCCTTTATTCGCTATTGTAATTCTTCAAAAAAAAAAATCTTTACTTTCAAAAAAAAAAAAGATAGTCACCTTAGAGCAAAGCAAATGAGTAAATTTAAATAATACTTCAAGTGCAATTTTTATTCCAACAATATTTGTTAACTTGACACAAAACAGTTTGTTATCTATAGTTCCTAAATGCCACACTGATGAAAGCACCAGGAAAACTCCTCTTTCTCTCCAACTTCCCTCCTTTCAAGTCAGGAAAGTTTAAAACAGTTTGAGAATTGAGTTTTCAAGCCTTAACTTTAAGTGCTTAAAGCCAGCCTTAATTTTTGCTGATGATACACACTCATCCTTTGGCAGTCCTTTTATTATAATATCACAACCCAATAAAACTATTCTGAATTTTTCTTAGTGGTACAGTGGTACATTTTTTTCTACTCTGCACTTGTCAGAATATTTGTTGCGAAGTATATAATATCATTAATAAATATAATTTATGTTGTTGTCTTGGATATTTTTAGTAACAATAACATCTGAACTAGTATCTTTCTTCTTAATGCCGAATTCACTATTCACACAAGTGATGCAGTGCTACAGTGTTTACAGCATAACCTCTCAAAACCATTTATGAATTACAAACAAAGGTGCAATCCTAAAAACATCCAAGCTGCTTGATATATTGACCACAACACTTGGCTTGCTTTCCCCTCTGCAATGTGTTTATGAAGGGTTCTGCAAGATACAAGAAATCATACCAATGACACAAGCTTACAAGATTATTTTTAAAATCCAGTGAAACAAGAATTGCAGCTTCAGAAAACAAGACAGGGAAGTATTTTCATTGGATACGTTAATAAAATTATAAAGATTAAAACTAGCAAAACGTAAATCTAGCAAAGCTCCCCTTGATTTCAAGGATGTGAAGTTTGTGAAGTGTTTCTTCACACTCGGAAGGCACTTCTGGAACCCCGCTCTAACTTGAGTTACTGTGTTTATTATTGGAGGTCTTCAAATTCTGAAACCATTCTATGAAATGGAATGACCCAACTGATCAAGACTGACCACCATGTAGCCTTACAGGAAAATGCAGCTGAGCAAAGAAAGACCAACCAATGAGGTGAATTTGGTCTTCAAAGTCTTCAAAATCCCTTATATTCAAACAAAAAATTAGTAGCAAGACAAAACTCCAAATCACTTCAAAATATGGTAACTGGTAACATGACAGAGGCATGTACTTGAGTATCTGTCAACTACAGAGCAAATAAACATTGCTCTGTACATTTCAGTGTACAGAAATTCCTGTGACTTTCTGGCTCTTACTAATTAGATATTAAACTGGCCAAACCTGCTGTCCTTTGCAGAGAAGCCACTTTCACAATCCTGAAGTATGCAGTGAAAACGGGAGCTGAAGGGGGCTTCAGATGGGAAGAAAACAGCTGCAGGAAGGAAGCTCTCAATCTGAAGCTTTGCTAATAATTCTGTTTTTGTGACCAGCTCCGAAAAGCCACCATTTCATTGTCCCATATCTGGACTGTGCCCACAGAACTCACAGTCTCCAAAATAGTTTTAACAATTTCTTTTCTTGTTAAATCAAGCAGCTATGACTAAGTACATATGGGCAGTAGTTACACATAGTCAGAAAATGCAGTTTTACATATCTGTTTTAGAGGGTTGACCATTTCAAAATAAACATTGCCGGGAACTTCCTCAGCTGTTCCTTCTCAGGAAAGGATGGCACTGCTGCCGGGGACGGGAGGAGAGGAGTGCACGGCCTCCTATCCATCCTTCCACAACATGTACCACAACACAGGTATAGGAAAAACGCAGGTTTGTCCTGGGCAGCGGATTAATAGAAATGCCAATACAGTAAATGGCTCTCGGTTTCTGTATGAGCGCATGAGCGCTTAGAGACCAGGAAATATTCTGGCATTAAAATGAAATATTAAAAACATCTATGTAATTATGATGAGTAAATTAAAACCAAGCTTACCCAGATCAATAGCATTTGCAGCAAGTTTCTGCTCCTTTTTCCTGTCTCCATTACAAGACCATTATTTACAGTAGTTTATTGCAGACTCTAACCAACATGCATCTCATAATTCTCCAAAGATATGTAGCAAAATGGCTTACCAGGGAGTAAGCCTGAACATCAGGTTAAGGCTAACAGATTGGTAAGCAATCACTTCAGATCAGAAACAGGCAAGCAAACATACTGCATTTGTCCCACGGAGGATTTAAAATGCAACTACACTCTAAGTCCTCTTACATTTAAAAGAAGAAATGAAAGTATTAATAGAAACTAAAGCTATCCATTATTCAAAAATGTTATTGCTATAGATGAAGGGTTACAATGCAAAGATTCAAGCCAGGCATGAGCTGAACTTATCTCCTGTAAAGTGCGAAAGAGGAAAATAACTACTTACTAGCTAGAATTCTATCTGTCACATTAAAAAAGGAACTTGTAGCCACACACAAGCCTCTGCTCATCTTCTGTACAGGTACGGTAAGGGCTTCCCAAGGGATCTATCCTAAACAAAGCGCAGGGCAGGCCCAGGGGGAGAGGGGAGCCGCAGGCCCGGCCCGGGCGCGCAGGCCGCGCGGTCCCTCCGCGCTGTAGGCCCCGCGCCGCGAAGTGCGGCTGTTACGCGCATTAAAAACACAAAGAGATGACACAGAATGAAGAATTACAGTGTCGTGGATGACTGAAACACCATCTGGGCTACATATATGCCACAGTGATTCACAGGTCTGAATAATGCATAAGTTTTTTTTTTTTATTATTATCTTCCATACTCAAACAATGCAGGATGGAAACATGCATTCTGGTGATCATGTTGAATATTCATCTAGAACATTTTTTCCATTCTTATATTGGCATACTATTAAAGAGCACCACAGCTATACTAAAATTCTATTTCTTAAAGCTTGAATAAATTATGCATCACGTAGTAACAATAAGGCTAAAATCAAAGATCATCGTTATCATAGGCATTCACTATGGATAACAACTCTGCTGTTCTTTATTTGTAGTTTTATTTCCCTGATGTCTAGTTCTGTGTTACAGGTTTCTTAGGAGATTACACCATACTCTATTTTAATGCTGTGCTCAAGCTTTCCCTTCCTATTCATTCACCACCTCACTTGTTCTAGCTTCGTTCCTTGAACTTATTTTCTGCTTTTGACCTTGTGTAAATCAATTCTTCCAGAGATTTCTGACCATGATAACGGCATCTTAAGTCTTTCCAGTCTACTTGGAACATAATAGACATGTGTTGATCCCCAAAATACTTTATTTCGGATTATGAATCATGTAGAAGGAGCTAAGTGCCCCCTGTCCTACATCACACCAGCCCTTTTTGCTAAGTTAAAAAATGTTTGAAATTATGGTTTAGATAACCTGTTGTTTTCTTTGGAACACCAGGAACACCAAGTTTCTTAAGTTACTTATGGGGATAAAAAGCTGACCCCAAGCAAATGCAATGGAAAATGCTATAAATAAATAAATAAATAAATCTTTCAAGAGGAGGATTAGCAAGCAAAACAAATTGAATAGCATCCATGAATCAGTTACCCACTGTGTAACTTCCAGGTATCAAGGGACTGTCTTTAGAAGTTCAACATCTCTGTTTAATCGCATGCAGATGCATATACAGGAGGACTAGTCTCCTGATGCTTGCATTTCCTTACACAATGTATATTATCTCTAAGTGCCTTCAAAATCACAAAAAATAAAAAGCGGAATGACGACTTCCTGTATAAACAGAACTCGTCATACAGAGCAAAATGCCACATCTTCATGATCACAGCTGAGCACAGGGAAGAAAACTGCATCTGAATAATTTGATTAATGCAATTTCTTTTCCAATCGATGTGCTCAGTGCGGTTGAAATAGACTTTACACAAGGAAACAACGCGGAGTGAGAGAAGAGAATTTTCCTTTTTGTTTCCTCAAGGCTGTAAGGAAAACGACTTTCATGAAGAGGGTAGTAATGAACGCAGTCAACAGACAAAATAGAAATGTTATTAGAGAAAGACCAAACTGACATCCGTGCTCGAAACTGCTTGGCTATAACAAGAACTGCTGCATCCTCTGTAGAGCAGAGCTGTACGTGCGTGCGAGTGCCGCAGCCCGTTACCTGCAGGCCCATGCAGACAGGCTACGTGCACACAAACTGCGGCAGAGGTTCTTCACGCACCCGGTAACGCACAATCCCGGGCATCTGACAATGATGAGGGCACAGAAATGTAACACTGATTGCACTGTAATTTGAAAACATGCCTTACTGTATCATTTCTAATACTAGAGAAGATTAGTGCAATAAAATCTTACCAATTCAAACAGACAATCATTAACATTTTGCTGGGCGCAAGTAAAGCAAATTACTTCCTCCAGCTTTTGTCAAGCATATAGATTGTACGTGTTTTAAATAATTACCGAAACTAAAATTGCTGGGGCTACTTTGAATTGTAAGTAATTCCAGGTTGCTCCACAGTAATAATTTAATGCAGCAAGGTGTGTATTAACAGATTCAATCATGAAAATATGATTCTGTACTAAACCTAGATTCCCACTGCCCTGGAACACATATTCTAATGGGCATTTCTCAGTATTTTCCAGATGGATAATCCCATCAACGGAATATCGACTGTGGCCCCAAACCGCTCTCCCTGCTCCTATCATGACCCCTATGGAAAGCTGACCTCTGTCTGCAGGAATGTCTCGGAGATGGACTCATAAATTGGAGTGCTGGTTGATGCACAGCTCTTGTAAGGGTTCCAGCAAGCCTACTGCAGAGATGTATCATTCAAGGACCTACATGAGTTTCGAGACAGTTTGCTCAGCAAAATAAAAGTACATTCCTACCACTGTGTTCTTCCAAAACTCCAGAAAGGTTTGCTCTCAAAGAAAAAAGTCTAGTCAGCTCCTCTGCAATGCACTGCCTGCGCTGTAGATTCGTTTAGCTTCTTGCAGCTCTATAAATAAGTAATGAAACAAGCTACTGCATGAGGTGCTACATGTGTGCAAGAGGCCACATGAGCTAAAAGGTGGCTAAGATCATCCTGGAAACTGTGAAGCCGATTTCACAGTGTGATCTGGCATCCATTAAGGGTGCATTTACTTTTGCTTCTGCAAGTCCTGAATAGTGGGCATAAATTTCACAGGATGGACACAGTAAATAGGTTCACTGCTCAACTTCTCTGGGGTACCTTCCATGAGAGGCTCCTCAAAAGAAGAAACAAATCCTTTTCTGTAGCTATGGACATACTGTTTTGCAGGCTCCTTCTTTCTACAGGTCTGGCACCAGACCTGGTTGGTAGCCACTGAAGCAAGAAATACAACTAATTTATAAAAGTTCATTACAAATTTGATGTTTAAGGCTTTTAATAAAAAGACTCATATTTCCATCAACAGCCCAACTAACACTGCTATAGGTACAGATGTTAGAGCTACCAAAACCCAGGAAGAACAGTGCATTGTGTAAAAAAAAGTATTTTTTGCTCCATCAATTAGTAGATATATTAGTGGCCTTTGTTTTACTGAAAAATATATTTAGCTGTTACGCAGATCCTCATAGAGTCTAAAGTTACAATAGCAGCTAGTTCTGCTCCTTAAGCACATGACATCTTAAGTATAAGCTGTAATTTTCTCTCAAAATCCAGCCACAACATAGAGAGCTGGCATATCTGGTAAAACGTGACTTTCGATCTCAGGGTACTATGTCCTTGGAGATGAACGTGAAAAATGAATGAGAGATCAGAGAATTTAATTCTCATACTGTTGTCACTGGAGTGACAGCCAAAAGAGAAGCTAATTTTCAGAACAGAAATCCAAATTTCACAGTCTGAGAATATGACAAGTAACCTTATGGTGACACTTGATTTCTTCTCCCTAGAGACCAATAGTTCTGCGCTCCAAAGGTCAGACCTTTTGAGCCAGCTTTAAGGAGGTTTTTTATGTATGAAAAAATATCATATATCACTTAAATACAAATAACAGTATAATTTTTGATACCTGAGAAAATGCTGTATTATTGCATTCTCATTTAAAATAAATATACTTACCATTTGTAAGTATACATTACACCATTTGTCATTATGTTTCCTCAGCTGTGCATTTTCCTACTGTTAACCTGAAACACTCCTCAGCAAGTACTTTGCTTTAAAAATACACCACTGATGAAAGACTAAACTGACTACTCTTAACAAAACATTTGGAGATCCTTAAACAGAAGTTGCTCTGCTTTGATGTCTACTATCAGAAAAGTACATTCTTTTCTCTTGCAGGCTTTTAGAGAAAGGAAAAGTAATGTTCATAATATAGTATATGCATGAAATAAAGCCACAAGTTTTGATATTCAGTTCCAGTAAGAAATTACTTCCAAAAAAATCCCTTGAAACAAAATCCAGTCATTATTTAAAATCTAAGAAGTACAGACATAGCTAAAAGATTTCCGGTAGTCTGAACTCAGGGCCAAAAGTAAAACTCAATTATATGCCAGCATCCTTATCATTTCTCCCCTCTATTTTTTCTTCCAACTACATAGTTTGCAATACTTGGCTCTAGTCTATAAATATAAAAATAAAAAGGTAAAAGAAGAAATATAAGCTAAAACAGATAGTCAAACATAAGCAAACCAGAAAAGAAAAACAAAACAAAATCTAGAAGTAAGAGAGTCCCAATCCAAACACATATACCAGTTAAGAGTATCCAAACAGAAAGATTCATTTTCAAGACCAACCAGATCTGCAGTGATCTCCGGTTTGACCCCTCTCTACATCTCATCCCATCCCAAGTAACTTCAGGTAATATTCTTAGGCAGTTAAAATGAAAATAACATTTTGTTGCAGCAAAATCTGAAGGATGCAATCAGGCAAGACAAATTATTTAAGCAATTTTTGCTTAGAGCCACCAGCAATAATCAGGCCACTTCATTCCAAGCAGTGTATGGTCATACCCATGATACTAGTACGCGCTCTTTCTAGAAATACAGGGCAACTTTCTGTATCACGCACACAAAAAATATGTATATATGTGCGTGCATGTGTGTGTGTGTATAACTGTGTGATGTTCTACGGCAGAGTGTTTTTATGGTGGTCCATGCTATCGTTTTTAACACCTGGGCGAAGCACAGATGTACCACTGTCCAGCACGGTGGTGGCTGCTGCATAGGTGACACTTGTAAGCACCCAGCTCCTGGGTACAGGGGTTTCTTTCTCAGTAATGCCAAAAAGAGGACTGTGCTAACTCCAAAAAGAGGACTGTGCTACTCACTGCTCCTTCCACCCCCACGCTAGCTATAGGATTTTATGTCTCCTCCTTTGCCCTGGCTCTGGGGCCACTACACTCACGTGTCCTCCTGCTCAGGTCCTAGCTGGGCAGCTGCACGTCCTCCCTCGTGCAAAACCCTTACCGTGCTGGCTCATCTCACTGGGCCCCCAGAGAAGTGCTGCTTTATGGCTGCCAGCTTAACTTGTGGCCATTTTAGCAGCAGAATCTAACAAACATCAAGGCTGGCACAGCACGAAGAACGGACAGGTCAGGAGCAAGGTAGGGCAAGCTGGACTCTCTAGCTCCACTGGAGATGAGAGCATGAGATGGGTCCCTATATTGTGCGTCTGAAATCGAAGGAATAAAAATGCAATAAGCTCAGTTACTTCCAAATGCATGCATGAAAATATTATCAAAGAATCCATTAATTTTGAAAAATTCTGTATTTTTAGAGTGAAAATATTTTCCCATGGACGTATCTGCAATACGTACAAAGCCAAAGCTGTCCTCTGAAAGCCCAAGGAGGAGGCTCATCCCCATGCTGCGCGTCAGGAGGCCAGCGTGTTACAGCAGAACTAACCCAGGACAACAGGGTTGGTTCGCAGCATCTCTGTACACTGCTGCTCCTCAGTCTATTACCTCGGAGAAGAGCATTCGTCTGTGAATCCTCAGTGAGAGGGATATAAATATTTCAGAATGTATTTTTTCTAGCAAATTTGGGGCATACCAACCACACACTGGAAACTCAAACCATTAAATAGATTTTCTTGGTGTGTGTTCACAGGTGAAGGATAACAAGGATAAAGGAAATCCTATTTGCAAAGTAGCAAAATCTAAATATCTTCAGGTCATTAAAGGTTGCATCAGAATTGCATGGTAGTATTAATTTAGGCATTTTCTAACTTCTGAATGCTTGCTAATCTAATCTTTTATCTATCCCTTTAATCCATTATTTTTATTTACACTTACAGAAAATACTATTCTCCTACTCCAGCTAACACTTTCACACAAGATAGCCTTTATTTATCTTCTTTCCTTTTTTTTTTTCTTTTCTTTCTGCCGCCTTTGGAAGACTATGGCACTACATTTTAAACTTAACTTCCAATTATTATACGCAGCCAGAAGGGAACAAAAGAAAACATTGCAAAGGAAAGCCCAGCAACTGCTACAAAGAGCTTTAACGAGAGTAGCAACTGAAAAGAAAATTCACCATTTTCCTCAGCAGAGCTTTCTGTGATCGATCTTTCACTACATCCAAACTACAAGCTAGGTTTGAAATGCATTTTTTTCCTTCTTAAACCAGAGCAAAAATAGCACATAAGTGGCCATGTTCATTTAAAAAGTATTTAACGAGCAAGTTAACCCAGGGATGAAAAGAAAAAAAAATCTGATTTTAGTTATACAACTTTTAATAAATATAAAGATGATATTTAAAAAGCATTCGGGCATTTAAATACAAAAATCTAGCATGTCTTCATTAACAGCACTCTCAGCAGCAAACGTCCTCCTAGTTAGTCATTTAATTTCTATATTCCCCGGGATTATATGGCACCCAATACTAAAGGAAAAAAAAATATATTTACACATATATATGTATGCATGCACATACATATACATGTATGTATCTGTGGTATTAGGTTTGCTACTAATATTGTACAGACATCACGCTACATTCAAGAAGGCCTTTTTATCCTGACAGCTTGCGATGTTCACTAAGGCAGAATTCCAGGCCTGGAAAAAGAGGAGATTTCAGGTGCCTTTTTCCACACGTGGAAGCCAGATTGCATCCCTTTTGCAGAAGGGAAGCTGCTCTCCTATGAAAACTATGCAGCCTAAGAAAGCAAACATCCTGTCTCGTATAAAAAGCAACCGTATAGCAAACAAAAGTTGGATAACTCATAGATAAGAAGAAAAAAAAACATGAGATACATGCACAAATACAGGAAACCTTGAGCACATCCTGAAGCCTAAAAGCAAGCCCATCAGATAGATGTGGCCATGCTTGCCAGCACCAATCTTGTCCCAAATAGTCTCTACCTGTTAAGGTAAATACATTGGAAATAAAAGCCCAATGACCTTCAAAACTGCTTTATTGGGAAGTCTACAGCAAATGACTCTCTATTAATAGGCGTCTCTTAAAGAAAAATAATTCCTTATTAATCAAATGACCACATAATCGAAAAACGAATCCGCTTGTCAGCTAATTGACTAAAGTACCTAGTGACCACAATCAAGGAGCCCTGTAATTAAAATGAAGCAGAGGGAAGAGGAGTCGGTCTGAAGCTGGGGCCCTGCTGACAAGGCTCTCTGTTTCCACAGAAAGCACACGAGCTTTTTTTCCACTCCTATTTATTCTTCCCAAACACTTTCTACGTAAGCATCCGAGCTGAGAGACACTTAAGACACAGGAACTTCAGACAAGAAAGTGCTGGGATCAAAAGGAGAGGCCACTAAATGCTTGGAAATACGCTGCAACATCACGCCTGGCTTAGTGCGCTCCACCTGTGTGCAGAGGAAAACTGCTCCAGCACCACCGCTCAAATCCCTAAAACCGGCCTCCCCAAGCTCAGCACAAGGAGCCTGGACGTTACGGCCCTGGAGCGATCACCTCAAAGGGGGTGTTGCTGCGGCCGCAAGATGGGACCTATGTTGCTTTTGGGCACCATGCGCTTAGTTCAGCCTTTTTTAAATACAGTTTATCAATCACACAGTTTACTCTTAGATACTTTTTATATGGCCTGGTATTGCTTCGAACTAAGCCTAATAATAAAGAAACAACTGATTCAGTGTTATTTAAAAAATCAAAATTCAGAAGAAGCTGTCAGTAGACAAAAATAGTTTGCAACAATGGCAAAAAAACAACACTTGCACTGAACCACATGGTCAACATATTTCATCTGCTCACATAGGAGAGAACCTCCCCAGCTCTTGGCACTCGGGCGCTCTTGTACTGAGAGTCTGACAGCCTCATGCAAGGCCACTGTGCTCATCATCCCTGAAGACAACTGTTTACTACAATAATCTCGTTAATTAGAATGGAAATCATCACAAAATTTTGACATTATCTGTGGTTGATAACTGCATTAAAAAAATAGAGCAGGCATGTTAAGACTCAAAACTGTGTCTTTCCTTTGGACAAATATTCCTAAAGACTCAATACTAAATAATAAAGGATGGGAAAAATTGTAGCCGTAAAGTGATGATGATGGTAAGATTTTTTCTTCTTATTATTATTATTAACTTGCAGCAGTCATAAAACATGCCTATCCTTTTCTCCTCCACCCTTTTGTCTAATCCCTTTTTGAATCCATTTATGCTTTTAGCCTCCACAACAATCTGCATTAATGAGCTCTGACTCCATCTTGAAGAAGAGAATTAGGTACATTATGCAGGCATAATACTTAATATTGTAAATACTGTAAAGTAGCAGTTACTGCTAACATTTGAAAATTATTAGAGCTTAGTGAGATATTTCTCTTCAGAGTCCTAAAGATACACTACTGCAATATAGGAATTAAATATGCCTTATTAATTTTAAATGCAAACCAGGACTTTTATTAATTTATTCTCGAGGGATGTTCTGCTGTAGAAATGAGAGCTAAGAAACTATTCGCCAGTTTGTAGTGACCTCAGTGTTGAGGGACACAATTAAAAAAGCTTTGAACGCTGTTTAAACAGGAACGAAAATTAGAGTTTGTAAAATGGAGGAAGGAATTATTAGAACTGGTAAATGCTTAGAAAAGATACTACCAACATTAAAAGGGGTTAATATTGCAGTACTACTCAATAAGAAGTTCACATTCATAGAATTTTAAGATAAATGGAAAATAAAAGTCCTTCAAACCCTCTTCCAAATAACCTTTAGCAAACCATGAGGTTTAAACTAAGCAAATACCAAAGTATTGAAACTCTACTTGACAATAAACAGTAATTTCAGGTGTTCAGATATTTTACACTTCATTTGTATTTCTTTTATACTCAATCACATCCCAAAAATCATCTTCATAGCATGCCTAAGAACCACAAGAAATGGTTATATACGTCCACATAAACATGCTTCTGATTGAGTATTCTGGCAGTGGTGAATAACAGGTGCAAGGGAGTATGCCAGAAACCATGGGGAGGTAACACTGCTCTAAAGTTGTTCATCCAGCCCCCAATAAATTAGCAGCTTAGGAACTCACCGAGTACCAGACTGCATTTAGACCACTGAACTCAAACACCACTGAATATGAATTTCACTAATGGCTTCAATGGGGTAATAAAGCAATAAGCTTCACAACCTGCATTTAAAAATGAACAAACAAGCAAACAAAAAAAATGCATTTCTACCCAATTTACTTTGCAGTGAAAGCAAAAATGAGCACTGAAGTGGCGAGCTGCCCGGAGCCGCACACTGGCTGCACCCGGGCCCAAGCCCACGGCCCGAAGCCCAAGCACAGGGCTGCAGCCAGGGAGCCCAAAGGCTGCTCCGGGAACCGTCCCTAGCGCCGCTGTAACTGTGCAGAAACACCGGCCTCTTGTGCCTGTGACTTTATTGAAATGCCCACTGTGCACTTGAGTTCCCTACTTTACATAAAAGAGGGAGAAGCCCCCTGGCTTAGCTCGTGAAGCTGGGGTTTAAAATTTACAAAGTGATTCATAGTTATCTTAAAAAGTATTCTAATGGGGAAATATTTTAATTTTCAGTTTATGGATCAAATTTAGAATTTAAATCTACATGCAAAAATAAGGTGAAAGCTTAGCTAGTTTGAGGAATAGGGTGAATATTGCTTTAATTCACATATCAAGAAAAAGTATGGGATTTCATACAATTTAATGAAGTGTGCAGAGTCTTCCTAGTCCATTAAATTACAGAAGGCTTTTTATAATTGAACGTTTTTCTAAATAGCATGATACTGAACGATTAAAAAGCGGCCTTTCATTTTAGTATGAAATTAATCCATTTGTTTTAATGGAGGTTATCCATGCAGATTCCTATTTCGGTGCCAATGAGGCTCATGGGAGACAGCAATTATCATCATTAAGCAGCTCTAACTATCTGTGTGGGCTGCCACAGACACTTGTTCTCATAGGAAGACATGTTCTAAAAACACTTTACCTAAAGTCTTCCACTCTTACAGCACAAATACTGCATACTTGGGAAGCCAAAGGCTTTACTAAAATAAAACGTTCTTCAGTAGGGAAATTAATTGTGCATGAGCTGTGCAGCTGCAGGAGTTACAGGGCTCTGCCTGGATAAGGCAGCAGTTTATACCTGGGAAGACTGTAAAGCGCTCGCCCTGCCGCACAACAGCACGTTTATGGTCTGACCCTAATACTTTTAAAGCTGCTCTACTGTAATGCCAAGTGACCCTTAAAATACTACAAGCTCTATAAATACTTGCTAAGAGCAGTCTTTCTGCAACTGCTGTAAGACGCCCCCTTAAAATAAACTTTTACCACCAATTCTTGGTATTTTGTGCTCTTCTTTTTCCCCTTTGTCGGTAATTCCTCTGCACAAAATATGAGAGTGTATATAGAGAGATGTACAGCTATAAACTAGGAACAAGGAAGTGCTTTTCCTAACTTACTCCCTGCCTAGAAGTCTAATGGCTTCATATTATCCATGGCCAGGACTCCAAAGACATTATCTCACTAACTGAATAGGTATTCACTGAATCTGTCATCCAAAACAGCTTTTGGATGGTGTGTCTTTCTCCACTTCAGTAAAAGGGGAATTGATCATAATCAGCTACACAATGTGGTGCATTAGTTTTAAGTTCCAATCTATGCAAAATAAAAGTTGGAGATGAGTAAGCATCTTTGAAGTCATATCTGTCAAAAAATGCAAAGCAGAGATGTATCGCTCATTCCCATCAACGAAGCTAGATAGCACAAAACTCCTATTTCATCATTGACAGGGTGAAAGATATTGCATCCACCGCTACATAATCCTGTCTTTTTTCAGTTTTTTAGATGCATTTCTCTTTAAAAATCCTAGATGGCACATATCACTTGCTAGGGTCACACAATTTTCTTGCCTATCTGCCTTGCCACTCTCTTCTTCTGGCTGCTTTCTCAAACAGAAAGGGCCAGGACGGCTCTCCCCCAGGAAGACCCTTCTTCGTGCTCAGCATCACACACGTTTACGTTTTTGTCTGCACCGACATAGCTGCTACCTGGTTTCCCAAAGAAACTAAGTTTACAGTAGGATATCCACATGTGTGCGCCTATTTATCAACACCTAAGAAATTCTGAATACATTTTTCAATGCCAGCTAAATTCGATGGGCAGTCAAAGGTCCTCCTAATATAAATCAGTTTTAAAAACAAACGTACACTAATTAAGAGGCAATGTATTGATATAAGCAAGTCAAGATTAAAAAAAGCCTACGAAAACCGAGTAAGAGAAAGGGATTAAAATTCTGTGATGATGGTTTTTTCCTATATTTGAAGAGAAGAACTCTCATACGGCCTTGCTATTTCCTGCACCGCTAATCAAAATCAACTTCACTAGCAATTCTATCAGAAAAAGGAGGACACCAATTAGTGAAAGTAATAACTAAGTGCTTCTGTTTTGATGAGCGATAATATGATAGCTGACTAGGAAGCACAGTGAACCAGCAAATCATAATTAAACATGACAACAAAATTATTTTACATGGAAAAAAATATCAGGATCGTGACGTTTACGCTTCATTCTGCATTGTGCCGACACTATTAGTATGCAGAGACAGATTGCTGGGAGCTAAGTACTCAAGGTCTAGTTTATTAACCGCCATCAGAGCTTTTCAAAAGGAAAAATGTAGACCCTCTTACTCCTTAGCTTCTATTGTATCTCAAAACCACCTCAAAACAGTGCATCAGAAATGTAGCATTAAGCATGCCTGTATTTGTTCATATGTATTCATATTTTTTAGTGATTTTACACTAATACAGGATTAGCACTAGAAATAAGGTTAGCATTTTTAAAAAGAATTTTACTGTGTTAGCTGAAGTGATCTGTTTTTCAATTTACTGCACCAACATATTGTGTCACATCTATCCCCTCCCAAAATTGAAGTCTTAGATTCTTGTCAACTTTTGATAAACCACTTAATGTTCTCAGTTGCTGGCACTACCAAAAAACATAATTAAGACATCTCTCACTTCTGCATCTCCACCATTCTCCAGTGAGAAACCAACAGCATCTCTCAGCAATGTATAAACGTTACTCCGTTAAATTGTGAAAAGGTGACCTCTTCAAAACATATAAAATTTTAATTCAGGCAGGAAAATTCCAATACAACCACTATTTTCAGGCCATTCTTATTTTTTTTTCTGCCCCACCCAGTCCCACACTGTCTCCATTGGATCAATCATGAATAGGCTAAAACCACACATCTTACTAAGCACTTAGAGGACAGAAAACACACAAAACATTTAAAATCTCACTGTCCATGTTAGTTCTGCATCTGGATGGGATATGGCTATGGCCCACAACTCTCTCATATAACATGGCCTTCTCATTACACACGTATTTGTAGAAAAAATTCCCCTAGAATGGTTCTTTTCTACGCGTTACCTGCAGACTCATGAGCCTGTGGCTTATTCCTTGAATAACAGTAGCTAACGAGGGTGAACAAACCCAGATCAAACGAAAGGTGTTTGTTTCTCTGTAGTTAACTGCATCCACGGCTGGAAGATGTACGACAGACTGTACTACAAACCTTGGCCACAAACCGTGTTGTTTTGTTCTGCCTTATAACCTTTAGGATAGCTTACCTAACAAATACGAGTTACACTACTTTCAATAAGCAATAACCAACAATATGCAAACATTTTTAGAAGATACTGATCTTTCAGGAAAAAAAAAAAAAGAAATGAAAGAGGATATTAAAAATGCAGAAGGATAAATGAATACAGACGATATATTGACGCAGTTCATTTTTTGAGGTATTCCGATATTTAGAAGAATAATTCTTAAGGAAACATGGTTTATGAGAAACTTCATCCTACCAATAACTTCTGCTTGGCAAATTTCAATCAAATATAACAGCAGGTGGAGCTTTTGAACCTATGAAGCTCCTCGAGTTTGGTGAACACTCTTCATCAGCTAAAGTAGGAGCCCACAAATACATTTATCAAAGGAACGACAATTAAAATTCAGCCTCTTATTCATTCAAAAAACACAGCAACACAATGCAAATCCAGCAATCAGCAAGTCCTTAAGTCTAAACCAGCAACAACTTGGGTTGAAATATTGCAGAAATAGCCCGCAGCTCAAAAGAGAAGAAAGAGTATGTAAAAAACAGTAGGAAAATAAAGTTAATTAGTCTTCCTGCCCACAGAAAAGCCTGTTTTTAAGAACCGTTTTCAGAAAATGCCCTTTTAAGTTTTTGTTATTATGGGCATTACTGCACAGCATTATTAAGAAGTTTCTCTGACACCGTCAAAGCTTGAGCTCTATACTCTTCTGCTTACTCTAATTCACATTAATGACTTTCCAAACTGAAATCATTAAGAAATGACAGATGGGAGGCCACAACCTTAAAGAAAGTTTTCAGCTATATCACAGGAGCAGAATCGCAATTTTCTGACAACTTAATGAACGTTTACTTTTTAATTGTTACTTATTTTGTGTCTAGGTTACTAGCAGCACTTGGTAAAACTTTTCTAACATATTAATTTTACAGAATACACAGTTTAGGAGGCCTTCAAGGGAAGGCACTGTGAGGCACTTAGAAAAAAAGAATCTGAAGAGAAAAAAGTTAGGCAGTACTATGAAGTATGAATAAGTCAAGCTGATAACTGAACATTTTCTAGCCCCTCAAAATATATATGTTTTTGTTTTTCTATCAAGGTCTTTTGACGCATATATTCTATTTCTCTAGGGATAAATGAAGAAGCAGAACTGGGGATAAAAGGTGGATAATGGAAGCAAGCTCTAAGTGTGGTGTTCCCAGAATTTGAGATGACCAAATTTTCTAAGGAACTCACATTTCCATTAATTATACACGGCTATTTATGTGAAACACCATGAAACCTCACAATAAATTAATACCTGTAACAACTGAAGCACAAGGGGCACAAACGACCACATTCTGCTTTCAGTGGAATTCTGGCCTTGCAGAGGTCGTATTAAAACCAAGAGAACTGCTCACAAAATAGGGCATAATGTAATATGAATAAAGGTGGCAGAATCTGTCCTTTAACCCATAATGCTATTTGAAGGGTTCTTTGTACTTCTGCATCTAGTAAATTGGTTTGCAAAATGCATTAGAGACATATATTTCTTAAGCTTGTAAAGGGGACATAGGAAATGGCACTGATTATTTCCGCTATTAACATCATTAACATCGAAATTAAGGGGGTTACAGAAGGGAGCATTTAATTCTAAATCTCTCTGCTTCAATCTTTAATATCAGCCTCTGATGTCTGGTTAGACACATAAAATTTCAACTGCAGATAATACCAACTCTGGCTCACTAGGAAACATTTTAAAAATAACAGAGCAGCAAAGATGGGACCCTAGGTAGGCTATTTGGCTACGGTCACTCAAAGGCATAATCAGCCATCCTTTGGTTTTAAGAACAGTCTTTATCTACCAGTGAACACATATTCAGCAACAACCAAATCCCAAGATAAAGCTAGCATTAAAAATTAAAACCACAGCTACAATGTGGATTTCCTATTTCTCCAGTTTCATTAGGATCACAGATTCAGTCAACTGTTCACCTGGTTACAGATGACAAGTCTGAAATTAAACTAGGGCACTGGAGGAAAGGCGAAAGCCTCCGCGCTCGCTGCAACCTCCCCGCTGCCGCAGGCTGCGCTTCGACACCTCCACGAACGGCAAAGCAGGGAGCTCAAAACTAAAGTTTAATTGATCTCAGGGTGCTATTTCTGAGGATTTTTCCACCTTACTTCTCTTAGGAAGTAGACAATATAGTTCAATGGCAATATTTGTGTTTGGAGTGCTTCTTTTTAGCAAATTTCCCCTGAAATAACATGATGGCAGTTGTGAATTAAAATGGGATTGGTCCTAAAAACAAACACTCTATTAGTAGTTGAAGAAACTAAGGGAATTAAAAAACAGCAGATGTCAATGTTAGCTATAGATCACCATAAAGCTCCAAATCAGTATCGCACTCCACGTACATCACTTCAGATATATATCAGTATTTCCTTAAGGTCTACTTCAAATTACACACAGGGAAGTTCTTGCAATTTTGGTATGAACTTCTGACTGTTTGACTTTCTAGCATCACGCTGTTTTATCACAAAAAAGATGCAAAAGATTCATGAAAGATTACTCCTGTTTTGAAACGAAAAAGCTCCAAGGCTTTTCTGGCCCCGCAGTCCGGCAGTGAGCTTGGGATGTGCACAGGGGGAGCTCAGCTGAGCAGCAGCCTGCGACGGTGCCACAACGTCGGCCTGGAGAAGGGCGCGAATGCGAGGGCCAAAACTGAAGGAAACAGGAGTTTTCACCTCCAGAATGCTGGTGATTCCATGCATAGGACTGGATAGTCTACGACCATCGCTGCCCAACTTGGGCAAGAATCCATATCAAAAATAATTCTGAAAAAAACTCACACACACAAAAAAATCCCACAACGCAAACTGGCAGGTGCCGTCACTCACAGACACTGAGCAGAGAAGCTGACCCGAGCTGATCAGCACTATTATATATGCGCCCAACCTGAACACACTTTATTTAAGACAAAATCATTTTATTGCATGTTACTTTCTTCCACGCAACTGTCATCCTTGTTTTCCTAAACTACAAATAAGAAAGCAACCTGTTTTTCCATGCCCTCCCTTTTCCACACCTCATAAAACCGCTCGCGCTCTCGGACGCGGCGGAAGCTGCTTCTGCGAAGCTCCAAGCGGGCGGGTTCCATTTGTGCCAGCACCACACGCAGGTAGGTACTGTGCAAACTCCACATTTCCAGAGATTTAGTATTCATGGTATCTTCAGAATATGTATTTTAAAAAAGCTTAAATTGGCTTTACTGAAACGGGGACGTAATTGAATTTAATTAAAGAGTAAAGATAAGTATTATCTCGTTCAGTTTAAGAATTTTTCTTCCCCTTATTACGGCAGTTAATTGTGATACTTCAAAAATCAGAATAATGCTGGCAGCTCCCAAGGAAGTTATCAGATAAGAGACACAGTTCATCCGCTATATACACAGCCTTCCAGAAAGAAAAAGTCATTTTGTAAAATAATTAACTACTGCACAGTGAAGCATTTCAGATTAAGTTAATTTTTACATTTTTAACTTACATGTCCAGTATCACTAATATCTAAGATGCATATTTAAACTTTTATGTAGTTAAGAAATTCTGTAGAGATTTTAAGAAAACAAAATCATGGAAAAAGTTACAAGAATGGAGTTCCTCTATCAGTTAGCAGAATCAGACTTGAGCTGGATTGATTACTTAGAATTATGTATTGATTCTTTTCTCTTTTTCCTAAAATACTATCCAAATCTCAGAACGCCAAACTAATACAATGAATTTCATTTTTGCTTCATAAGCAGTAGAAAGACCTTTTTTAAAATTCAATTTAAAGTTTTAATATGATTCAATTGGAATTTACAGTATGATTATTTTCACATTTGCAGAAGCCTTTTCTTTTCCTGACTGTCCTATACTACTTTATCCTAGACAGAATCTATCTTATTACAGAGAATGTCCTAACTTTCCTGATCCAGCCTAATGGATAAAAAGTTAATCTTTGATATGTGACAATGAAACTTCATAATACTAATCCATTCATGCATTCTGCAACGCAAGTACATATGAAAAAGATGCACAAATACTCAAGAACTTGAGAAAAATAGGTTGAAATACCGCAGTCTACTGTTTTTTTCTATTATTATTTTATGCCAAAATATGCTTTGGCATTGCCTTTTAAGATGAGCTTAAGGAGTTTGTACTACAGGATTTAAATATGCGACTCTATCCTGAAGAGATACCACCAGGCAAAGAAAACCATCTTTCAGGAGTCACCAAATTGTCATTACTCTTGCAGTATCCAATGCCCTATGCCATACTCCCTACAAAACATTATTGCAAAATGGCACTCAATGGGATATGCATTAGGTAACATTTAAGAAATTACAGAATGGCTACCAATGTAAAGATATATAGGAAAAAAAGGATATAGAAAAGAACAGCACAGTTGAATGCATTGAACACTGGCATTTAAAGTCTGGACTTCTCACATCATAATCATGCTGTACCAATACTGACATTAAAGTGTCTATTTGATTTGTTTGCACCTTTACCTTTTTGATTTTTTAGCAGAGACAATGTAAAACTGTAACAAATACTAAGTGTTGCCATTTATCTATGTGTTGGAAACATGTACATAGATCCATTTCAAAATGATCCAATAATCCAGATTTCCACTCCCACAGCTACCCCGAAAAATATGAGCAGACTTGCACAAAGCATATAAACTATAAACAAGCAAATAAATAAATGTCCAAATATTTACTAGCATTCTTTAACCCCTCATACGACTTAGTTGAAAACTACTAGGTACCACAGTGATGGGCATCACAGAATGACCTAAAACACAATCACTAGAGAACCATTTTTCATTTAACTTTAATTTTTCACTTAACTAGTACCATTTTTCATTTAACTTTTCCAAAAACCACCATCATCGGAAAAAGGTAAGAACACAGGTTTCCTTTATCCTTTATTTACCCACACCCAGAAGACAAACGCAAAAACAAGGGAATGAAAACACGAAGCGAGGAAATCATTTGTCTGCTCTGGCTGGTGTGCAGATCCAAATAAAAAATTAACACATGCATGTTTTAAAAGAAAAAGAAAACATTTTGAAGGATAGACACGTCAAGTCGCTACAACTTAACAGATGCATCCTTGTCAATAGAATTGTGCAAAAACTGCGGCAACTTCATTAAATGATAATGCAAGAGTCTTCCTTGTGCCCAAGTCAGGGGGAAGCTAAAAATAGAAGAGCAACTGTGCTGGCAGCGCAACACTGTGTGAGATTGAAAGAAAGAACAGACTTGTCCTTCAACAAGAAACTATCCAAGTGTGGGGGAAAAACAATGTTGGTAATTAAGAGTTTCATCTAGTTTTGCTCTTTCATTATCTCTAACATTTTTTTAAATCTCTTAGGACAATGAAATGACACAAGTGATTCTACACGAAAGCCCTCATCTCTGGGGTTTGCTCTGATCTTTTTTCCCCAAACTGAAGGATTCATACATATCTCCTGGAACATCCTAGTTTTCCATACAAAATCTGATAAATTATGCATAATTTCTTGAAGATCAACTTCTAGGAGCGTAAGCCATTTAACCCCTAATACCTAAATACAGAGACAAAAAAACATGAATTCTGAAAATGTATCTTCTCATTAGAGCTCAAAGCATGAGGACAGAAAAATAAGTGAATATCTTGCATGCATGCATGGCAAAGTGCTGGTAACCAAGCAACCAGCAGGAAACATGTCAGAGAGAGGAAAAGAAAGTGTATTTACAGTGCTCATTTATACACAGCTATATATACTTCTTGCAAGAGGACTGCTGTCCTTTCAACTTTTTTTTTTCCATTCTGCTTTACTACAGATCGATATTCTCAGCTCTTCTTGGGGTTAATCTCCTCACGTTACAACAGCTGCCTTAATTCCACATTTTTTTTTCTCCTGATAAAATATGTAATATGTCTAAATTTTATATGAATAGTAGTATGAATAGAGAATGTATTCCAAACTTATTTCTACCATGTACTTGTTTGGCTTTGTCTTTTAATAAGGTTCTGTATTAGTGCTAGACGCAAATTATTCATTTTCTCTTTACACTCATAAATTAGAAAATTCAAGTAAGCACACATTTCATATTAAATCAATAAAACTATTAAATTTATACAGTATTTATATGTTTTCAACAAGATCATTAATGAAAAGACAACTATTTATATACATATCAAAATTACAGAGCTGTATAGTAAACTTCAAATTGTTTAGTTTGTAAGTTAAAGATTCAGTATAAGTTACAGAAGTTTATTAAATACCTAGAGCAATAGTTGTTCTTTTTTTGGTTAATTTCTTTGTACTTTCTCAAAACTGACAGGTATTCAGAAATATTCATAGTAAACTGTTCCTGAGAAACAGATATAGTGGAAGCAATGACTATAAGTTGGAGTTTTTTTCATACTAATGGATTATCCATACTTTGGAAAACAAAACAAAACCTGAATTGAGTAATCTGAAATACTTATCTGAGAAGCAGATGAAGAAACAGGTAGAAGACTAAGTACTCCTAACATAATAATTATTTCACCTTTATCTTCTGCTACTATCCAATTTGTTTACTCGAAACAAACCATTACCACATATATGCTCATGGGGCAGTAAAAGTAGCAGCCGGCCAGGTCCTTGCCATGCCTCGCGGGTGCCTACAGCACGTCCAAGATCACCCTCGCACCCTGCGGAGGCGGCTCTGCTGGGGGAAAAAGTCTTTCCAGGGGATACTTCAACCTGCCTGTAGCGACTGTTTGCCTATACGTCACGTTGAGGTATCAACCCTCCGCAGCATACATAATTCCTACTTTTGAAACAAAAGTTATTTCATAGTAGCCTGAATAGCCTGAAGTTTATTACTTGAGAAGGCACGAACGACACAAAAAATTCTCTTGATTTCTGACAAAGATTATTTATAGTTTCGCAAACAAAGTTAAAAAAATGCAGTAATTACACCATTATCTAGAAGCCCAGTAAATAATTTAATTTTATTTGATCACCATGAGACTTGTATTCTTTATTATAACCATGCGTACAATTTAAATCATGCTCACTGCATTACAGGTTATTAATTGAAGGAAGATTTAATAAGATGACAATATAACTAAACAATCCGATTCTGAAATAAATCTTTAAAGGGCAGATCATGAAGAGAATCAACGAAGTAAAGAAGTACAAGTGGTAAATTCCACTATGGTCAGTGGCATCACCCCTCTCTTCTTTCTAATGTCAGCGATATGGAAACACTTATAAGTGTAAAGTAATCAAAGGAAGGCCAGAAACAGCATCACTAACTGTAAGAAATGCAAAGGAGAACGGCTAGACTGGTCGGGTACAAGAACTGAACTTTAACACATCATCCATTTAAGATGCAATACAGACGTCAGTAAAGCAAAATGATACAACTTGTAGAATACGAAGAATTTTTAACTTTTAGTGCACCGAGTCACCCAGAAAAAAAGGTAAAACAACATCAAAAAACAAACAAACAAAACAATAATGAAAAATACTGAGAAGCAGGTGGGAATTACTGCTGTTAAAATCACAGAAAAACAGAACAGTTAGGGTTGGAAGAGACCTCTGGAGATCATCTGGAGCCTTCTAAAGGCTAGATGGCCACGTCTGGCATCTCCTAGAATAGGGACTCCACAGGCTCTCTATTCAACCACCCTCACCGTGAGGTGTGGATCCTGCATTTCAGTTTCTGCTCACTGCCCCTCGTCCTGCTCTGGCAAAGAGTCTGGCCCCATCTTCTTAACACCCTCCTGCCAGATATTTATCAGCCTTCTTAAGATCCCCCTGAGCCTTCTCCAGGCTAAACACGCCAGCTCTCTCAGCCTCTTGTCGTATGAGAGACACCCCCGCCCCATACCCCAATTGTTTGTCTTCACTGCTCCAGACGTCCTCCCTGGTCCCAGGGACTTGGTGTTCCTGAAGGCCATTCTTGGCAGTAGAGGCTGAGGCAAAGGCAGCACTCAGTACCTTCACCTTTTCTGTGCCCCTTGTCACCAGGACCCTGCCACATTCAGCCGCAGGCCCACATACTCCCCTACACTCTTCTTGCTGCTTAGGTACTCGTAGAAGCAGTCTTCCTAGCTGCCTTCCACACCTCCTGCCAGATTCGCCTTCCGGCGGACTTTAGTTCTCTTAACCTCATTTCTGCGTGCCCAGACAGTGCCTTTGAATTCCTCCTGGGCCATCTGTCCCTGCTTCTACCTCATGTGCACTTCTCTTTTATGTTAGAGCTATGTCAGAAACTCCTTGTTCATCCATGCAAGCCTCCTTCTGCTTGATTTCCTGCGTGCTGGGATGGACCGTTATTGAGTCTGGAGGAGGAGATCCTTGAGCATCAGCTCTCTCGGACTCCTCTCTCCCATCAGGACCATTTCTCATGGGATTCCCCCAAGCAGCATTTCTTAAAAAACTTAACCAGTGACACCATATCACACTTATGAAGTAAATGCTTAATATACCATCCTCCTTTTATGCAATTTCTCATTGTAAACACACAAAAAAACCTCTGAACTTTATTTAAAACATTTTTTCCTAGAAGATTATACTAATGACATCACTACCTCCACTCCATTTAAGAACATGATAACAAAGGAAAAACAACTACAATAAAAATCAATACCTAAGCAACAATCAGATGCAGAATTAACTAGTGCAAGATGAACTGAAACTCTGTCTAAAGCTTTTCTTACAAAGTTCTACGACCAAAAAAAAAAAAATTAGTTTTAAAAGAATAAAGCCAACAAATCTTTAAATATTATTCTGGTATTTACTTTCAATTTTTAGGACATTTCTTTGCTATATTTCTTTAAAAATATAACCCCGTGTATGACCAGACACTAAAGAAGAAGCATCCATTGCAGGTTATAGTTCTTAAACTTATATAGTAGGCAGTTTTGCAAATATGCATTTTAGGAGAAAACCATTATTTCAGATGAAAAATTATTATTTCAAATTCACCATCAGTAGTATAAAGCTAAGGCTTACTCAAGATAAGCCTTAAGCCTTTGACTTATCCTTTTTTCTGAACATCATTTTCACCCACAGAAGGTGCTTGCTAACTCCAAGAACAAGAATAGATTGCTTCAAATTGAGGACTTTAAATTGACATTAATACTTTTTCATTCCCTAGTTGAGGATTAATATAATATTTTTAAATTTTTACCTTATGAATTATCTCAAACTGCTACAGTAAATGTTGAGGTTGGGCTGCACAAACGATGACAGTTTTAAGCAACAAGCTCAAGATACACTTTTAATGACTGTCATTCGATTTTGATTCCGAGAACAATGATCACCTATTTTTCTTTGAGAAGCAAATCTCGTCATCACAAGAAACTACTTTGTAACAGCATGTACTCTTTTATACTCAGTCATCCTCGCTCGGACCAGCTTCAAAGCTGAGATCGTTCACCAAGGTGTTTGTACAGATAGCAGCAGCGTTTAGGCTGCTGGAAATAAATGTCACCCTTAGTCAAACAAATAGCACTCCTATTCTCCCAGACAGAAAAGACTGCCAGCCACAATAGATTTAAAATATTTTTGTGGGTTTTGTTAGGCGGATAACAGGGAAGCAGATGGTGGGGAGGTAGGACTTAAGCATGAACACAGGCCTGTATATCCAAGGAATGATTTTAAAATAGAGCAGTCAAATGTCTCTGGACCATTTCACCTAATCCACAAAATATTCTTAATACCTAACTGACAGATAAAGCGCACACAACTGGTAAATGAAGTAGATAAAGATGTGCACTTTGAGGACATGGTGATGTGGCTGTGGTAAATCTTACAACTTTGTTAGCGTAATGAGGAGAAAGTAACGCGTGTTCCCTCTGATACTTATGCTAAATGGGATTCACAGGAGAGCTCAGTAGATTCAAACACACAAAAGGTACCTAGAGATTGCTGGTCTTTATGCTGATACTCAGTGCACTTCTGAACAGCAAATCCTTCCCCCAAGAAAAACAGAACAAGGGAATAAAGGGAATCTTCAGCTTGGAAAGCTAAGGATCTCTCCTCTTTCCTCCAATTTGTTCTTAAAGGTACATGAAGCTCACGCAGCTTTCTCACATGTCCCATTTGCCTCTGGGAGTCGGTTCTTTTGCTTTTCCTGAAGCAGATAAACAAAAGCTAAAGCGCACGGACAAAAGTCAAAATCTATTGTAAGGTTTAATTTTGTATTTTATGTCCCTTTGAAGAATTGCTTGATGATACTGCAACTCCCCCCTTACTCATAAGAGACATTTGACATGGTAGTCAAAAAGATCAATTCTAACTATAGAAATCAGTCACTGGGAAGACCCACCGCCCTCAAAATGCTGGTCAAAAAAACCCTCTTGCAGAGACAAAGGACAAGAGAACAAAATTGCCAGGTGGCACCGGCACACGCAGCCAGTCTAACCTGCAGTGAGGGGGTCCTTATTGGACCCTTCCTGATTCAAATATCCCGAGCGAAGCAAAGCCCAACACAGCCCCAAAGCCCTCCAGGGCTCTGGAAAACAGCATCGCAGCTTAGCTACCCTTAACTTCCTCTTTCTTCTGACCATATAGTCACACCTGTCCAGGCCATTTTAACTGAAGACGGGCATTATTTTTTAAGCGTAGCAGTTTGCTGGCCCTCTTTACAGAGGGAACTGAAGATCCGGAGGCTTTGGCACAGCCCTCAGAGCCCTCTGCCACCTCTGGCTGCCCAGGCCTGCCGGGCGGGAGGCAAGAGGCTCCAAGGCAAAAGAGCGTTTTCCTTTTGCGGCGCGAGGCTGCAGGACACACGAGGCTGCAGGACGCGTGAGGCCGGCCCGGGATCGCGGCACCAACAGCCAACGTCCGGGATCGCAGCTCCCCGCCGAGGGCCTCGTGCAACGGCACGAGAGCGCGAGCAAACCGGGCAGGCTGGGATACAGCCACGCGCTGAACCATCCAAAAAGAACAAGGTGGGGTGGGAAAACTGGCATTTTTATAGTGCCCCAGTTGAAAGAGAGAGGAAGAAAACTGAACATTTCAATAGCTAGGTGAGTATTAATAGTTACTGGGTCATCGCTACTGTACACCTCCAGTCCACATATAGAAAGGAGCACTAGCAACTGTAAAATAGTCTCCATTCAAAGTACGCAGTGATTTCAAGAACCATAAAACAAACAAAATCTGCCCCCCTCCCCCCCAAAAAGGAAGAAAATAAAACATGCTCCTCTATTTAGTAAAAGAGCGAGCCCTTTTTGGCTTGTGGCTTGGCTCACAAAAGCAGAGCAGCCCATCTAAACAGATATCCAATGATGCTATTTGTATTTCCCCAGCACTACTCAAAGTGCCTTACAGTCACCTAGGACATCTTTATTGACAACCTGCTTAAAATGCAATGCAAAAATGGTAACTGAGTATAATGAAAACATCTGAACATGTAATAAGATAAATAATATCCTACATGTAGGTTACCTTCTCCTCTTTTTGCTTACTCAAATTTTGAAATCTTGAGTTTTGGCCAAAAGCCAAAATTTATTATTCAAAGGTATTATTTATTATTCAAACACTAAATTGTTGATCACAAATGCAAAAGCACTGCATAAGGTATCAAAAAAGAGTATCTTCTCATCTATATAAAGCTGCAAGATATTATACAGGATGAAGTCAAAGTTTCTCATTTTTTCAGATTTTTTGGTCTTTCCATGCGCACTCTGGATGGTTTCCCCATTTACTGCTATTCACCTTCCAACTCAGAGCACTGCTAGACTTTGTTCTCTATTCCTCCCTCTTCTCTTGTTAGAAAGGTTTTTAACTAGCTGGTGGAAGTGAATTCGTTACTTCATTCCTTTTCCTCCTTTGCTGCAAAGGCTCTAGTGGATGTTTTTGAACTGGCAAAATTGTACAACTAAAAATACATAAAACACACAAGATTACTTAATAGAGTAACATATGTAATTAGCAAAAGTAAGCTAAAATTTTAATAATGTTGAATATTAACTTGTAAATTCATTGCATGACAAGCTAGACTTTAAACTTTGCCTCTGCAAAAGGCTCTGTCTCTTTCCTAATTATCAGGCAGCCCAAACTATAATTTTTGTTTAGCAATTTCACTTGGAAATTGGCAAGCTCATATAAGGAGTCTGTAGAAAGACCTGCCTACAGTCAGGGGCATTCTCAGTCAGAGCAGGGAGAAAAAAAATATACTACTACACTACGCTACATGTACATCCATCCAAGCAACACCTCTACGAAAGCAGACATAGGAAAGGAAAGTTGGAAAGGTTTTTGACCAAGATCCATGTTTCTGTGTCTCTTGATAGACATCAAGAAATCACTCCGAGCCCCTCATTCACCAGGAAGGGCGCAGAGCTTTCCAGTGTCCCTTGCAGGATCCAGTCCCCCTCGTTTCCAGGATAGGGATGCCTCCCTCATTCACTGCATCGCAAGGCAGGGAATAGGATAGTGCTCCTAAAAAGCAGCCCCAATAAGGACCCCTACTTTTCAGATGTATTATTATTAGCTGAACTACACACACGGTTCAGAGAACGTCCTTTAGACGACACACAGAAAGCACACACATGGCACAAAACCCTTACCACCTTTAAGGCATGGCTGAAACCCAACAAAACGGAACCTAACCTAAGTTAAGGCTAAACAATAACGACTCAGTGATATGTATATATCAAAAGCTGGTCAATAATCAAAAACTAGTTTTACATCAGCAAAATTTCAAGAACTTCTACTACAGTATTTCTGCAACCGTGTAGTACTTTTTAACAAAAGGGAATATTTTCAAAACTGCCTAAGATAAAGTGGATCTACAGCCAATTGCTTTCAGGAAACTAGATGTATCCAGACATTTACGAGATGCAATTGTTTTTACATTTGCAAAATATAACCTTGAAAAAAACAATAACAAAACCCCAATGATTTCTACAGTTTCATTTAATTCTTCCCCTCATTAAATAGTGGAAGAATCACGTACTTACTTCCAATAAAATTAACATAACACTTGAAAAATAATTTGTTGTTAAGAGCTTTTGGAACAACTTACCCTAACAATCTATTCTCTGTTAGTTCTCTACTCCCACTCTGAAATGCTTAATGTTTAAGGGACATTAAACCTTATCTCTTATTCCAGTTCTTATCCTCTGACAGAGGAGAGAGACCATTAAGTCCAGAGAGTTTCTTACAAGTCCATTAATTACTGAAAGTTTAATAGCGCCATAGAGTTGCACTACAAAAAGTTCAAAACAAACACAGATGCCAAACTCTGGATTAGCCACGGCCTCTTGCATAAGAATGTTCCTTCCTCTCCTCTCTCTCATCTGAAATGCACTCCAAAGAAAAACACCTAGCTAATACTAAGCTAGAATACTGGTCTGATATTTTACTTGCAAGTAGTAGAGATGATCGCTATCAAAAGTAGAAAATCACAAGACCATGTTGATTCTCATACCACTGGTAGAGGGAAACTAGTCAAAATGAATTTTAAACTAAAGATATTTTGCTATTTCCCTATAATAAGGAGAAAAAACACACTCAAACTGTTTTAGGTGCGCCATCAGAGGTTAAACAACAAGAGCAGCTTTGCAAGAGGTTGGCAGCGTGCCTTGAACTGATCAAAGAGAATAACCGCACGCCATTTTTAAGCCTCTGGAAAAATTAGAAATTCCTGAAAACAACCGCTCATAATGGAAGTGCTGACACAACCTTAACTACGGCAGCAAACGCTCTGCTATTACAAAGTTGTTATGGCAACTGGAATTACCAGGTTTGGGAGAGAAGGAGCGAGCGCGCGCACGAACAGAACTTAGGGCTCTTCTGCTCCCCCCAAACTCTTCTAAATTTCATCTGGGGTCACAATCTCGCCACTACAAGGAATCATGTAATTAAGACACCTTTTTTTTCTTTGATCACATTAGTGTGAAATTGAACATGAACAAAATCCAAGGTCTTATTCGCAGCTGATACAAGCACATATCAATAGTAAAAGAAATACAGTCAATTAAAAGATATCTATCTGAAGAGTAGATTTTCAGCAGATATCACATCTAACCACAATTATGCACCAATGTATGTGATATCATCACATTACACCCTTCAATCTTCAGTACAGTTCCATAATATGCTACCAAGCTTGACATTTGGTAACCGTACCATGCTGCAATGTGATCCAATCATATAGCCAAAAGGTTCACAAATACTGATGCATTAACAAAAATGTGAGTAAGAAAACATAATTGAAGCTAATATTTGTGGATCAGCCATTACTCATCCAATATTGTATTCAACAAAAGCAGAAATTTTGGGGTGTTTCTAATGTTAAAATAAAGACAAATCAGTAACAAGGCAGTTACATTTCAAGAGATAAAAATGCATAAATCATAACTTATAAAAATATTAACTAAAGTCTGTGCCAGCACACTGTTAACTTTCTCAGAAAGTGTTGTACAGCTGTAAAGGTAATCCTAGTGAAGTTTCACTTTGATTATTCAATTTCCAGCAAAATATCAGTAGCAGTAAAACCAAGAGTCCTGGAAATCATAATGTTAAGTAATCATTTTCATATGTTTTCATAGAAGCATCCTCTCCAAATACACTAGTAAGACTTCCACTGAAAGACTGCAGAAAAAATATTTGTTTCTTCTCGAAGGATTTTGTGCTAAAGCCACTTTGTCTCTATCAGCTAGACTGCCATGTTCAAAAGTCAAGAACCACAAAAGCCCTCACATGTCTGACACGACAACACTTCCCCTGAAGATTCATACTCACTTGCCAGGTAACAATAACTCCTTTATCAAATTGTCACCTCTCCCCTCTCTTCCACATCACTTCCACATCTCTCGTTCCATACTAGTTTTCAGATGACAGGTAAGGCTCATTTTACAAAGAACAAGAGATAAGAATTGAGAGATGAGAGAAGTTCCTCTTTCCACTGAGAGCGAGAAGACATTCCTGTTCAATTCTAAAAAAATGAGATTCAAGCGGTCATGCTTTTAAGTTCTACTCAAAAATTACTCTGCGGTTGACTACAAATAAATTTTGAAAACTTGTCTTCATTTACACAGATTTAACAGCCTTTTTGTTATTAGAATGTACAATGTATTTCTAAACTGATCACTGAAAATTACAACTTTACAGATGAATTTAATTTAGCTGAAGACAATCACATATTCCATTCACAATACAGAATTATTTAATCTGACATAGTGAATAATTACTGATACCGGTTTACAACAAAACCAAAAAAAAAAAAGAGGAAAGAAAAGAAAAGAAAAAGGATGGGGAAGACAAAAAACTCAGCGTTTCAGAGAGAAGTGGTGTATTTATCAGAGTTTTTAAATTGCTGAAGAGCTGATGATCTGAAGAAAATGTCGTCATTATTGCAGCTTCTTTTATTGCTTTTGTGAGTCAACTTATTTTCCCCTTTATTCTTCAAAGCATCCACTAAAGTATCAACATACTTGGAACAGGCAATCACACATGCCTATGTAAGAGGAATGATAAAATTTACAAAATAACCTAAGGGCCTTTCCCTTTGCATAAGCTTTATACAGCATAGGTTTTCAGACATGTACTATATACACATGATAAATTTGAAAATGTGCAAGAGAAATAACGGATAGTGTTAGCGATCATTTATAAACATTTTCCTTTTTCAGAATTTTATTTGCAATACCAATATTACTAATGATCACACACATTACAATTTTTTAGAAACATCTGCTGTACTGATAATTAAATCTTATTAGAAAGATCTTTTTCCCACTTTATTTAACGAATTATGATCATACGGTAGGGGGCAACACATAGACTTTTAGACCTAATATACCCAAAACTATTAATCATGGAAGGACTAGAGCTGGCAGTAGCATTGCTACAAATACCAAATCTCAGAGAGCCTCGATGAAATTTTAGTGAGCTTTCATCCCGCACATTCATGCGCTCAAAATTTACTTTTTTTTTTTTTTTTTTTTTTTTAAAGACAATGCTTACTTTTGTGTTCATTTCCTATTCAACTTTTTTAATGCTATCTTCTTAACATAGCTAAGTGTATTATTCACCCTATGTCTCGCTTTCACGCACATAGTTCTAATATACTGAAATTTGCCAAGCTACATAGTGGTTATTTTAGGGCTTATAGCTACGATGTGTACATCCAGGAACGTTTCAGGTTACACCATTAAAAAAAAAAAAAAAAAAAAAAAAAAAACCATAGGGATGGAGAAAAACAGTCCATTCAAGCAGTACAGGACTTCTTCCTTGCTACCTATTAAAAAAAAACACTTTTCTGTTAGCAGAAAATAACGTAAAAAACAACATTGCTATGAACCAAATGAAAGGAAGCCGAGGGCTGTGTCCACTCCCTTATTCCTGGTTTAAAGGTGCGAGAACTTCACAGCATTTGACACTACTTAGCAAGGCAGAATAACTCATTGTGCCATTCAAAAGGGCGCAAGAAATCCAAGTTGTGCACGAGCTAACGATGCACTACGTGATACAGCAGCGAGTGCCAGCTAGACAGCCAGGCACAGGAAAGATGAGGCGCCCTCAGGAACGTACAGCTGGGAACGCCTCAAACTCCTGCTGCTGCAGACATGCCAGCAACATCCCCCTCGGGAAGCTGCCTATTCCCCTGGCTCTGCAGCTTGCTTATAGCTTGCTCCTTTTGTACTTTGACCCAACAGAAAAGCTTTTCAGAATGCCATGCTAAGAATACAATTCCTTGTCTTTGTGTTATGCTCAAAATCCAAGAATTTCACCAGCTTGTTCTTATTGCACAAGATGCCAGGTTCACTGGCACCCTGTATTTTAGCATGCTCCTTTATTCAAGTTTACCTGTCTCTCCAGGTGTGAGGTAGCAGAATATTTTGATAATAACATACAAATAGCTTACCTTGTCTGGTTCTTTAAGAGAGGGGAGAAAAGAAAAAGTGCTTTTTTTATTTGGGCGAGCGTATGTGAACATGCCTATATGCACAGAACAGGGTCAATTACTTAGTCCTTTAGGTCTTCTTTTGAAATAACTGCAGAGCAAATACTAGAGTGCACCATTTTGGGGATTTGTGGGGGTGAGGGGAGCTGGGGCACTTGCTCTTTATCCCCTGACAGTTTACCTGCAAATACAAACTTTAAGAAGTTATTCTCACATGCTCACACAAATGTCATATCTTGTGATATTCCAGTTATTTAGAAGCCTTTCATGGGAATGAGGGATAAATTCAGGATCCTTTTAGTTGAGGTTAGGCTAGCAACTCCAGATATTCGTCGTTCTACACATCGTTCAGGACAGGAACCACGAGACAGAAAGTGTTAATATTATTTCAGAAGCTATGCCGCATTCCAGCACTTTGAGCATGGACTTTACATCATGTACCCACTGTATCCTTGGCAACTCAACTCCTATCTAAAGGGACAAGATTGACAACTCGGATTTAAAGTTACAGCCACTGTGTACTATGAGGCTTGGACATGGACAGGAGCTAGAGAGTCTGTAAACTCGGGACCAAAGGTATTCCAAAAGTCACTTGGTGATGAGAGGGCACAACACCTAACTGTGCTCATCACTATCAACTGGATAAAGCAAGACAGCGATATACAGATCTTTCCTTCATTTCATAATTGCTGGTACAATGAAAGTTATTCACATTTGTGCCTGGAAATAGGCATAAACCTGTAGAAGTGGCCCCTCCTCCCACCATTTTTCAGTTCAGTTCTTCATGTTTCACTCCTGTTGCAAAATAGTCCATTTTCTTTCTCACTTCATTTTACACTTTCTCCACCTTCAGCATACATAGCAAAAAGTTAATAAATGAAGATTTAAGACATTTGCAATGTCAAGAATTTTTTTCAAAAAGGCACAAGTAAAGTTCCAAGGAGAAAAAAAGAAAGCTAAATTCTAAGAAAAAGTTTGAAACATCACATTGTTTTATCCACGATCTACATACATGGCCCCTAAGAACAGGGGTATAGAGAATGAAGATCTCACCTCTAATTCTCTAAAACTTATTAAGGGGGAAGATCTATGACTTGCTGTAGTGAGTTTTTCAGCAATATATTAACCTCATAGGAACCTACATAGTAACCTCAAGAGAGCAGTTATCCAATTGCCATTAAATCAGAATAATTAAAAAAAAAATCTCAGCTAAGTTAAAAGCTGATTTGTGAGGCAAGAAGCCTTTGTTTGATTCAGCAAAAATGCGTAATGAGTTTGCACCTCTTTTTAATACACACAGTGCTTTGAAAAATATTGTTCAGAATAGATGAAGGTTTCTTATTGTGGAACAAATTTAAACAATAAAATAAAACAACAAATGTGTGGGCTTAAGTTATAAGCAAAACTGTGGAACAAATTTAAACAATAAAATAAGAAATGTGTGGGCTTAATTTATAAGCAAAAATTCACAACACTATAGGCAGGTTCCCCACACGAAACGGTACGTGAAACAAAACACAAACCTTTAAAAGCAACAAGTCTTTTTGGAACATCCTTTTCGTAAAGGCTAACTATGAATAGGCCTTAATCTGAATGGAGTTTTTAACCCTAAATATGACATCTACGTTGTCAAAACAACTCTGGTCCGTTTTACCTGATCACACCCCAAAGCAGCAGCAGCTTTTTCCAGGATTCATTTCTTGATGACAAGCTGTTCAAACAGAGAGCTCCTATCAAACCTAGTATTATCATCTGCTGCTTTTCCCTCCTAGTAGACACTGCTGTCCATCAGAAGAAATAATTAATGGGTCCATTATGTGCACGAGCGTCATCCTGTCAGTGCAGAGCCTGCTTTGAATAGCTCCTATCTGCTACTCGCCGATGCCACGCATGCTGCTGTCCTGAGAGATGACAAAACACGACACCCTGGGAGACTTCCCCCAGCAATGTTCGAAAGCAGCATCTCACATCTGTGTCTGACAGAAGCTCTGGGAGCCGAGAGCAGCAGACCTCGAGCAGCCTTCGCAGAATGATGTTGCGTGGGTTAAAAGTTGAGGCTTGAAGTCTACCGATACTGCGTTTTTACTAAAGAAATGTAAAATGTGGAGGCTACCGAATGCATACAGAAATAACTTCTCGGTTTTGGAATAACCTACAGCAAACAGATGGAATTTACTGGATGCTAAATATCTTTCAATGGGTGCCGAATACTTCAGTTAACTGGGGTCAGTGCGTTTGCCTCTATCTTTTTGAAAAGATGCAAAGTTCACAGGTTCTTTTATGTCACTTCATTAGGACAGAATAAGTAAAAATGCAGAATTTGGAAGGAATTTGATATTGGGGATACCTGGAAATAAGCTGGAAGCCACTACCACAAGACTGAGCAGCAGTGAACAACAAGACACTGTGGAGAAAGAAATCACAAGACGAGCGAGCATTTCAAATAGAAAAGGCTCCCTATCTGCTGAGGGAGCCTCAGTGTATTCTGACAGAGCACAGCTAAAGCTTCAATCAAATATCTCCTGGGTAAGTTCTTATTTCATATGCTACTTTAATTCTTGATCACAGGAATATATACTTTACTGTATGTACATTACTGTATGCACAGTCATTTTATTATATGAATTTAAAATTCTTTACATTAATACTGAAGTTTAAATCTTCCATGACAAATACTGTGTGTTCTTAGATTTCCTACACTGTTCAAATAACTGTTCTATTTGATACTAAGGTTATTCAAAGGAAAAACATTAAATGCCTTCTCTTAACTTATTATACCGTGAAATAGTTGCTAGGATTAAAATCTTCAATTTATTTTTATATGTATTTCCTGCTTGTTTAGAAAAAAATGAATTAGTAAAAGAGACGTGCCTTTTTTAATATTAGAAAAAGAGCATTTACAGTACTTCATTATTTAATCTGGCAAAGCAAACCTCATTTTGTACCACTGTAGTATATGTAAAAGAATATCTTTTTATTATAGGATAATAAATCGTTGTTTGTATGAAGGTATTAGCTGAAGCTAAAAAGTTGATTGGTTATTTATGAAAGATATAGTAAGCAAATAGCCCCAAGTGAATATGCCATAAAGGTACTACGTACAGAGTTTCAATATAAAGATTGGGCATCAGAGTCCCGGTAAAATTATAAAAAGAAGGTGCAGGTTACCTCAGGTACTTTACTCATTTGATTACAGCATGCAAACAAAAAAGAATTTGAGGCTTCGAGAACACATAATCTACACAGACATTAAATCTCCACGGATATACCAGGCAAAGCATTTTGGAGTGAGATTCTTGCATCTAGCAGGGCTTGGAAAATGAACACAGCATCTGTAGACTTCCTAGCCCTGGAGGAGGACAGCCAGGCTGGCACACACACGCACCACACCCCCTCAACCTGGAAAGGCAGGAAACAGCCCTGCGCTGGTTAACAGCCCACACTGGTCACATTTGGTACGTAATACCAGCTCTAAAAAAATTACCATGGCTCACGCTTTCATTGTTTTCACACCACCTTTTCCATTTACTAACACGTATGTTTCCTCTTCCTAGCCTTGTTTTAAATATCTTTCCTCCACTTCTCTAATTTTCCTCTTTTCAATTTAAATGTTTCCTTCTTAATATATCCACCATTCCTTCTTTTTGATTGTTTTCCTGACTTACTAAAATGACCGCTGTTCCCATCCTGGCTAAAAGACAAACTCTCCATTCACAAACACTTCTCCCTCCCCTTCACGTAGAATTTACCAGCCCTTTGTGTTTAAGGGCTGGAAGACTAAAGTCGCTAAACACTGACAGGAGACAGAAAGACAGGAGCTCATGCTGTGCACAGACTTTTCTGAAGGCAGGGGCCAACAACATGCTCCCAAAATACTGGATTTTCCTACCAGGAAAGCTGTGTGAAACAAAAACTTAAGTGGAGATGGGTCATCTCATGCGTAACACTCTAGAGTACTTTGTATATTTGAAATTCCTCCTACGAGATCTCACTCTTGACTGCCATGATAGGAGTTTAAAAAATAATAAAGAACATGGTTCACACCCTTCAAGCATACAAGGCTGGGTCTTCTGCTCATTCCAGGTACAGAGGTTTCTGTGATTCTCAGCCTCTTCCACTTTCTTGTATTTGCCAGGATGGGAATCTTTGCTAGTGCACCTATCGCTCAGCCATTTGCTGCTGACAAGTTCCAGCACACTATCTACACTTCCCAATTTCTGCCCTTTATGTTTTAAAAATGGCTCCCAATTGCTCCTGTCATGGTCACTTGATCAAATTATAAATAAATCTCTCTCAATCTGTTTCTCTGCTATGCATCACTCCGTATATTAGGGCACCCCAGCGCTAATTCCCGCTGCCTCCTCCCTGCTGCCGTGGGTGGCCCGGCGCAGTGTCCCTCACCCTCCGCGCCGTGACACCGTCGCCAGGCGAGACGGAGGCTCTGGGCGACACCAACCCAAACAACCCGGCTACCAGCTGCGACGGCACCAATTTCAAATTCCAACGTTTTCCACAGTGACAAAACTGGCAAAGCCTCTTACAACTTGAGAGCGCATATCAGCAACCAGAAGCAATGCAGCTTCTGCCAGCAGATTTCAGCAGCTGGTCCACAGTCAGAAGTAAGAGAGAGACAGAGAAATGAGATTTGTAATTCAAGCTTTGAATCTCCAGGCGCAGCTAATTCTCACACGAGAAAACTTTCTTTTCTTGGACAGACAGGGAAGGAGGAGGGTTGCGGGGCGTTGTCTTTCCTCTTTTATACAAGATGTTGTTTATCAAAGCCTATAACACAACTACAGTCGAGAGGGAAGGCAGGGCACTCAGTGAAATGGCACACAGGCATGTGCCGGTAGGAGGCCTCTCTCAACCCATTCAAGAGGTCAACACGTGGTGCTGTGACAGGAGCCAGCCACCACGTGGAAACGACGGCAAGGACACACCGACAGCAGCCTGGACTGCCCACGGAAAGCAAGGAGTAAATAGTGCTCACCTGTAGTAAGGTAGACCGACCCCCAATTTACTGGCCTACTTTTGGCATTTGTTTCCATGCCTACTCAAGACTATGCTTATGATTTCATCTTCATCGTTAAAGGATTTAACCTTTATAAATCTTCACCTTTAACCTAAAAGAAAAGAAGGACCAAAATCCCAAACTGCTCCTATGCTTAAACATGCCCTTTTCACCTTGAATCACAGCTCAACACATCAACTTAAGCATTTTTGCATCTCCCTCAAGCAGTTCATTTTAACCTCCTATAGAGTCACTGTAATGAGGAAAATGGCACCTTGACACTTCAGAACTATTTACACTGTAAATACACTCAGATAACATTAGCCATTGTTTTCAATGAATGTGCCCATTCTACAAAAATATCTATACATTATTTTCCATCCTTCTCCCAGATTTTTCAAGGTTATATTTTTTAGATAAATTGTATCCAGAGATACGTTTTCTTAGAGAACCAAGCAGCAATCTGAGAAAATATTTTACATTAAGCTGTAAGTGGTCTGCATAGGTGAACAGAAGGAATCCAGAGAAAATACACAGGTGCTTTCCCTTAAGACACACAGCAATATCTTTAAAGCCTAATACTTCTGAATTCACTTCATATCTGTGCAACAAGTTTTATTAAATTAAGCTGTAGTAACAAAATGTTTCCATGAAATTCTCCAGAGGTAGAAGTCTTTAATTAAATATTTGGTTTAGAGAAGTAACTTTTTACCATTTTTAAGGGCTGACAAAACTCTACAAAAGAGACATTTTTCCTCCTCTTTCTAATAGGAAAAACAAAGATTAGGAAGGGGGAATCAACAACCTAATGGCAGAATGTAGACAAGAACCCAGTTATAGAACCTGTGCCTGCCTCAGAAGTACGAGGGGAACATAATGACCCTCTTTTCCCCATACTTCCTCCCATCCACTTGCCCTTACATCACCTAAACACTTACAGACCTTTACATTTTGCCCAACATAATAATAGCTCATGACTGACCAATTCATGTCATTCAGAAAATCAAATTCTTCATTTCAATGTATGAAAGGAAAATAAATCCTATATTTCTTTTAATCTATTTCAGCATTCATACAATTACTGCTAAATATCCTTCCAGGATTTCAAATATGAGTTTTTACAACTTCAGCCTCTAGTTGTGCTCTATTTTTAATTAAGGAATATTTAGATTCCCTCTATTGTTCCCTCTACTTGAATGTGGTAATTGTAACCTCTCCGTTTTTGATGCCATAAATACCCATATGTAAGCCCATGACTGCAAGAGATTTTTTCAGTCTTGAAGAAAAAGACCCTACAAAACCACACAGAGTGGACAATTTTGCATTCCCAGTATTTTGATCACTTTTTCAAAAATTGGATGCAATCCTATTAAAACCTTGCATGGTGAAAGAAGAACAACCATCGTGACTCCTAAGCATGACTTTTATTTATACCCACATAAGCCTCGTGTTTGAACAGGCTCAGTATCCCGAGAGGTTTGGCTGCCCAGTATGACTGCTCTTTTCTTATTATTTATTATTTGCTGATAGGCTCATCAGTGATTTTTGCATTCACTTTAAAACATTGAAAGTTTAGCAAGACTATTATTAAACCCCTCAGGTCTCCAACAGAAACACTTCCATTTCATTATTCTCTGCTTGTGATTACTTTTTGAGATCTGTGAACTATCATTTTCTTAATCTACATACCATGTTTTATTCTTTTTTATATAATAATTATTATTTTAAATCAGAATATCATGAGATACGTCAAATGTCTACAGTAATTACACAGTACGTTTGTCAATCAAACTCACAGTTTGCTTAAAGAAATCAATCATATGTAAAGCAACATTTTGCACAAAGCCAAATGACCAATATTAGTTATATTCCTACCCTTTAAAACTTAATCAACTGAATCCTATATCAGCTTTTCTATTCCAGCCAACTGTCCATGTAGCCTATTGGTCTACATTTACCCAAATCATTTTATTTTATAGCATGTTTCCAGCATTCAGAAAAATTATTCCTCCTTTTTCAGAATTCCTGTAATTATAAGAACAACAGTGGTCACAGTCTGCTCTGTTGAACCTTACTGATACAATAACCTTTCCAAGGCATCCACCAGTTTCCAGGCCAGCATCTATACTTACACATCAAACAGTGGTGAATCAGCAAGTTTGTGAAATACGACTGAAAATAGAAAAACACCACACTAAGTGAATCTTTTGCATGACCCTAACTTCCTCCTATATTCTTGGCCCAACACTATTTTGAAAATTAATCCATCAATTCTGCCATTAGGAGCAGGGAATTCAGAAGCACATTGCATGAGAAATCTCATAGCGCACCAAAACTAAGGTTCTACCTAACCCAACTCCCTGTAGAAGAGTCCCCGACACCCCAAGCCTACAGGAGCTGACGTATGGGGCACACACAGTGATAGCTCCTCAGAAACACTCCCCCAGCCTCCAGGTACTTGTGGCAGAGCGGTTTCTCAAGCTAAAAATGATGTTCTATTTACAAAACATTTCTCAGGGGATTTTTCCAGTCGTTTTTGTCTTGAACCTGTGCAAATTTTTTCAGACTTGTAAGCCATACCCTCTTTTCAGTCATCTCTCTTCTAGACTGAGGACCTTCTGAGTCACTCTTTCTATGAGAGCTCTTCCATACTGCCAGTCCTCCCTCTCCCCTTTCCTGTACCTTTTCAGTTTTGCTATGCCCTTGGTGAATGGAGGAAGGAATGCTCGCAATATGGCTCTGCCACCGATTTATATAGCGACATGGTAACAAGCCTTTTGATTTGTTCCCTACTGCTTCCTAATTCCTAGGATCGATTTCCTTCTAACTACTAAGCAGTAACCATCACTTCAGATGACTTTCCATGCGAAGGACTCTCTCTCCCTACATCACTTAATATTTACCTAGACTGAATTCAGTCAGCCACTTGCGAGGCCTCCAGGCGACTCTCGGCAGTCCTCGGGCTGCACAGACTTGGAGACAGACATTTTAACAAGGAAGGTAACGGCCCACCAGATCAGTCCATGCCCGCCGTGGGCCAACCAACCTTCCAAGAGGCCCTGGGGGAATCTCTGCCACCGGATTTAAATCAAGACTGCCAGTAGCTATAGTGAGAAACATGGCTTAGATCACTTAATAACTAAGTCATTACTTCTTTTTGTTACAACTATTCGTGCTAGCTACAAAAGTTAACCGGATCACAAGTGGCTGTGTTGTCTTTGTAATCCATGAATTTTACTGGATTTGTTGGGGCTAGACTTCAGTGTACAGTTACCTCCATGAGATAATCCGACTCAATGTTCTTCAAGCACTAGCAAAGTCAGTAGCAGATCTGAGTCAGCAACAGAAACATCAAACTTCATTCGCCCCAAAATTCACTAAAATTGATTTTTTAATTACATGGGTGTTGTTTCACAGATATGTTGCAAATTAGTAATAAAGTAATTGTAGTTCAAAGACATATTAGTATTTTATCTTTAATGCCTAAAAGCAAATAATGACAAATACCATGTGAGCTAATTATTAAAATTATATTTTAATAAGCAGTGTAAGAAGGGAAGAGAAGGGGATGAAACTGTTCCCAACCTGTCAGAATTCAGACACAAAAGACTCTGGAAAAAATAATTTTCTTAAGCACCTATACACACTATCCTTAATGGATTGTTCACGAATTCTTTTACCTATTGTAATGTAAATTACATAAATCATCCCTAATACCATTATGTGGACGTCACCTTTTCCTGACTGATAACGTGGGTGTATGCCATCACTGTCACCAAAATATATCTTGTCCATGTTAAATTCTCCCTGGATTAATCTACTGTGCTTTCCTTTCATGATTAAATGAATTCTATTCACACACACACACACGAAATAGTATTTTCAGCAGCAGTTGTTCAATGCCTCAATATCAGTTTCCAAAAGGCATTACAGCAACTTTGTATCATATACTATAACTTATTTGGTGAGTTATTTTGGTTACAGAGGATATACTTATTTCCTTTTTTGAGTGAAATAATTTTCAATTTACAACCACTTTGGGAGACTGGCAGGCTTCAGGAAACAAGTACATTATCCATCTACAGTATTCTTCACCAAATGCCCTAAGGCATCTGCAATTATTAGGTAAAGGTTATTGTTGACTCTGCAGCTTTTTTAATTATGTCCTCCAAATTTTTATTTACACTAAATTTAGACATTACATATTCTTTCCCACTACCAAGCAAGTTTATAAATACTGTGTCTTCAATTTGTATTTCAATTTTACTTCCCAAAGGAGTTCACTCCCTCAGTTTTCTTATTCCTTTTATCACTGCAGAAGGAAATGGTAATTAAATTACTTAAAAGTCAAAAGGTTTGTGAAAAAAACAAGAACCACTGTAGGACTTTTCTATTAATAACATAAAAAGACAAAAAAAATTATTAAAGTTCAAGTGAACACACACAGATAAACTGTTTTAAAATACAGGCAAACACAAATAAGCATCTATCTCCTTTTTTTCTTTTTAAACATACAAAGATAACTGTCCAAATCGAGCATCTTGGAGACTTTAAAATGCTCTGTCTCTGGTTCAATTTTACTTTACATAGAGATATTTAAAAAGATCAATTTTCTTTGACAAGTTAAAGTGTGCTTGTAAGTTACCATTATAAAATCTGATGCTTTCAGATTACATTTCCACAAGTTAATTTAGTCATCTCATACTTGTAGGCAATTTTCCTCTAAGTGACTAGATTGTTCTTCTTGGTGGAGATTTCCACTCCTCCTCCTTTCTTTCCCACCTCCTCTTTTTTCATATTCAAATACACCTCAGAAATAAAGTTGGCTGTAGGAGGGGAAGAGAGTATATAAAAACAAGAGTAAGGGAACACTTACTAAGGCATTATGGAGTGAACAACAGGGAAAAAAGCAGCAAAGGAAGAGGCAGACAGAATGATGGGGAGTAGAAGCAAAAAAATATGTAAACCAGGCAGACTGATGTCTCTTATTTGCATTAGCAAAATTACTTGCTGTCAATATTCTAACAGCAAATGCTCATAAAGACAAATCACAAACGGGCTTCTGGATTTCTGTTCTTCAACATAAACAATGTTTTGTACTAACACCTCGGATCCACAGCCCAGTGCAATTTAACCAATTCACACTCATGCTGCCACCACAAAAGAAGCTCTTGCCCCTTCCTGGCAGTCCTAGTGTTTCCCCTTCCCCCATATCTTTCCCTCCTCGCTCAGTCATTTAGTTTCATGTTCCTGCCAATTTCTTTCCTTCCGTACACGCGGTCCAAGCAGGTAGAGGCTCGTACCTCGTGATGGGCCAAATCCATAAAATCACTTAAGTGCTTTTCAAATTCATTTTTCAGAAGAGAAAAGATGATGACAATTCATTACCGAGAACAGATGCAAGCTACAATGCCACTTCAAATTCATTACGTTTTTATTGATAAAAACTTCAAGGCTGCATAGGAAAGAACAGAACAACAAAAACAATCACTCAATAAAAGCAAGTAAGAGACAAAACTCATTCATTTGGCTTCTTTTACGCACATACAAAAGGCAGAGAAAAAAAAATCTAAAACAATTGTAGCCATCTTCATCAGAATTCATGTTTTAGTAGCGACTAACTTGACAACTAAAGCAACTGAAAATCGCACATACAGTTATTACAGGTGGAAAACTTGATCAAGTGAAGCCAGACACAAGTGAGACTGGTAGCAGCTACTCTGTATTCTCCAGTATTTAAGAGGGGGAAAGAGGGCAATCCAAATCTATCGGATTTGTATTGTGCCCATCTCAAACACAGAGTCAACAAAGCCACCATCAGCAGCTGACTGCAAAGCCTTTGCAGTTTTCATCTTTAGGGTAATATGGCCCATGAAATAGAGGAGCTGAAGGGAGTTGCCAATATATTGTTCTTTTTCTTAAAAAAAAAAAAAAAAAAAAAGTTTTTTTGAGATGACAATGTAAAAGGAAAAGGTACAAAAGTCAACCATGTCCAAGACAGACGAGTGACACATAGCAAGGAAAAGAGAGAACAAGGGCACCAAGCCTTCACACAGACTTCTGGGACAGCTAATGAGCGTCTACATCTCCCTGCCTGCCCACAACAGCAGCTATCAAGTAGCAGGTTTGGTTTATTTTTCAGGAGACCTAGTCAGGAGTCCCTGGAGTGCAATGCAAAGGACCCATAACAGCTGGCAGCGCTGCAGGCCCCAGCGCGTGTGGACTTTCTCAAGGAAACCTGCCCGCGTTGCAGGCATTTTCAGCTTGATGGGCGACTTACCTGCCACACGGAAAGGCAGTTTATGTAGAAAGCCTGCGTGGTGGGCAGAGAATGGCAATAGCTTTAGGCTAGGCTAATATTACTGAGCTGTGTGAACTGGCTCATTTTTCAGTCCATCTTCTTGAGGCTAATGGCTTTCACCATTCCCAAGCCCCAGACACACTGTGACAAAGCCCATGCAGACAGCAAGACACTCGAGTGAGACACAGGCACTAGCTTGAAGAACAGGTCTGGAAACAACCTGCATAAGAGAGATATTTGCATGAGAAATGGGAAAGTGCTTGCGCTTCAGCTAAAACAGGTTTTGAAGGCCCTTTGTCCCTCCAGTTAAACATAACTTTCATCTTGGTAGCCTCCCTCTTACTTCTATCTAAGGATTCCAGTCAAGAAGTGGTTTAGCCTAAAGGAGAACCTGTTATAAAAGCCTGTCAACATGTGTAGCCTGTCATGTTCTCAGCTGAACTCTTTATCTTCTAACAATACAAAAACTAAATTACACCTAGAGAAAAAGAACACTCTAAATAAGACTCCATCAATACAGAAGTGAGAGTGGGCCGGCATTTCTCCATGATAACACTTTGCATTACACACTTCCTTGGACTTGGGAAAGGCGACAGGGAAGACTGCCAACAGGGCATCTTTGCCTGAAACACTGCAAACACTTTCTCTGCAGGATGCTATTCTGGTATCCTTCCTTAGCACTTAGTCTAGGCAGAAAATCTAATCCCATTAACCTTCTCTATTACCACTCACCTATCTGTTTATAATACTTAGCTCCCTGGCAGCTCAGTTCTGTGATCATTTTCCAATCAGAAAGTAAGCTGTCTAAAATGATTTTTTTTTTTGCTATTATTGCCTGCAATTATGGCTTGCAGCTTTTATAACAGAAAAAGATCACTACAACAGTGTCACACTATTACAACGTCCGAGCTGAGCTCTTCTCCTCTGCCCCCTGCCATTCTGAAGGAAGCTGCACTTGTTAGTGACACAGGCTGCATGTCGAAGCACATGCACATATTCAAGAAGAAAACATCTCATTATCTGTCTGTTTTCAATCAAGATCTTAAAAAGAAAGAGAGAGGGTATTATCAGACTCACAATCCAAATTATCTTCAGCACATTCAGACATATCACTTTTTATGAGCTGAGATGATGAGTGCGTACTGTCAAAGGAAGGTCATCTGATTCACATTCCAGTAAAGGTTGAAAATGAGTCAGAATCAAACAAAACATAATCCCTCCCCATTCCACCTTATTCTGTCCCTCAAGCATGTTTTTTATTGGAAGAGATTCCAGCTCACAATTTTACACATACGGAGGGTTTGCAAGAAGAGACGACAACAACAGGACGGAGAGTTCCTATGAGCCGAGAGTTGCCATGACCCTGCATTATCTCTTCCCACAGTTAATATCACAAAGGCATTGGTCTCATTTTGAAACACAGACTTGGGTAATGCCCCGGCACTCTTCATACATTTCTACACAAATTAGTCTAAAAAGTAAACAGAGGAGAGGGAGACAGAGAGAGAGAGAGGGAGGGAGGAAGAGGGGAGAGAGGGAGAGGGCGGGCAGAGAGAGAGAGAGAGAGGGAGGGAGGAAGGAGGGGAGAGTGGGAGAGGGCGGAGAGGGGACATGACCTGTATGTGCTCAGTAGAGATATCTTCCCATGCCATGGCCAGAAATACCAAGGATGTCACTGCCTCTCAGGAGAGCTTGGCTTCGCTAGAAAGAGGTGCAAGTGAAGAGCAAAACTAGATCACAAACTAGATGAGGAGCCGCTGTGTGATTTGGACAGGCACAAAAGTATGTGTGGGGGCACATAAATCAAGAGAAAGCTTAGAAACAGAAATCTGATTAATATTATTATGGGAAAAGAACCAATACTTCACAGGCAATCAAAAGACAAAGCCCTTGCTCTGCAGAGCTTACGGTCTAATTCCGGTGATTAACAATCAGAAGGTCAATGAGAAATAATGTGTAAAAAGAAATCCAAAAAAGAAGAATAAGATCAATTAAAGCAAAGGTGTCCAAATCAAGAACAGCATGAAAAAAAATCATAAAGTCCATGGAGAAACACCAAAATTCAAAGCAAGGAGAGAAAGCAGAAGTAAAGATGGGAGAAAGGGAACAGGGCATCATATTGAATGTTGAAAGTGAAGTCTAGAGTACGAAATGTACTGTGTGAGACGACGAGTCAGAGTAATTAGTCTTTTCATTAAAGAAATTTACTGGCAGAAAAGTCAGAGATAACGATGTGGCAGAAACCAATATGAGCAACACAGACCCTAGTCGGGACAGAGTTTGTTCTAGGGGTGCTACAGAAACAAGGATATGATTAAACAAGAGCAGCAGTGAATCAGGCGAGTCAATATTTTTATCAAGTTTTCTAGTCTGTGAATTCAAATACGGACATGGCAACAGGCAGATAGGGATGAGGACAAATTGTTCCACACTTGAACATACTGATTTGCATCTTCATAACCAAAATGTACTTAAACCACATTCGGGACAAATATTCTCAAAATTTAATGTAGTAAAAGATTAAGGCACAAGATCAGAGAAGGATGTTGGTCAGAAATTTTTCTCAATTCAGGAATCTGGAATATAACAAGTTAGTCAATGCAACCAAGGTTCGAAGAATTAAAACACAAGTAAGGAAAAGCTTACTGCACTGATTTTAATGGGAACAGAATTTAACCCTGTTAGTCCATGAATTTTACTCTATCCAACTCTAAATCACAAGACATGCAAAAAATAGCTTGGAAATATGAAATCAATTAAGCTTTTTTCTTTTGTTCCTTGCCATTAGCTTCACTGAAATAACCTCCATACACACCCATGGTCACATCTTTCTGAGATGAAATCAGAATGTTACAATGAAAAAAGAAGCTTTAAAGCTACATTTATACATACCTCAAGCTTTGGAATCACTTCAATCACCACACAGTTCTGAGCGCATTTTAGACATAAAATACCAGGGAAACATGTACATAAAAAACAGGCACTGCTGAGCACAGATCAACAATTACATTTTCTTGATAAATACATTCTTCCATAATACATAAAATCTGGTGCTTCCTATTTTTAATTCACAAACAAAAAAAGGACAGCTTGTCTGCATAGGACAAAAGAGACGAATTTGTGATGTTAGGAACACTTCAGGAGGAAGCACAGAGCAGATGGAGAACCAGCTTACACTGATGCCAAATTCTGTGATTTTTATTGCAAATCTTGGGGGAGGAGGAGGACGTTTGTTTGGGAAAGGTTTTCAGGAAGGGGGGTGCTGCATTTGCATAGATTCCAGATTCCTGATTTATCTACAGGCAAATAAAATAGCAGTATCTATTATGTCTATCAACAAGGCCACAGCTGTGGACTACCCAGGGCATAATTGTGACTAAGACCTAGGCAGGTGAAAATGAGACCACCCTGGAATAAACAGCCTCCAAAATGGAAAACGGTGCCTGTCGCGGGACAGCCTCTTGAAAATACAGCTGCCTCACATGCCATCATAGACATAAAAAGGCTTTTTAATTATTTCTAAGTTGGTGTTCTCAGAGCTGATAAACAACAATCCTTCACTATTTTAGATATCTCAATGGCACAAGAGACAGAGATGCAATTTAACATCATTTAACTGTGGCAGCATCTGCGAGCTGGAGATTTTGTACATTTGTTTTGCTGAATCCGACAGGAGGACTGGGAGCGCCTCTACCTCCTCAACAAGGATATTTATACTTTGTCTAAAAAAAAAAAAAAAAAAAAAAAAAAAAAAAACCTCTCCCTTAAAGGGGAGAGCTCTGTGAACCTCTCAGTGCTCATACAGCTCCCGCCTCCCTTTGCCTTTATTGACATAAGATCTGGGCCTGGGGGACAGTTTTTGGTTGCTTCTTTTTACCTCTGAGAAGAATTATATTAACAGCAAATACCTTTTTAAAACAAGTCAGAGAAAGTTGCATTCTGCCCAAGTATATGAAAATTAACAGGAATACTATCCAGTTATAGCACTAGTATCAAACACCAGAGTTTTCCTACTAAATTCTTCCCATTTCAGAATCAACGAGTAAAATTTCTCAAGCAAGAAAAATGAAGTGGAAAACTAGAGTGCCTTCCAGAAAAGAAAGCTATATGGGGACATATTATAAGCATAAATAATTTCACAGAACAAGCATTCAGAACAAAAATCAGTTGAATGTGGGAAACAAAAGCCACTGGAAAGTGGAAGCCCTGATAGATACTACAATAATCCATATCAATGAGCTAGGCAGTTCGGTAAAAATAACTGATTTTCAACCGTTCTCTAGAGTTTTAAGAGATGAAAGGATTTTTTTTTTAAAATTATCAGAAACATGCCTGCCACTTATATTCTCCTTCACATGAGCAGAATTTATATGGAAATAAGAAAGCTATATATTCTTCACCCACAATCTTTTCTACATCTCCATCAAGATATCCTTATTTTAAGCACAAGCCTCGCTCTCAAAGCTTATCTTTCCAGGTTTTCCAAGACACGCAGTCTTCTGCATACTACTATTTCTCTTACTAGCATACATATATCAATCACAAAGATGACAAAGATACAGTGATATATTACAGTACTCTCATCAAAATTACACAGAGAGGCTCAAAAGCAAAAGGTTTAAAAGACAAAACAGTGTTTTAGGGAATGGAAATCAACTCCTACCTTACAATTCCTACACTTAACATTTACTATTATTCTGCTCCAGCAACTGCTCTTTTGATTGTTATTCCACCTTTATTTTAGTATTCAAGTGCTAAGGACCTACATAAGACCTACATAAATTATGTATGTTCTTACAGTATCAAAACCCTTCTGCCAAGCTGAACTCCACGGCATCTTTTTCCTTGCCTTTTAAGGTCCATCAGAATCATCCTGCTACGACCAAAAAAGAAAGGGGGTGGGGAGGAGAAGGAAGGAATCCATATCCAGATTTCTGTTTTTCACCTTGATACTCATTACTCTGCAACTCAGCGTGTAGCCATCGAGACCGATATAACGGTAGTTTTTGGTTGCTCTAGAGGTAATGCCTAATACCTTGAAAGGAACTTTGGCCAAGTCCTTGACCAGCTGTGCAATGACATGAGCACCATATTTTTTAAATCTAAAGCATCTATTCACAATCTAAAACTGAGGAAGGACTGAAATCTATTTTGGGGCACTTCACACCAGTCGGTCAAAGAACGAGGGCAGTTCTTCAAACATGGTAAGATTCTTCTAGCAAAGCAAGGTTAGCCTATCACTTCCACTTGCCTTGTTCTTATGCTTCACTAGCATCTTTACTAAATTGATTCGAGATTTATTCCCTTCGGGCTTCACAGCGGACTTGTACTTTATATCAGCTACATGTCAAAGTAATGCAGAAAACAGTTTACTTTGTTATTTTCAAGGTTAATTAAAGAAAATATTAATATATATAATTCTATATACATGTGTTGAACAAAAGATGGCCAAAAATTACTGAAAATGTAAAGAAAAGGATAAGAACTAAACTACCACCCTATTCTATAAATACCTAGAATAAGCCCTAATGAAGTAGTTCTGTGAGGCAGCTATTGCCAAAACCACCTGACAGTTCTTTGTTAAGACCACTTGCAGTTGCTTAAAAGCTTGCTACTTAGTCTAAATGTTTCCAAGCCAAGTGTCCACTCCACATGATTTTTCTTCAACCTCCTCCCACAAGCACCTTTAAAAAGAATGGCTGGAAAGTTTTTATACCATGAAAGAACGTAGGAGAAAAAGCTCTCCTTTGAAAGGCGCTACCCTTGAAAAATTGCAAGTACTTTTGTGCCTTGAATCACCATCTTGAAATCAGGCTTGAAAACCTTTCTGCAAGATCTATACTTTGCTCATTTTGTGAAAAATCTGCCCAGATTTGGACGAGCTACAAGCTTCAAGAAATCTGAGTCTGTAAATATTTAATGATGAGACCTGCTGGAGCTTAACAACTAGTCTCCAAAAGGATGTATCCTCAGTGAGCTTCGCTACGGCATCTCACAGCGCAAGTGCCAGTCCCGCAAAGCAGCTCAGTCAAGTTTCCTCTAAGCCTTGGTTAGTGAAGAGCCAGATATTCCCTGTAAAAAAATCTTCATGGAACAGGATCAGGCACATCAGGAATGGAAAGTGCCATCTCTCATCCATATAGCAAGCCCACATCTTTAACACCAATATCTCTGCAACAGTTTAGCAAAGCAGCCTTCCAGCTCACACCATTGGATTTGGGACACAGTCCAGGACTTCTCCCAGCTCCCACCTTAATTCAAGCAACAGTGATGTCCATGTCCTAGATCTAAAAGCTCCAATCCCAATGTCCATATCACACAACATTTGTGCTCTCCCTTCACAACTTTTTGTTGTTTTGAACTAGGAAGTTACATGCAGAATCATAATTATTAAAATGTTAACTTGGAAATATCAAGCTTGGAAGTTTAATTTCTTGGAGGTCGCAAACACATCTACTAGCTTTAATTTAATTTCTAACTCCTCTCCCTCTCCTCGACTAGTGGTTCCTTGCAGTCACCTCGACTCAGTGCCACCACCTGCACTGGCCTGGCTGAACTCACAGCCAGCCGGGAAGGTGCAGATGCAAGCTTCTTCTCACACCACTAAAAATAAATACCATCCCATTTTCAGTTTTTACACATAAGCCAAAGAAACGATGCAAGAAAAACACTAGCAAGAAAAAAAAAATCAATTAAAATAATCAAGCGGCCATGAATGGGTGTTAAAAGGTAACTGCGAAAGAAAACCTTGCACCATGCTGCTTTACAGTCAGTCTGACTTATCCTTTTAGATTTTTTTTTTTGAATATTATCAGGAGGAAGAGCACGAAGACATTCCTGATTATAAAATAAACAAACTATGGCTCTGCCATAAGGCTGGAGTAATATTTTAAATTACATACCAGAAAAAAATTTAAATGGGAAATGGGAAGATGTGCATTATTTAAATTAATGCACTATATATGTCTCTCTGTAAACACATATGATATCGCAGAGAATTAAGAAGATAACAAGTACAAAACAAATACTATTGAAATAATTTTCAAATAAATCCAAGAACTGAGGGAGGCAAACTTTCACTGCACGCTTGAAATCACCACCTGCAGTAGTTTAAACACAAAAGGTGGACATCCACAGGACAGTAACCAATGGCATCTTTCTAATCCAAGGGATATTTTTTTCCAAGTGCCTTTCTAATTTAGCAGCAAACATGACATCCCAAGTTTTCATTGGCTCGCAGAAGAAATAAAGTATTGAGCTACTTTAAGTTCTAACGCTACCCTATTTTTCCATCAGTAACAAATGAAAAAAAAAGAATCTCAGAACCAACTTGTATAATAATGCAACACACTAATTAACTTTCAAGTGCTAGATGAGATGTCTCAGTTGAGTCGAAAGAGTTTAATAATCCTTTTTTTTTAAAAAAAAAAAAAGAAAAATATCAGCAGCAGTTAGCTTCACTGATACCTGTAAAAGGCAAGTGAACCATACTATACTGGACTTGTAAAAATTGGGGTCAATGTTAAGTCACAAGGTATGACATTAAACGGGATCTTATTTTAAAATGACAGAAGACCCAGCTCTGATTCTACTGGATTAATCAGAAGTTAAAAATAAAAATCAATGCAACTCTCAGTTACAGAAATCTCATGTATTTCTGTGTTCGTGCCAAACTGTACTTTCAGATACACCGTCCTTTAAACGTGATTTTTCCCCCTCACTTGACAAATTTTAAAATTACTAATGTTACAAATAGAGGGAATTAGATTAAACACTTTCTTCACCCTCAAACTCAGTAATACTTTCCTGACTACCTTCTTTCTATACAGGACAGGAAGGAAAAAGGCGACATTTTCCTTTTGTAGTAACTAGACATACAAGCTTTGCTTGCTCAGCTAAATTCTGAACTTCAGCAACTCTTACACACACTCATACACACACACACACACACACTCGAACACTATCGGATATGTCAGTCCAAAGGCCAGCTCCAACTGCAACATAGCACCGCACGTGTTCTTGGTAGCCTGAGACCAGCTCTGAATCCTCTCAACATCTGACCTTCTAAAACCTTTGTCTAGTACCTTGCAGCAGCACATCTTTCAGTCTGGAAGAGTTTTGAGTATTCACCTGATTACGGTGAAGAAAAAACATATTATTCAATATGATTTATAGTCTGGCTATGACAAAAGAAAAGTCTTTCTTTTCAGGTAGATTGTGAATGAGACGGAAAGAGTTAATCACAAAAATTCTTACTGCAGCCTAAGTTTATGTTCTTTTTTGCAAGTGTTCATTTCAGAGCGCTACGCATTTTCCTTCTACTTCAGCCAAGCATGATTTTGTTCATCCACTAGTATCTAAACAATGTTATCTACACTACAAAGTCAACAGCTTGAATTAGCTAGCAAGTGAGAACTGCATTTCTAATCCTAAAAGTGAAGGTTCAGTGTTTTAAAATGAATTTTCCATGGTGTTTATCAAACACTTTTAATGATCTGCTCTCTTTCCAGATATTATCTGTAACCGAGTATAACGATGCAAACAAAAGCTGACAGATTTCATTGCCAAGAACTCATACAGTCTGTACCAGACCAAAATATAACATTTCATCGGAAATATTAACTTTAAGACCATTCTAATTCAGAGTATGGTAATAAACAGAGCTGGTCAGTAATAATTCTTTCAATTATCGCTCCTGTTCAAAAGCATATAAAATGTTCACTGTATTTTCCCCTACATAACCATTTCAACTGTTTTGCCTTCATATTCCAGTTATTCATATCACAATCATTTTCTTCTAGACATAAGTGTGTTTGCATAATAAACGACTTTAAAAATCTCTCTTCAAAGCAAAACATGAGGTTAAAAGAAAACAAAAAGAAAAGAATATATCTAGACAAATATAACCATCCCAAGCTTGCAGGCTACACAAAAAAAAAGAGATTATTTATTGCTTTTCACAGAAGTCTTCTAACACATCGACACTTTGTAAAATAATTTTACTCTTTTGCACAACAGCTCTAATCATGTATAGTTTAAAAAGAATGAATACATAAATAACTAAAGCCTGCCCCCCTACTGTTTCTTTTAGTATGCCCTTTAAAGATGGAAAAACAACTGATCTTTGTTTAAAAAAAGGTTTAAGGGCGCCTGCCTCTTTTATCCCCAGTATACTACAGCTTGGGAAACATGTCTGTGGCATGGTTGCTGCCATGAACATGCTGAACACTCCCAGTCAGTGGCGTTATTTACTCTTGCAGACACAAACTGTATTCTAGCATCTCATTGCAGTGTCTAGAACAGCCAGAACTACAGCAAAGTTTCAAAATGCAAAATTGGAAAGTCCGTATACAGAGTACAAAACACTTACCTGCTGAGCTAAGCAAGACATGGAAGTCTGCTCCTCTCTGAGACTCTGCACTGTCTTTCTGTCCCTCTCTTTCTGCATCCTCATAGCGGCTCCAGTTGGAAACGATCTTTCTTCTTGAATAGCTTTTCAGGTCTTCCTTCTCTTCTTCTCGCGACTCATCATCATCATCCTCCTCTACCTGTGAAATTTAAATGGACAGTTGAGCCACTGCAACTCAACAGTGTTCATTCAACTTCATTCAGTGGTTAAATAGTCATGCCAACAACCACAGAAGCAAAGCCCAGAACGACAAACAAGCCTGGATCAGTAGCCATGCAATCAAACGTTTCAATTAGGCACTGCCATCTTCCTGAACTGAATAGAGCTCCTTATTACTGAAAGACTCTAGCAAACCTTCAGTTCTGTTTGGGGACGTTGATTCGCCTGCTGCCCTTTCCCTCCTGTTCCAGAAGCCCAAAGCGAGCACTTTCCTTCCTGACAATGAGCACTGTGAGGAGCAGAACAGGAATTTAGGAATTTAACAGCAGTGCCTCTGTACAAGGGCAGCAGTGATACAGGGGACAAGTAAAGGAAGTGGAGTTTGTTGAACAGCACAGGAAAAAAAACACTGCCAAAATAAACATCACGTAAGAGTGATCTGTATAGAGGTTTTCATATCTATTCCAACTACATGCTCTTGAGTAATGTGAAGTAATTCAACACATATATTTCCTTCATGAAAATCTTTTTTTTAATAAAACATGCAGGGAAAAATAAGATGGACTAGAGGCAGGCAAGCTATCAGCCCCCTCCAGAAAGCAAGGGGGCTCTCCCTTCTCTCTCTAAGGGAGCTTAAGATTCAACAAAAGATTCTAAGAGCCAGCTTAAGTTTCAGCAAAATGGGCATCAGGAACAGGGTCACGGAAAGCTCTCCTTGAGCCCTCAACATCAGAGGGCTCTCCTCTCCCAGAGCATGGATTAGAGCTGGAATGACTGCCGGTTCTCAAAGGGAGATCTGAGCGCCAGGAGAGAAGACTTGAGAGCAGCAGCATTTTGGTGGAAAATATCTTCTAGAGAAGCCCAAGGACAGAGAGATCCTTGCTGAGCTCATTCCCAAACACCCCTTCTGACAGCTCTCCTTCTCTCCTTAATCACAGTGCATTGCTGACATAAAATTGAATTTTGCTATCACAAGAATAAGTACATTCTTCATAACTAGGGCAGTGAAATGCAAGTTTTTTTCCATGTTACCATGTTACTGAGAAGCTCAGAACCACCGCATTCAGCATAAAGTATTTGTGAAAAGCAAAGCTGCCTTTCTGTATGTCATTACATATTAATAACTCAAATGTCATTTCAGCTCACCATCATAAATGTGCTTTAAGGTGGACTTCAGCTTTAAGAGCTTAAACTAAATGTAATCCTGAATTAAACGTGAAGAGCAATTATTTATAAAGTCGAACTGAACACCCTTCTAAATGAAAAGCTGCAACATCACATGTAGAAAGATTAATAAAAAGAAGGGATATACAGCAATGCAACACAGGTTTTATAGCAATATTTAGGAATCGGGTCTACTCCATACAAAGTTTCATAGATACAGTTTGGCTTGAAAGCAAATTGTTTGGTTTTCCACCTTCCAGTAGCATCCAGTCATTTAACAGAAAAACCTCTATGAACATGAAATAAATCTCTATTGCAAACACCACATACTACATTTCCACACGAGCCCATCACAAAGAGAAGACAGACCCGTAAAGCATAACTAGGAACTAATAGTTCATGGGTAGTGGAGCTCTGCAGCTCCTCAGTTTTGAAAATGTATTAAAAATGACCAAAACTAGCAGTGATGCCACTAAGGCAAAAATACACAAAAATCAAGACTATCAATACTGAGGGAAGAGCCAGTTCATGGCTTTTAGGCCCACTGCAGAGCACGATGTTTTAAACTTGACTGTGGGAGATGAGATCCTCCCCAAATGGTCTCACAATGACTACCCTGCATCTCACACACAGAGCAAAATCTGAATTAGAGTAACAACTTCTCCCTGCCAAATAACCTCCCAATATTCATAAAATAAGCTTCTCTATCACTGTTTGGGAGTCCTGATCCACATTACAAATGGTAAAATCATTAAACAGTGCTAATGTGGGTTAAAAACCTACTACAATTAGTGAAAAATACATTTTAAAAAAAAAATCTATCACATTGTAATAGAACAGCTGACAAAAGGTGGAAAATCTGGGCATTCTCAGTAGTTCTGTGCAATTTTGCTTTCATTTTAGGTAAAGTCTCTTTCCTTTCTACACATCAGATACATACACTAAAATGGTTGTTGCAGACAAGTGGCTGCACAACTGAGGGAGCTGAAATCAGAACTGTATTACTGGGAACTGATCCAGAGCTATAGTTTCCACAAGACAAACACCAAAATCATTTATCTGAAGAATCAACTTGTTAGCTGTTTTTTTTTTTTTCCCCTCCTACAACTGAAATGATTTGCTATAATCCAGCAAGTCTAGGGTAGTTCAGTCCCCAGAATAACTTGATTATATGATTCACATGTCAAAGCAAGAATAGTGCTACACAGACACAGCTACGTTGTATTTTCTTTTTGTTTCTAAGAAATTGCAAAAAAAAAAAAAAAATCTGAAAGATCAAAATAACCCCAAACAATTATGGCACTATAGCTACTTAATTCCTTTGAACCTGTCACATTTACTCCTTTCAGCCATGGGCATAAACACAACAGGAATATTAGATTCTTGTTTTAATCAGCTTCCAGTGAACTAATGTGGATTCAAACATTTCCACTTAAATGTGAAATACTGGACTAAATCCTTTTCACATTTTGTCATTAGCTATGTTATACAGCACACCTCAAGGAAACTGCATTTCTTAGCTGTTAAACTGCCAGCTTGAACTTTAAGAAACAAACCACAAATTCTCAGGAGTGTCAACTGCGCCGCCGAATTTCCCAAGCACCAGCTGGGATTTACTTTTGAAATGATTAAACTGAAAAATGCACACCTGCTTATATATCTAATAAAATGTCTCACCAAAGATTTCACATAATGCACTGCCATACTATAAAACAGGCCCACAACTAATCACATTTCAATATTTGCCATTGACAACAACTTAAGAGAAGCATTTTCACCTCACACAAAATATTCTTTTTCTTACTGATCAGTGAAGCCTCACAAATAATTTGCTTCTACTGTCTCATGTGAAATAGCTACAGTCTAAAGTAGCGACATGACTTCTACTGGGAGAAGCTCTATCTAAGCATAAATAGGGGAGATCTCATCAATACTGGTATCTTAGGGGAGGCTGCCAGGAAGATGGGGCCACAACCTTTTCAGTGGTGCCCAGCAAGAGGACAAGAGGCAACGGGTACAAACTGAAACAGAGGCAGTTTCACCTGAGCGTGAGGAAGAACAACTTTACCACGAGGGTGGCAGAGCCCTGGAACAGGCTGCCCAGAGAGGCTGTGGAGTCTCCTTCTCCAAACCCCCCTGGATGCCCCCCTGTGCCCCCTGCTCTAGGCGGCCTTGCTGGAGCAGGGTGGGGGTTGGACTAGATGATATCTAGAAGATCCCTTCCAACCTCAACCATTCTGTGATTCTGTTTGGCCTCGGGATAACGCTTTCTATACGGCTTGCCCCTTACCTGCCTATTGAGGTGGACTATATGCTACTACCACTGCCATCACTCCTTGCAGAAGATGAGACAAGTCTTCACCAGTGCAGAGCAGACATCTGTTCTACAGTGAACAAACACCTCCTCCCAAAGAACAAATGATACCAGCTGAAACAAATTCTAAAAGCCAACTCAAAAATAACCTTTAAAACAGTATGACTCAGGGAAGGGAATAAAAACTGATGCCTTTAAACAATTTTGAGCTTTATCTATGCATTATTGTTCAGGGCTTTAATGGATCATGGTATCAAAGCAGGCATAATATTCATCTGCTGCTCCCCTGTGTCAGAGGACCACCGAACATGCAGCTCCATTTGCACATGTCACTAGAGTTTCCTGCAAAATTTTTCTCATTCTCTGTGATTTTGAAATTAGGAACAGTACACAAAATCCAATTGGTAAAAAAATAAATAAATAAAATCAAGAAAGCTCAGACTGTCCACTGAGCAAAAAATATACACACTGTGTGCCATCCAAAAACGAAGCCGATTAAAGCCCTCAAACAACAGCCAAAGAGCCAAGCTGCCCCCAGACCTCACAAGAACTCGCAGTTTGGGCTCTTTGGGCTTTTGCTTGCCAGAAGCTATGACCTTGCTTTCCTTTGAAACAAAGTAATTCATGATCTTTCTGCTTTAAAAGGTTTCCCAAAATAAGAATCTGTCTACAGAGCCTTGCATGAGTGACAAGGTAGAGGGGTTGATACTTTCTGAGTGGTTCCTCTAGGCAAGCACAAGTGGAAATGGGGAAGGTTTACAGTTATATAATGATGATGACTTAAATTGCTCTTGTAAAGACACATATGCTTTTAATTTCATGTCTCAAAGTTGTTGCTGGTATATATAACCATAGAGGAGCAATGAGACTGCATCAGGAATTATCTTAGCACAATATGAATACAACAGTTTCAAAAAGATTTCATTCTGTGCTCATTACATCTTTTTTTTTTAATCCAGGAACATACAGGAGAATCCCCTGACAGCTTAATTTCCTCTGTCTCAATGACTGATGGGCTTATAACTTATGATAGCTATAAGTAGCATAATTGTCTTCCACAAAGTTACTCTGATTTTCCATATTTACTTACTTATATCTCATATATCCATGCCTCTCCTTCTTGTCTCGCAAACAATTAGGAATTTATTGAAATTAATCTAAAATGGGTAAAAGTATACATTTACCTGGTTTACTGCAGGAGAAATGTAATGGGCTAAAGGTAACAATTCTATAGGATACTAAAGAAAAACTAAATATACATTCAGGATGATGGCAGACCTAAGCAAAACTGCATTTGTAGACACATTCTTTAGATTAAAGCTATCATTTTACAAAAGAGAGTACTGAAACAATTTAGCAATACTGATTCAATCTGTAGGCATTTAGAGTGAGGGGTTTCCAACCCGTAAGAAATAATGCAGAAGGTTATCTGGGAAGTATTCCAGTATTTAAACATAAATTAAACTCTGAGGTCCATTTCCATATGAAGATGCAGATTCTAGAATTCAGTGAAAGAGTTTGAACTCCACTCTGCAATGATACAGGCAAGTAGGAATTCAGTTTTTATAAAATAAAAAAATAAATAATAGTTGATTAAGAATTATCAAGTTAGAAGCTTCTGTCAGTACATTACACACATACTCCAATATCTGATAAAATTTCCTGAAACATGTTGACACATTCTTTTGTCTACCTAGGAATATTAATGAAAAATTTCAGTACATAGGAAAAAGAATAAATTAGAACATTGAGAGAAGCTAATTTAACCAATACAGAAATACAATCCATATAGAGTAAGACCAGAAGCTAGAGTAAGACCCTCAAGCTATTACATCATAATTTTAATCATATTTTAGAATAATAAATGAAATTTTAAAATTTAACTCAAAATTTACTTTTTCAAAATACTAGGGTATAAATCATTTTATTTCAGGGACAAAAAAAAAGTTATAATACTCAGCAACATCTGCAAAACATCAGGAGCTGTTAGCTCCTATGCTGAACTCTTTTCAGGAGGCCTCCTATTTACATTGTCTAATCAAAATAACACTAAAAAAGTAAACATGCAAAGTATTGTAACTGTTAATAAATAAATAAAGTGCCTCTCTTTTCACTACTGCCTAAAACGAGAAAGCACTTCTAGTTAAACATTCTTTGGGTTTAGGAAAACTGTATCACAATCAAGAGCCAGGAGGCCTCAAGTCCTGCTTCATCTTTTTCACAGATCATTATTAGCATTTCCACAAGCAGTGGCCACGTTCTGAACCAATCTGCCACTTCACCGAACTGGAACAGCAGCTTCTATTAGCACCTAAATTTCTCCCTTAGGCATCCAGCACCAAAATGAAACACATATACTACAAGAACAACAAAGGCAAACAGTCCGGATATTTTGTTTGTAAATACTGCTTTAAGTGGTAAACTCAAAGAAGTCACAAATTCTCATGTTTGCTTTCCACTGCAGCCTCAGAAATGCCTGCACAAGGTAGAAGCATACGAGGAGCTGCACAGTCCTTCGAAGGGGTGGAAAAGAACAGAGGGGGGAAAAAACTGACTGTCTGCCACAGGTTCCCCCTCTAAATCACCCCATACAGTTTTGTTCTGCAGCTCCTATAGTCCATAATTGAAAGAGGTTGACTCAGAGAAAATAAAAATTAATAATCATGTAATGAAAAATTGCTAACAGAATATATACACAGCAAAAAGCTCTCAGAAGTACTCCTTTATAGAATTAAAACTAGAATTGGAAACAAAGCCTCTCAAGCAAATATTTGTTCAGGAAAGCACATATTTTAATATTTTGTTTGCTAGAATTTTCCAAGCTAGAAAATCACCATCTGAAACACAGTCCAACTGGCACACGTGAAGGGTATGAGATGGCGGGTACGTGATGAGAACGCCGCCGCCATCACAGGTCCGGCTCACGTCGGTCACTACCTGGCAAACTCCGCAGAGAAGCAACTTGATGACTTACACAGTTGCCAGTTACTACTCTCGAGTTACTTGCACTAACTTGGAAAAACTGCGTATCTTTTTCTTACAAACACTCAGATGAAAAGCATGAGTTAAAACATAAAGCAAGGGCCGTGATCTTGGCAGAAGCAACGAGTTTTGGTAAAACCTGCAGAACAAGCACACTGCCACAAAGGCTACAGCAATTTTACTGAGTGTTGCTGGATACAGGCCACATTTGACAAAACTGGGGCTCTAACATATTTCATACCTATGGACCTGCATACATACGTGACTATTGCATATCATATCCCCCAACGAAATTAAGGAGCATTATGATAAGGCTAAGAAAAATTTCTACAGAAAGGTATTTGTTCTTACCAAATCTGCAGCTCCTATGAGAGTTAAAAATAATCTGAGCTATACTGGCAATTGATTGCATCCAGAAACGGGCTCCATTCGGTGCTGTTAATGTCACCGAACCACAGCACAGCTCAGGCAGGAGGGGAGCGCAGGGATCATCTTGTCCAGCTCCTCCTGCACGAAGCAGGGTCAAAACTGCCACCAGACCGGGCGCTTCAGGGTCCGTCCAGTTAGGTCTTGAGAGCCTCCAATGCCACCTCCAATCCTTAGCATTTCATTTTGCTGCCTGGTTCTAGCACTCCCTAAAATTGCCAAAGCAATTAATTGTACTAACAGCTTCTACTGCACCTTGCAAAGAAAGCTCAGGAAGAATTTTGTAACTTCAAGGAATTATAAGCTTATTGAGGGTATAGGCATTCATCCCAACTCTTTGGCGACAGACATTTTTAAGGATATTGCTGTTTTTCTAATCCTCATGAGCCAGTGAGCAAGACCAACCTCTCTCAACAAACATATCTGTGTTATAAACTGATACATACTGAAAAACTTTCTATTTCTGTAACCATATCAAAGACAAATAAAAGTAAGGCAAACCAGGTAAAAAGCTTACTCATAACTGAATCCATCTGCAGAAGATCAAGCAAAAAGCAAGCCCGACTCCTAACCCACAAAGGTTACCTCTCGAGCTTTGAAAAGCCTGCTCAAACGAGTAAAAGTTGAGAACGCCTCGGCTGTACAGACAAGTCTAAAGTTTATTTAGCAACCCCCTACGCACGCACAGTTATAGAACAGAACAAAACAAAAACACTCAGAAACCCAGTAACTGCCTACTCTACCAAGTGCAAAATCAATATGTTGAAGAAGCTTCAAGGTTTCTAACACAAGCAAAAATATAAGATATTAATGTTTTCTCAGGATCAGTTTTTGCCAAAATAAGAAAAGAAATCCTGAAAGATTCCAGCTCTGCTTTGTTAAAAATGGGCAAATTCTCCAAGATTTGTTACATTTGAGTAACATGCTATTTCCTATCTTTAAATTGAAAAATATTACATAATATGCAACAACAGGTTTTTAAGAATGTTAAAGCGTTTGAAGAACGATAATCATTCACTCCGCTCTACTTTCAACCGGCACAGAGTTAACGAAGGAATTCCAGAAGACACCAGTAGAACCAATATCCTCCAAAATCAGACACCTGCAGAAAGTTTCCTCAATAGCTTTCCTCTCTCTCCTAGAGTTAGTCTTCTGGCAGTTTAAGTCCCTGCACTAGTTCACGGCAGGATCAGACAAGCACAAATAAATGATGAGAGAAAGGCAGAGAATTTGCTGCAAAACATGAGGTCTAGGAAGCAGATCCAGCCCTCATTTCTGCCAGCAGTTATCCACTAGATTGGCATACTGTACTCGGAAGCCACATCCTAAACCTCAATTTCCTGCTACGTTAAACTTGTTTTTCTAGAACCAGTTTTGTGTTTCAATTTCCATCATAGAATTGTGGATTCTCCATTGCTATTCTTAATGCACATAACACTTGAAGAAATGTAGGTACTCTTTGCTGATTTTACATATTCTTAAAAAAAAAATCCTTCATTAAAAACATTTATGTCGATGGGTAAAAATTTCAGCTTCCACTTGAAAACATTTATGATTGTTGTTTTTAGTCCCCTTCTCACCTAATCCTTGAAGAGATGTGGTGAGGCATGTGAAATGCATTATATTTGAGTATGTGAAATGCATTATTTCCAAGGTTCAGTATACAAGAATGAATGTTTGGCTCACAGTAGGGAGTTCTTCTATCTTGATTTTAAATTAAAATACCCCAGCATCTGTTGATTTTTCAGATCAGCTATAATAGCAGCATAGCATAAACACAAAATATTTCACATGATAAAAATTAACGCTGTACAAGGAGACACTCTACTAATTCAGAAGCCTAAAAATGTATCACATAAGAAATCCACATGAAAGTATTCTTCTTTCCTCCTCCCTTTCACCATGTCTGCAACATTGACAGTAACATAAGCTGTATGATTTTCATGTCTCATTATTAACATGCTGCCATTTTATAGTTGTAAATTCACATGCTGTTGAAAAACCTCAGGTTTCTACTGCTCTTCTAACAACAAACCAGTAGCTCCAGATGTCACACATTTTCTAAATTATGCTGTATTAGTATATATGTGGTGTGGCACAATCAAACAGTAATTCTTCAAACACCCTCATATGAGGATATTTCCAGAATGCAGAATTAAAAAATAAATTCCTTTTAAGGCCCAATACACAGTCACATAGTCAATCATTGAACAGTAAGTGATATAAAAGATCCCAAGAAGAGACAGCAAACCGCCTAATACACAAACAAAACGTCTATCAATGGGGCTCACATACCAAGGAACTAAGATGCAGGACCTATGTACTGTGTAGCACTGATTCAAAAGAGAATTCAGGAGTCAGAACAGATAAAACAAACATATACATTACAGCAATGCTATGGCAAAAGTAAACTCTGAGTTTTAAATAGCATTTCTGAGAACAGCACTAAAAATCACAGAATCATAGAACGCTTAGGGTTGGAAGGGGCCTCTAGAGATCATCTAGTCCAAACCCAAAAATAATTTATTTTTTTCAATGATGGAAGACAGGAAAGATGCAGAGTGTACTGACTACAGCACACCAAAAGCCTTCCCTCTCCTTGACCTTTCAAGGATGTGGGAAATCTAAGGGCTGGGCAGTGAGGGAGAAGCCTGGTGGGTTTTTTTCCCCTTTCAAATCTCATAGATGCCTGCAGATCTCACTACATTTAGTATTTAATGATGTGGGGAAATGGGAAGGAGGACAGTCAGGACAGGCTCTCCCTGGCCGTACATCCAGCCCATGCAAACAAGGCACCATCCACTCCCTCGAGTTGTCACCTCTGCCTGTACAAGGTGGTGTAAACTCATCAGGAGCAGGGAATCCTCCAAGATTCCCAAGATCCTGGTCCTGGCAAGATGAAGCTGAGGTCCTACAGGCACCAGACAACATGCTGCCCCACAACAGAGCAAGTTACTGCCAAACATCTGATTTGTAGTATTTTGCCCCCAAGGTGTAACCTCCTGCTGTGAGTAATTCTGTAATTTTAGAGGCTAGTAACTGTTATAGGGCTGTTGTCAATACACACAATCCATTTCTACTCACCTGCTGCAGATCTACAATACTTTATCTGGAAAGTGAAAATAAACTCAATACCCTCCTCTGCACAAACGTGTTTCAATTCGCATCTCCCACCAGCCACGAGAACGCAGCGACTCCGGGCCCTCTGGAACGGCGCCGCACTCACCAGGCAGCGCCTCCACCCCCAGGGCAGCCCCCGATCCGGCCCTGGCCTTACCACAACTTTAATGTTTTACATAAAGTACGGGGAGAATGGGAGGGAAAAAAAAAAAAAAGAAGAAGAATTTTCGATATTTTGAAACAAACTTCCCTTGGACCCTTTTTTTTATCCTTCTTTCTTTTTTTCTATCTAAAATACCTGGAGTCCACCAGTAGTGTTACTTATCTGAAAAGCGAGAGAATGCGACTGTACCTTGTACTGAAATTGGGCAGGAAGTGGACCGAAATTTGAATTTCTTCCTTTTCTCCACATTTTCCAAATCCTTGGCTTTATCACTCACTGCAGATCTAGGCCTTTCATCATGCTCTCTCTGTATCTGAAACAGGCTGTGTGCGCTCATGGTCTGTCTTTTTACACAAAAATATACCCGCAGTAATGGCTCTGCAACCTTGCACACAAGCTGCTTCCACCATAGTCTGGCAGATACAAGGTTGACTTTGCCACATATTTTTGAGAAAGAGGTGAAAATAGTTCATTATTAATGTCAAGAGACATTTTTTTCCACATTATAAACAGCATTTTCTAGTGACTAATGAAGGACACTACAATAAGGCAAGAAAATAAACAATTACTATTGGTAAATGCATCAGTCTGCTTGCTGTCTCACTGCAAATGATTAAACTACTTTTCATTATACTTCCTCCTTTAGGGTTTCACATAATATAGGTAAGACGTTTTTTCCTTCTAATTAATTCTTAGTTACTCAAGAGAAACTAAGCATTTTCAAAAGTCAATAAATTGTAATACTCATCAGAAACCTTAGACAAGTCATTATAAATATTGCAAATCCTGTTGCTTTCATTTTTTCCCTCCAGTCTAATGAAATGTAAAGCAAAAAATATTCTTTCCCTCCAGTCTAATGAAATGTAAAGAAAAAAATATTGCTATTTAATACTTTGTGCATTATACAATTCGATTTTTCTAAACAGTATTAATAAGATCAAATAATATAGACAAATCTTAAGTCCAGTTCATACTTATAGCAACATCCCTAACAGAGTAGGTTAAATATGTATTTCTTCAAAGGCATTAATGAGCTGAGGTCACACATGTGCATTGCATGTTCCTCCCCCTTTAGCACATTTACCCACTCCCAGGCCTTTGCAGGGAGGCTTCTCCAGTGACCTTTAAGAGCTGCTTCTCGTTAACTGAAACGATCTATTTCCTTCTCCGTGCACCGCAATAAAGGATCTCCTCCAGCAGCAGTTCAAGGTTCTGTTATCAATTGTTTTCCCAAGTGGTGGGGAAAAGGAAAAAGCTTCCCCCTCACTCCCTGAGTAAGGAAGAGCCTCGAGAAGGAGCTTCTTTCACAAAGAAAATATATATGTGTGTGTATATATATATATATATACACATACTTGCCAGGAGTAATCCTCTTCACTAGTCTGCTCTACTGGTGACCTTTAGAGAGAGCGACCAAAGCTAACGAGAAGCTTAATTAGCAGAAAGGGCAGCCGAAAGAACAGGTAGCACGAGGAAAAGGCTTTTAGTCCTTATTGCATGGGGCAAGAATTTCTGAAACAGCAATGAAACCCTAAAGGTTGCTTCAGAAATGCTGCCTACTGGAAACCATCTAAAGGCAGAATTAGCTAGGGCACAAAGACATACTATTCTGAAACCAGGGTTGTACATAACAGGAATAATACTGTATTTAAAGCTAAAAAAATAGAGAAGAATCTTGTATGCTTCATGTAAGTCTTTTGCGTAAAACTATTGCTATTCTTCAACACTCACCAAGTTTGATCCTACAAGCTGCTTATTTTAGTAACTTTAAAAGAAAAAAAATCTCCCACCTTGCTTTTTAAAGCATAGGTAGCAAAGTAATTCAAACACACTGAATTACTGCTGCAGTAATCCAGTGGTGCAGACTGCAGTTCGCCACAGTGCGCCGCTCCACAGCATGCCATACCTCTATGCACCCTCTTCAGAGAAACAAGAACTAGGAATGTTGTTTTGTTTTTAAATTCACCAAAAAGTCGGCTCAAGTATTTTACAGACACACTAGGGTAAAAAAAATAATACCATGGATATTTTCAAATGTATTTCTCTGCATTCACTCAAAAATACCTTTGTTATTCCTATATCAAATTCAAACCTGATTTACTGCAGATACTTTTAAAAACTTCGTCCCAAAACTGAAAACCTTCTCCTCATTCATCTCCAACTTCTATGGAAAAAAGAAAATCCTAGGAAAGATATTCTTCCAAACAGCCTCTAGGTTTAGCATGTAACATAAGATAAAGGAGCTCAGAATCTCTGCCTGAGGTCCTCAAAGCCCTAATGCCATAGTTAAAAGAAAACCATACTTTAAACTGACATTTCATTTTGCCATTGGCCTAGGGTATAATTCTAAAACATAAGAGCTGTTCTGCAGTAATGTCCCAATCCTTCACTGAACTCTATAGTGAAGCAACTCCAAGAGTCATTTTAACCCTGAGGACAGTAGAGGCACACCCGGATTTCCAGTGACAGGAGGGGTGGCCTCCACTCGTTGGGTCCTGCTGCAGTTCCAGGAGTTGGCGTGCACAGCCCCGTGCGCCCGGCGGCCAGGGAAGCCCGGACTCCACAGGGCGCCAGGAAGAGCGCGGTGGCCCAGGAGGGCTGCGGCCCAGGGCAGCGCTCGGCTCTCTGCGAGTAACGATCCTGCCGACCTCAGGGTTAAGAACAGAGTCTGGACTGAGGTTATCCCCTGGGAATAGAGAGGCAGGAATAGAAACAGGACCTGGAGGCCCCTTCTCACACACTCCAGCGGATTTGCCCATTTTGCCAGCACGGTTGGTTTACTAAGTCTACCTGCAAAAGAATTAAAGCCTTGCTTTTAGAGAAGTCGTAATCAAAAAACAAATTCACACACAAATATAGAGGAATGGCATAAAAGACAGCTACAGAAGGCCACAAAACACAACTGGATTTGCAGGAAACCTGTATCGAGGCTCCCAAAACCACACAGTTAATTTTGGAAGAAAACAGAAAGCAGTACTGTCATGTCTTTCCAAGTTCCCACTGTGAAAAATAAGACTATTACTTACATGAGTTAGAATACTATTGACCAAATTTCAAAATCAAATTTCACTCCTCCTACAGATTAATTTATTCTTTCAGCATGATATAGCTGCTCTATTCCACTTGAAGTACCCATATAAAATCCTGTTATGATGGTATTTGCTTACAGCAAGTAACATAAGTTTTCATCAAAACATCTTGTTGAAGTGCTCCCTTATTTCAGTTTCGTCTGTATTGCATATGTCAGCAGCAAATTCTAAAAACTCATATATCTGTATGATTTTGATATGCCTCAACGTATATTCAAAAAAACCAACCCGAGCACCCTGAGGTGAGAAATACATTCCCTTGCGGTGATTTTACATTGTGAAACACCTGCCTTTACTCTTCCTCATTTAATTGTCAGCTGCCTCCCCTGCCTGCGACACGATGGCTGTCACATACCAAGTGCTGGGCCTCATCACAACTAAAGGTTAAGCTGCCAACCCCACCTACCGTTTGCTGCTAGCATCGACTCGGTGTTTCATTGGCAAAATATTTTAAAATGGACAATGTGGATTCTTCTATCTCTGTTTTTTGTTCTTTTCCAAATCCTGTAATTAGAATTCTAAGTTCTTGTGAGAGCTTCTTCAACATTCAAGACACTAAAATTTTACATTTCATCTGAATTTCATCTATGATATTGCACATGATAATCCAATCTAAGTGCAGTAATATAATTTTGAACTATTTCACATTACTAATAAAATACGGAGTTTATAAATGGCTTTATACTATTTATACCAAGCATTTGAATGGGTGAGGCAGAAGTGGAATGCACAGCCATCACATACATACATAAATAAGCTACATAAATAAGAAGCTTTTCCAATGGAGTTGCAAGAACTGAGCGTGTCAGACACGAAGCTGGCAGGAAGCAACGAGGCCGTTTGTTAACCCACGTAATGCAGCAGCATAACACAAGCAAATGCAGATTTGCAGAAGCCCCCCCTTCTAGTTTGACTTGGAACTTTAAAGATGTTTCCAACCACTTCTGCAAGGGATTGACTTAATCTAATGCCAGGCCCTTCAATCAGAGCCCACACTTCATTCGCAATCAATTGGTTCCACTCCAAACCTCATCACAGTAGAGAAACTCCTGCAAGGAAGTTCTTCACACCTTGTTAGTGACTGTGCACAGCTTACAAACTGATACACACTAGGTAAAATAACTCTCCCCCGACTTTGAAAAACACTAGGATAAAATGTCAAAAGATTTGCTGTGTTCAAGACACAGGTACCTGTTTCTTGTATAAAAACAAGATCTGTTAGGGTGTTCTAAAAGGAAATTAGATTCATTTGTGTTTGACAAATCCAAAATTTTGTTACCATGTAGCTGACTATGAACAGATTTCTTTTCTCAGTATTTTTTCCAGGAATGAATGTTAGGCTATCATTCTTCAAATTTAATACATCTGCCTCTTTCACCTGTTTTTCTAGACACCTTTCTGATCCAAAATCCCATCTATTATTCATAAAGTTTGAAGATACTTGTTAATTGTGCAGAGATAATTTTAAACCTTCCCTATGCCCTAGGTACTGGGAAACTCACGTCAGTCGCCTGGTGACGCATTTGAGAAAATTAACGCGCTTATGGTTAGAGAATATGGACCATACCATGATGTTTAACACTATTATTTATTAATTTTAAAGCAAATAGTAAAAATGCAATCCTTCAAAGCTATCAGAAATGCTAATTCAAGACTTCAACAAGGAGTTTCCAGCTTGTCACCAAGTTCACGTTGCTTGTATTTTCCCTTAACACTGCTGCTCACAGGAAGAGATTTGACTTCTTCCCTGTCTGTTCCTTAAGGGGACATTAAAAAGCTTTTTAATCACTATTTTCATCACTGGTCAGACTCAAAGTCAAAAACCAGTCCAACCCTGTAGATAGGCCCAAACTTAATTCTCCCGGGGCTAAGTCGACGGTCAAGTCTCAGAACAGGCAAATGGCAAAAACTCTGTCCTTAGAGCGGGAAACACACCGAACTTCACGGTCCAGAGAAACCATGGGAATGAACAGAAACACAATCGACTCTTCAGAGAAAACTGGTAACTAAGCACGCTGAAATATTACAAGAGGGATTTATTTTACATTTTGTAAACTGATCTTCATATTAAAAGATCCTTTTTAGTGTTTCTGATATAGCCACAGCGGTACTCATGCATTTTTACTCAGAGTAGTTATTACAGTAAGCAGCCATTTTGGTTTTCACACACAATAAATCTGAAGTTCAGGGAAAACATATATATATATATATATGTCTTTACACATCTTTAAGTTAAATTTTACATCCCTAAGCAATATATTATGATTTATAAAAATATACAGATTAGGCAAAATTTGGCTGAGGCTGGTAACACTAGATGTTCTTCTCTGTCAGTGCTACGCACACACAAAAGTCACCAGAATGAAGTGGAAATTAACATGCAATAAACACGGTGTCCTCAAGAAATTCAGCGTAAGCGAGAAAGAGCGCTCTAGTTCAACTCCCATTCTTTAACAACAAAAAACAAGCTTACTGCAACCAATGGGCTGAGCCAGAAAAGCTTGCCAAAATACACAAGCCACTTCCAACGGCACTGAAGCAACAGCATGAACCACACACACAGTTTTTATTCAGAAGCAAAAATCAAGTTACAAGAATAATTTGTAAGCTGCAAATGAAATGAACGTAGAATTAAAAGTCAAAAGAAAACTTCCTCAAATGACCCAGAAGGGGGATGAAATCAGGAATTATCAAAATAAAAGCTATCATCATATTCAGAATTAAAAAAAAAAGTTCTGATAAACTATATTTTAAATTGAGTATTATTAAAATTAATTACTGCATTAAGATATACTACACAAGTTAGAAGAGTTGAGATAAAAGTGGGAGATAATGCACTAATTTCAAAGAAAACTTATTTCAAGCATTGTAATTTCATGTTTTTTAAACTAAAACTGAGTGACTGCAAACGTGTTCTATTTATTTAACATGAGTTAAAAAAGGCAGAAGCAACACAGAAATATTCAAGACAACGGATCTACAAAGAAACCTGCCATTTGGTAAACCAGCTGGTTGCAAGTAGGCTTCAGATTAGCACCGCTTCAAATGGAGGATACAAGAAGGCAGTCAAGTCAGCACCCACGCTAGGTAGGTAGCATGAATGAGAGCAAGATCCTGTTGCTGTTCACAAGGAGGAGGAGTACTTTTCCTCACAGTTCACAAACCATTTCCATGTTTGAGAGAGGCAGAACATTGTTTAAAGAGCAGAGGTTAAGTTACAAACCACGTCCAGAGCGTTATCTCCTCAATCACGAGGAAGGCAAGAAATCATGAAGGCTTTTAAGATTTGCATCCACAATTGGATATACCAGCTTGGTGCAAGAACAAATACATCCCCTCATCTCCTTTTATGCTGTCATTTAGCAGAGGAGGGGAAAACTGACTTTAGATCCAGCAAGTATTTGGTCTTGAAAGCAGCCCCGCGGAACACTCCCTACTAAAACAGAAGGCAGAGTAAACCCAGCAGCAGACAAACATCCAAAGCGGTGTCCAGCCTCCACCAGCCTCCGCAGAACGGGGAAGCTGCGTGACCGCCCCCGCCACCCCGCTGCCCACGCCAGAAGTGACGACCGCCCGCGGCTTCCCCAGCGCGGAGCTCCCCACGTCCACGTTGGAAGGAGCCACTTCCCATGGCCTCAACCGCAGGCTTAGAAACCGCGAAATTCAAACACCTGAAACACAAGCCCTGAGAAAGGCTGTCTGATTAAATTCATCCACGTGACTAAAGAATATTAATGCTAAAATATTAAGCATTTTAATGCCAATTTCTAGTTCACTGTGCTACTTCCGTAAGGTTGCGATGAAGTGGAGTTTTATTAACACTCTCACTACATTTTACTGAATTCATCCTCCTATAATTCTGTTTGCATTTTACTGGTCTGTACATAGTAGACTGAACAAATCTAGTTACTGGAATATAATTTGATGCAGTTTTTTTCATAAAGTTTTTCTGCAACTGGAGGCAGAATAAAGAGAAACTAAAGCAACAACTGAAGCTCCAGCAGTCAAAAATATTTAAATGTCAGGTTTAGCAGCAATAGTTTTATAAACAATCTAAATGCAAATTAAATTACAAACTTAACACAGTTTTAGAATGACAGAAGAACCTAGGCTTAAAATTATTCTCAGGAAATATTATTAAGTCATCTAAATCCCAATCATGCAATGTTAGAATGATGCCAATTTAACAGAAAAATTCCTCCAAACGACCAACTGAGACAGCAATGTGGGAATGGAAAATGTAATCCTCCACAAGCTTTTCCCTGGAAAGCACACGGGCCAGATTCCCCTCAGGAAATTCTGTACGTGCTCCAGGGTTAGAGCATCCTGCACCTCCATCCTCCAGGGAGTTTCGAGGCCTGTTTTTAAAGAGCGAGGAGATTTTCACAGGAAAGGATTCACTGTCCAGGACACAGCTAGGAAAATGACAGAAGAAAACTGGTCACATGCCCAGCGCTGCTGCTGCGGATGTAATTTGCACATTGCCAAATGAGACCATCTAAGCTCAGGTCGCTGAAGGACAAGAGGGTTCCCTGTCACACACGCTTGGGCCCGACGACCTCCTGCCACGCTGCTGTGCTCGCCTGGGATGAGACAGCTCGTGAAGAGGAAAGAGCCGTGTTTTCCGCCAGGTCAGAGAGCTGCATCGGCTCAGCCAGTGTGGCCCAGCAAAGAGCACCACTAATACATGGGAGGCACCGCGACCAAGTGCCTGGGAGGAAGAGGGGGAAGGAGCTGGAGCTGCCCACTTCGAAGCCGCCCGGCGCCAGCCCCGGGGCTGGTGGGTGGCCGGGACACGCGCGCCCGGCCGGGCGAGCGCTCCTCAGCTAGACGCAGGCGTGCGCACAGGGCACCGCGGGCTGGACACCAGGGCCCTCCCGCGCGGAAGAAGCACTAGCTTTAACCGTGCCTTGGGAGAGTTCTGGAGGAAGAAGAAAGCTTAGCTACTGCTCCACTTCTTCCCTTTTAAAGATCCAGCCTGTATCAGTCATAGCAAAAGAAAAATAAATAATAAAGTAATTGTATTAGTCTAAAATACAAAGAGCATATCAAATGCAGTAAAGTAACAATTAGGGAAAGCATATTGCAAGCTATCCCCAAATAAAATCTTTTCACAGCTTCCTGAAATGCCTCAAACTGTAATCTAGATAAAAATGCATACACACCACACAATTCTCTTACTGACTATACCTTTTAAACCATGAAGTGCAACAGCAGCGCCGTGGTGAATAAAGATGTAGATGTGCTTCAGGTTATTAAGTTCTTGAATGACTCACAGAAAATAATTCTGGGCTGGAAGTCTCCTCAGCTAATAGAGCTACTGCATTTTCCACCCATGCCCTGTGACTTGTGAGGCAGAACAACTGTTTCACATCCCCACACCATTAGGCACACGGCAGTTTATATTGCACACACCTGAAAACCCTGGCCAGGGCCCCAGGGAGAAGTACTGATCCAGCTGCACTTTTGCCTCTGAAAAGATGGGTGCTAAAATGTACCTGGCGATGGTGGCAAGACAGATGGATATTTTACATCAGCAACCATGGGAGCTCTACTACACATAAACCCCTGGCTGGGCCCAATTTAAGCCATGGTACTGTAAAAGAAGTCAAAGTGAATTTGATCAAGTGGATGCTACAAACAGGGTAGCAGCTGCTCTGCCCACATCAGGGCTCCCAGCGCTGCCAACATCAATCAGCGTTAGGCTGTGATTTTATCTTTCTGCCAACTCGGGGGCAATCACGGCTGGTGCGTTGCGGTGACCCAGGCTGCTCAGCAGCTCGGGCACGGCACTTGCCAACGCCGCCATCCCCACACTGGAAACCGTTCGAGAAACGGGATTTTTTTTAGGGCGCGGTGCAAATAAAACGTATCAACACCCCCACATGTTTGCAAAACAAACATGCACCTGACTCGACTTGCATTATTTTCTTTTTTTTGGCTTTTCCTTCCAGCGGAAAGCTTGGAAGGGATTCGGCCAGAAACGCCCTGTCGCGGCTGCCAGCGCAGCCGCTGCAGCGCCGGGGCCCGCGGAGGCCGCGCCGCGCAGCGGGGGGGG
>NW_010576791.1:34413-60788 GCF_000705375.1 Tinamus guttatus | reverse complement strand
TCCGCGCGCGGAGGCGGCGGGCGGGCGAGCGAGCGGGCGGCTGCAGGGCCGCTTCCCGCGCAGGCTGCAGCCTCTCGGCACCACGTGAAAACACCGGTGCTTGCTTGCTTGTTTGTTTGTTTTTCCTGGACCAAAGCTATAAAACGAGCTTGACCCCAGCGCCCTGCGTGGGCAAATGCACCAGGGTGAGGGAGCGCCAGCCGATGTGTCTCCGCGAGGCCGGCGCTGAGCCCCAGCCAAGGACACTGCGAAGCCCGCGGCTGTGCCACCCTCATCCATGACACGGATGACCAAGCACTGGCTGCAGTGCTAGTGCAACCGTTCCCATGGATTAGTACCTACAGCTATTTCGGCAAAAAAAATAATATTTGGCAAAAAACAGCAAATACCACAGTTCGCAAATGTAAAGTTCATGCAGCAGTCATTATGAACTGGATTGCAAAGCCATGACACTGTACTTGAGCATTTTGTTTTTTTAGCTCAGTTTTGATGTCCCTATTTGAAGCAGGCTTGTGAGAGACAATTAGCATTAATTATGTTACCATAGCATGCACAAGTCTTACTTGAGCACCATTGACCTGGGTGATACACAAATAGGGAATAAAGATAATAGACAAAAACAGAGTATGAGCGTGAGTACAAAAAGATGATGAGAGTGGTCAAAATGCCAAGAGAGATCTTTGCCTACTAGAAGCTTAGCTACTCTTGATTTTCCATAGTCATCATAGTAAAAGAGCCCGTTAGGGAGAGCTTTGCTTGACGATAATGAGAGTGCTTGATGATAGTGGCTTAATTTCTGTTGTTGATTAGAGGAGCTCTTCTCAAGCATGAAGGACAACAGGACAAAGCAAGATATATTTAAAAAATAAGTAGGTGAGCAATTAAGGTTTGTATTACTTGCACACTGCTGCACGTAGTGGCACACAGAATGAAAATAAGTAGGCAGCAATAAATTGTGGAAAGCTCTTAAAGAGAAGGAACTAAGTTTTCATGTAATAGAAGAAATCCACCATTAATAGATAAGCTGTTGCCGACTCCTCCACATGCGCTGGGTTTTGGCTGCCTTTATGAGGACTGTCTTTTGTTTAGAAATTGACTACATTTCCTATGCTGTATTATCTGTGTTCCCCCTGCCTGTATCAGTTCAAGCTAAAAATACTTGTGACAGGACAGCAATTTCTGCTTCTCCTGCCCCACGGTTTGCAATCCAATGTGTAGCTTCAGTAGTCCTTCCCCTTAAATTCTAAGCCAAACATTTCAGGGAGGGTAAAAGACCTACTTATATGTAGTTATACTGGCCCAATAAGCAAACTCTTAATTTATATTTTGTTTATGACTTAAAAACTGCTGTTTGCGTGATTATTCCTAAATTACACTGTCAAGGAAGATCAAATATCAAGCAAGTTATTAGCATTTTCTGATATGATGAAATGACTCAAAAACCAGCAGAAATCTCTGCAATAACCAAATTGCCAGTTAAGCACTCACTGGAACAAGAAAACAACAGTGAAGAGTTACACTGCATACACCAGTGAAGAATTAGGATGTGGAAAGGGATGGACATCAGAGAGATGAAACCTGGGATGAAACCTATAAACAGAATTAGCGGTGCCATTTCCAGCTTCCTGGGAGCTAGAGGAATACTGAATTACAGTAATAAAATGTTTTAGGTAATGCTAACTCAAACAGTGGATTGTCATTGTGGCCATTGATTGATGATTTCTCTTTAATTGACTCTTCAATTTACTCCTATTTATCTTTCACTCTTATCATTAAATTACCCAATCTACGCAAATTACAGTTACATGCCTCACCTCGTGTCCTGTGTCCCCAAATCTCTAAATAATAGAAAAGTCCTTTTCTGCCTTATTTTTTTTTTGAAAAAATCTGTGGCCTTCCCTACTTCCTTAAGTCAAAGGTTAAGTCAGAAGTTCCAAAGAAATGTCTTCTTTGCAGTACAGTAAGAAACAACACTGTGATTAGCTGACTCACCCCACTGCAAAGCTTTGAATGTCTGTTACAAGAATATGTAGAGGGTCTCCTGAGGTATTCAAAATACAAGAGGTGACATGACTGAATGTCTTATCAAACAGAAGTTGTTGTGATTGCATTAGAAATGTCATAAGGTATCTGAGGACATTGTCCTACAATGTACATCTGTGTGTTTTAGTTACGTTCACAATCGTAGAAACAACCAAAATGCAAGAACACAGATAGTTTGATAGATTGTTTTTAAGTGATTTATGGTAACTCTAGTGGAAGTCTGTGCTATTTAATGATCTGCTTCCTTCTCTTTTTTCTTCTTTGATCTTTGCAGCTATCTCTGGAAGAATATTTCAAGTACAGAAGGCAATATGCAACAGTGCTAACACCCAGATGACAATAAATCAAGAACAAGGATGGAAGTAAATTTATTCAGCAATTCAACTGTTGTAAACAGTTCATCCATCAACCATAAGCAGTTAGAAGGGCATAGCCTCTGGGAAGTCATTACCATTGCCACTGTATCTGCAGTTGTAAGCTTAATAACCATAGTGGGGAATATTCTTGTAATGATATCATTCAAAGTTAACAGTCAGCTCAAAACCGTTAACAACTACTATCTGCTTAGCCTTGCCTGTGCAGATCTTATCATTGGAATATTTTCTATGAACCTTTACACATCTTACATACTCATAGGTCATTGGTCTCTTGGAAGTCTAGCCTGTGACCTGTGGCTAGCACTGGATTATGTAGCTAGCAATGCCTCAGTAATGAATCTCCTAGTCATCAGTTTTGACAGATACTTTTCCATCACAAGACCTTTAACTTACCGGGCTAAACGCACACCCAAAAGAGCTGGTATCATGATTGGTTTGGCTTGGTTAATATCGTTCATTTTGTGGGCACCCGTAATCTTGTGCTGGCAGTATTTTGTGGGTGAACGAACTGTTCCACCTGAAGAATGCCAGATACAGTTTTTATATGAGCCCATTATCACCTTTGGTACTGCAATTGCTGCTTTCTACATCCCGGTGTCAGTAATGACTATTTTATATTGCCGCATCTATAAAGAGACTGAGAAACGTACTAAGGACCTTGCTGAACTTCAAGGCTCTGAGTCTGTGGCAGAGTTTGAGATGATAAAGCCTCAGAAAGCTCTCCTGAAGTCTTGCTTCAGTTGTAAGCAGCAAAACTTGGTCAAAAGAGAGAGATGTCAGGCTTCATGGTCTTCATCTAGTAGAAGTACATCTGCTACAGTGAAGGCCTCCCAGGCAGTGAGTACCTGTACTGACTGGTCTAAAGCTGATCAGTTAACCACCTGCAGCAGCTATGCGTCTTCAGAAGAGGAGGATAAACTTGCCTCTGATTCAGTTTTCCAAGTAACGTACAAAAGTCCAGATAAAGGTAAAGTAGAAGAGTTTATTGAAAAGGAGAGTAAGGATGTTGTCATCAGAGAGCAACCTGAAGAAAATGATTTTGAGACCCAGAAATATTTTCTATCACCTGCCAAAGGCCATGTTCAAAAAAGTAAAAAATGTGTGGCCTATAAATTCCGCTTGGTGGTTAAGGCTGATGGTAGCCAGGAAGCCAACAACGGTTGTCGTAAAGTGAAAATAAGTCCGTGTGCTGCTGCTCTATCAAAGGAGCCTTCCATTAAAAGCATGGATCCAAATATAAGTAACCAAATCACCAAAAGGAAAAGGATGGTTCTTATAAAGGAACGCAAAGCTGCACAGACGTTAAGTGCCATTCTTTTGGCTTTTATCATTACATGGACTCCCTACAACATAATGGTTTTGATCTCCACATTCTGCTCTGACTGCATCCCGCTAACACTGTGGCACCTTGGATACTGGCTGTGCTATGTGAACAGCACTGTTAACCCCATTTGTTATGCACTTTGCAACAAAACTTTCAGGAAGACTTTTAAGATGCTGCTTTTTTGCCAGTGGAAAAAGAAAAAAGTGGAAGAGAAGCTATATTGGCAGGGCAATACCAGGTTGCCATAATTGCTCATATTACTCATAATTGCTCATACAAGGGAAAAAAAAATTGACATAGTTCAGTAAATTGACTACAATTTTGTCATTTTAAAGTCATTGCTTCATTTGTCAAGGGGTTAAAAATATTGGCAAAAAGGTAAAATTGTGCATGAAAATGGTGTGCTGGGATGAAGAAGCCAGTGGCTGCTGTGAACAGCTGAGAGTGTCTGTGATTATGCAGTATCTCTGCATTAATGTTTTTATGTTTGGGGGGTCTTCCGTCCTTTCTTTCAGGCTGAGAAAGAGTAATTTATGGACTACTAGAAATTAGACCTGCATTAGACATACCAGGTCACCCAGTCTGTCCTCCTGTAGTGCAGAACTGTGTTTTTGTTTTTGTTCTGCTTCTTTCTAGTGTTTTGTCTATTCCAGTATTCAATGTACCAAGCAACAGATCTTCCACTCATATCCTTCTGCAACTTTTTCATCTCCTGTTGGATTGGAAGAAGGACTATTTGAAGATGGAAATAATAAATGGTCAGGGAGATTCTTAGAACTCCAAATGGACAAATGTATTATGGGAGAGTGCAATGCTGTGAAATAGGTATTTTGTATATTAGAAGCCCAGTCACAACCTCAGTATCATTGTTTACTTCAGCTTCATCAGTAAACAAGAATAATGGTAGGTAACTTTGAATTTGTATTTCTTCATTTCCCAATGCCTCTGAAGGAAATTTTAAAAAATTATATGGCAGTGACAATGGTGCAAATCAGAATCAGCTGTACAACATAATGGTTATAGTGCATCTACTGTACAACATAGGAGGACATGGGGAAAGGAAGAGGAGACACAGGGAGAGAGGAGGTGCTTTTCTTACCCTCCTCTGTTAGTCTCTTCCTCACCCCCAAAGTTTCCATTGTTTAGCAGGACACAAAAATATATATATAAATGAAAGTCCTGCGCATCTCTGAAAAATTGAATATTTTAAAAATAATTTTGAATATTTACCTAAAATAATTATCACTTGGCACTTTCATAGCACTTTTTATCTCTACATAGCTTTACAAATAGTAACTAACATTATGCATTTGGAAACATAAGTTTTCTCTAGTTCTAGATCTAGTTTCTCTAGATCCAGCAGATCAGAGATTGGAAAAATCCCCCTTAGGGCTTTGGATTCTGGGATCAGCGTGTACTGGTCCAGTTACGGCGAGCTGAGGTTTGCCCCAGGTTTTTCTACAGATATATAATTCCTTCAGGTCAATAACCACAGTACAGATTTTTTTATCCCAGAGGGGAAAGCTGTGTCAGTGAAAGATTTTGCAATGTAGTAATGTAAAAATATGTTCTCTAAATTCATATGATTGATTTTGAAACACACAGTACTGTGCCTGTTATTTTCGGTGCATTAGCATATCATTAATTACTAAAGGAAAGCAGGGTTTTTTATACAGACCCTTTCATCGATTTTCCTCTGTCACAATCCAGAACTTTTCCTGTGTACAGTAACTATGTACAAGTTGGTTATTATAGTGAGTTTGTTTTATATTACATTGGATCAGACATTCAGTAAGCAGTGTGTCTGATTCTTAGCAAATTAAAGTGTCCCTCCGTGATATAAGATGTAGTTAAAGGCAAAATTTATGAAACAGTAACAGTTCCTGCTAGCTGTGGTGTTGTTGCAAAAGTAAAGCAGTGGCTTCTACTTCTGAAATTAAATGGGATATTTTTTGTCAATTTTGGCTTCTGTCGAATTAGAGTGTTCTGTAAATGTTTATGGACTCTGTGCTCAGTAAATGTATTAGATTATACAGTGAAGTGATGGATGCAACAATGTTGGTTCAGTGTAATTGTGAAATATTTGTTCAAATTATGCTGCTAGCACTTTATAATGTGAGATATTACATTACCAAACTTAGGTGCATTGTAAATACCTAAAATTGTGTAAAAAAATACTGTTGCTTTATTGTCATGTAGGACATTTACTCAAAAATCATTAAAAAAAGAAGAAAACCCCAATCCTCAAGAGAGTATCAGTCGGTACTTAATCATATACTGTTTTCAAGTTCTATAAGGCTTCCTTTAAAATATATTGTGAGACTTTTGCAGTGTCAAATCTTCGTTATCTATATTTTTGTCCTTTTATTGAACCTTTTACTCATCTTTTCATTCTGATGAAGGTTATGATCATGGACTTGTGCAAAAAGATCTTTTATGTAAATTTGTATTTTATTTTTATATATGTATATATTTATATGTATGTATGTATATTTATGTATAAATCCCTAACTAAGCTTTTCAGGGACATAACACACTTTAATATTTTGGAATATTGAATTCTTCTCCAAAGGAAACTGATACATCATTTTTGGCTCTCCTTTTTCTTATGTCCCAGCCTCACCATATATTCCAGATCCCCATAATGTATCAAACAATACATTTTCTGTAAATATAATTGCTGTTTGTACATAAATACTTGGAAGAATTCCCATGACTTTTAAACTGACATAGAACATTTCATTAAAATTGGGCACTTTTTGAGATTATTCATCACAGAATGCAGAGCCCTGCAAAGGATGGAAAGTCAAGACAGAAAATGCAGGTTTTTCCTTTACAGAAAAGTTATTTTGAATTAAATAAGGATTATAGAGAAAGAAGGTTATAGAGAAAATTCTATAAAAATCTATGAAGTATGATGTATTATTATGCATATTTATGCATATTTTGGCATTAATTATACAATTTAACTGGTAATTTTACTTATTCTATCAACTCTGTCTGTCAACTGATAACTGCTATTAACTATTGAAAGCTGTTGAAAGAACTCTCTCATCTCTATTGTATCTAAAGCACTAGAATATTACAGACTCTAAGAGCATCCAATTCCAGATACAGAGTGATAAGCTTCAAGACAAAATCCTTAATTGTTCTTCCTTATCACCCCTTAGATATTGTAGTATGTTGAATTTGGTAAATACAAACTCATTGCAACAATTAAAGAATCCCATATCAATCTGGAGAATGCTGGTTTCTCTTAGAAAACAATTTGCATGAACAATTTGAAACTCAGAATTGAGTACCTGTGGACTTATTCAGGTTCTGGATTTTGAGTAGAATTTTGTAAGATGTTTTCTTAATTATAATAGGAAAGAGTTTCCAAATAACCCCTTCATACCTCTTGGATTTCCAAAGTCTTCATATTGAATGAGAATTTTTGATGCTTTTGTTATGAAACTATTCTGTAATCATTAGGAGATATACCTCTTCTACCTTCTCTGGATTGTTTGCTGTAGGAAAACAAGAAAACAGAATGATAACTTCCCTCAGGAATTAATTTTATCTGCTTTCTGTAGAGATAGAAGTAATGTGAAGGAACCAACTGGACACAGTGAGAAGCAAATAATGATTTCCTCAATTGTATATAACAATCAAGCTGCAGTTCTCCTTTGCTGTGATTTTGCATCTAGGGGTCCTTTTTGGAAAAGGACTCTGCCAAAAAGCTTCATACCTACAGCCTTTTTGGTATTATAAAAGAATACTTTTTTAAAAAACACATTCATTACTGTTGTGAGCTAGAGAACTTTACAGTCAGAACTTGCCTCTGAATAAACTCTCAAGCATCACAACAAGAGCTGGGAAAAGTCACCGCTTCCCAGTGTGAGCCGGGGGAGAGCGTCGCCACAATGCGTGTGGGTAGGAATTCAAAGCGGTCTGTCAGACTCTGAAATGTTTGTGAGGCCTCTTTCTAGTCACGGATTTCTCTGAGCTCGGGTCCGTTCCAAACCTAAGCTCCGAAAAACGGATACAATGTCTTTTATTTTAAATATCTTGCCATTCCTTCTACCAAATCAAACAGAGGCCGTTTATTTCTTATGTGGCCATTCCAAACCTCCAACTTGGATTTTGTACCGCTTAAGAATTTTTTCTTCACGTACGGTAAACAGCTGGGTGTCATAAAACCTCAAACTTTGATCATTCAAATACACTTTGCATTTATGATTCATATTAACAGTTATGTAACATCTATAGGTAATTAAAAAAATGTTAGTAGGGTGTTGTAAAAGAAAAAGTCTACAAATTTTAGTAATTTCAGAAAGGGATGATTTTGTGAATTATTTCCATCTTGGTAAATGTATTTCTTGAGGTTTAATAGCACTGCTCAGCTGTGTATAAGATTATGAACTTCAGTTTTCATTACATGCAATAAAACCACTGCCTTTTACTCATGCTATGTGATTAGCGATTAAATGCCATTAATTTCTTCGTGTATGTGCTGTTAGATCAACCAAGTCAATATTTCTCAAACAATTAGCCACTGTAAATCCTTTAAAAAGTTTCTTGTTTTTGTTTTGTTTTGTTTTGTTTCCTAAATAGCAACTTCTCCAAATCCTGGGTGTTGATGGCTCCTGTTTCATTAGACCTCTATAGTTTGGAGATTTTTACTGAATGCCTGGATTATGGTGCAAAAATACCAGCTGGAATATCAATGTCTTTTACTACTTATATGATGGGCTCCTTACATGTGTCCACCTAGACATAGTGGAGCTCAGATAGCTGTTCTTTTCTGTATGCCGCACATAAGACCTGCTTACATGCGCAATCTGTCAGGAGGAAGAGTGGGGAGAGGTGAGTTAAGGGCCTGTATCCCTTCCATCGTAGAGCTGCAGAGTGTGGCTGGACTCAGCTCTGTACCACTCCAGCTGTGTCTTGATGGCTTCTGAAATGTAGAAGAAATGAGAATGATTAAAAACAACTCTGTTAATTAAGGTCAAATTAATGAGCCCAGGTAGTTAATGTTATTAACTTACTGATGCACAGCATTAGCACTTGACAATGGATTAGGCCTACAAACACTTTGTCCTACTGAAACCTATGGTTAACACAGAAGAAAAGTCATGTGGATGACTGGAAATTTATTGTTCAGGTTATGCATAAGGAAGATAATCAGCAACAAAACACTTTCTCATGTAAAAGCTGAATGATTATAAAGGATAAATAATAATAAATATTTTTCCTAAAAAGGAGATACTAGACCTTTTTTTTTGTTAGTTTTGATACTTCTTTGGGAAGAATTTATCCTTTCACTAAGTTCTGAGGTGCTTATTATGATATTGTATATGACAATGTGTTTATCTTTCCCATAGTTAAGAAGAGTGTACATGGAGAAATAAAAAGTAATGAAGAGTTGAAGAAATCCCTCAGGAGTATAGCCATTGCTCTAGGCTTTGTCATGTCTCCTCATTTTGGAAAAATATTTGACCTTTTTTTTTTTTGCATTAATTCCTCTTGGGAGGACTCTGTTCCTTCCTTTAAGTCACTACAGGAGGTGGTAGAATCAGGAAAGAGCAAGGTGGAGGTAGGACAGGAGAAATAGAATAGGGGAAAAAAAAAGAAAGGAATAGATAGAATAAAAGCTCCCATGTATCAGACTTTGATTTTGCTGGTTCCGTAGTGATGGCCACTAGCTCTTAGCATTCTTCTAGCTGATAAAGATAACCATCCACTTTTTAAAACACAGCATGTTTTATTTTCTTTAGATTATTTTCATGAAAATTATTTAAGTTAAAAAGCAGAAGTTTGCCAGTCTCTGTTGGCTGTGTTTCTTTTACTGAAATATTTAAGATAACATGCAAGATATTTTAATTATTATCCCAATGTTTTGTTCAATGCAATAATGAAAACTATTTAGTGATGGAGAAGAAAATCTATTCAGTGAAGCCTTTTGCAATGGAGTTTAGTCAACTTCTTAATACTCCTTTTCTTAAAAAGCTCTAGAAAGAAGTGCTGGTAGATGGACTGAAATATTCCTTATTATGTTCATCCACTTAGTCCCAAATCCAGCTCATGTAGTCATTTCCAGCTTTTCATTTACTTGTTTATTTAGAAAAACAGAATATATCAGTCTCGAAGTTGCATTTAAAGTCTTTGAACTATATTAGTCTTGCTGTTGTGTTTTTGCTTGGAGACTTCTTGTTACTAGTTAGTTATTAAATCATTTTAATCAAACTCCCGTCCTGGGATTCACTGTCATCTAGGTCTATAGGCCTCCGATTAATACTAGAGAGAGCCTCCAGGAGTGAGCAGCTGCTTGTGCCCGAGTTATTCATACAGCCAATTCCCAGATTCTTCTTTTCCCCCAAGCCATCCAAACACAGGCCAAGAGTGGGCTGCAGGTAGCCGAGTTGTCTTTGAGGATCAGATATGGCCTGTTGGCTTTCTGCTGTGTGTTTCTGTGTTAAGATGATTCACAATAATCTGTAACTGTGTCAGAATCCTGCAGGAATTGCACTCAGGCAATTTTCTTGTATCATTACAGCTTTGGAGGCTTCCTGAGTTACAGCAGAACCCACATCATATAGACTCTAATAACATAAACATAAACATTATCACAATTCAGATAATACCAATTCTTCTATCACTTCTCTTTGTTTAAATGTAATTTGAGGGGAGAAAACAAAAAGCAAAAAGCAGATGCTGCAAAATGGACATGTGTACTCTACTGGCCTTACCAACAAAACATATTTATGTCTCTCTAACACTGCTGTAAGTAGACTGTAAAAAATAAAAATAGCATTCTTGACTTCCCCATTCCCTAATTAATTTACCTTCTCCTTAAATAATCATAGCTTTTCTTAAAACACAATTCATTTTGTATTCTGTAAATTGATTTTCATGGAAATTATGACATTCCATTTTTAAAATAAAAAGCAGAAGTTTGCCAGTCTCTTTTGCTTGTGTTCCTTTAATTAAGATATTAATGATAACATACAAGGTATTCTAATTATCATCCTGGTATTTTGTTTAATGCAGCAATGGAAATTGTTCACTTGCCATCTAGCTATTCTAATGATATAGAACAGAAATGTAGGAAATAGCCCTATTTGTGCAAAAAACATGACCTTTCAAGGTCATCAAAACTGAAATCCTTTTTATTTATGCTTTTAAAACAGATTAAATTGATCACGAAATTTAAAAATAGAAGATTTCCCCTCCATTTCTGCCCAGGAGTTCTGTTCTCATTTTTTTGTGGTTGGTTGATGTCTGTCATGTCCTAGGCCCAATCCTGGACAATGCACTGTCATAAAACCCGTGCAGGACTAAATTTTTAATCATGGTTGTTTAGTGTGATTATTTGTACTTCTGCCACTTTACAAAGAAGCCGTGATTCACATAAAAAATCCGTGAACTGGTGAATCTGTTTCTTCTCCTTCTCTCTAGAAGTTAAAATTAATGAAATTACAAAAAAAAAAAAAAAAACCTACATCTTTGCTTTAGGACAGGAGATTACAGTAATACATTACATATTTTTCTCTTTCTTGGCCTAGAAAATGATAAATGAAATGACTAATATATATATCTGTAAGTACCTTTTACTATCTAGTACCAGAAGAGCCAAAAGTAGGAATGAAGAAAAAAACGTTTTTCTTAAGACTCTAAGCCAAGACTCTAGATGCCTGCACCTCTAAACTTTGAAGTGGCTTAAATCTACTCCAGTGCATGTAATTTCATCTAGAAGAAATGGACACAGGATATGTTGGTGCTTCAAGCTAGCTGAAGATGATGACGCGCAACACAGAAGGAAAACATCTGCAAAGATATTCTGGGAACTTCATGTACGATGTTCCCTTCAAACACACGTGGTTTATCTACAGTTCTTTCTGACACGAACAAGGCTCAGTTGCATGTGGCAGGCCACGGTCAACGGGTTTGATCATCATCCACGCCAACTTGCCCATATGGATCCTGTTGCAGTCCTTCTGCAGGTATATGATGTTCCTGCGGTTCAGGTTTGCGCCGGCGCACGCGTCGTACCACCAGCCTCCCCTGGGAATGCCGTTGTGCTCCAGCTTCGCACAGTTCTGGAAGAAATTGCCATTGTCTCTGTCCTTGGTGGTGAACTTCTGCTTGTCATGCAGATAAGCTTCCGTGTCCAGGGTCAGAGCATCAGTGGCATTGCCTTTATAGAGACCGACCCTGAGTCGGTACTGAGACTCTTCCCCTTCAATAAGGAATGGTTCGTACTCTCCCCATTTGATTTCAGCATTGAGGTCTACAAGCTTGAATCCAAGTATATACTGCATGGAGCTGCTCGTTAACTGATGTGTATATTCATTTCCTAACCAGTAGTTGTCTTAAACAGAGCCAAATCCATACTTGTAGTCCTGCCAGGTTCTGTCAAAGTCAACAGTACTATTGGCCGTAATGCGCTGGATCACTGTCCAGCCACCATCCTGCATATTACAGTAGACAACGATTGGATCCTCCTTTGGCTGGATGATGTGAGGACCATCTTTGGAATTTCCTGGGGAGTGCTGAAAAATCTCAAAACAATCCCTCGGATACACTATGTGGAAAAAAATAATAGTAAGTTCTAAAGTAAGTTTCTGTTCATACAGTGAATTTTAGATGCTGGACGCTGTGTCATCTACAGAGAGTGAATGATTGCTTTGCTCTGACTGGAAATTGTGGCTCAGACTGACTTCATTCCAAAAGGTGGAACATCTTCTGTTGCAGTGAAAATTATTCATTCAAAATAGAACAATAATGGATGAATCTTGAGAAGAACATTTAGACTGGGGGGCTACAGGATTCGCTCAGAATTTTATAGTGAATTTTATAGATCCTTTGTCATTAGTAAGAGGAGGGAAAATGAATCAACCCTACTGTTTTCTATGTTGTTGCTTTTAATGACTTGGCTCCATGCAGTGGCTCTGATGAAGGCAGAGAATGGATCAAGGAACCAGATCTTTGCTCAGAGCTCATTTCCTGCCAGCGCCAGCACGGAGTCTCCATAGCCCATCATCAATCTCCATAGTGTTTTACATTGCGGCAGAGCCATTTTCCTTATAAATCTCAGGACTTAGCAGCAGATTCGGAGAGCAATCTTCCAAAGTGAAAAATTAAGCATATTTTTCCTAAAATGTACAATATAAATCATGGCAGAAAAATTTACATCTGAGAATTATTTTTTATTCCAAACATATAGATACAAACAATAGAATTTTCTATTCTAGCTAAATTCTTATTCTTAATAATTCTGATTAATATACAATTAGTTAATATATCCAAAGCTGGTCATTTGACAATGATGTCTCATTGAACTGGAAAATTATCTTCCCTGAAATTCAGCACAGGGCTTACCTTAAACTGAAGTTCTGCTGTGTTTGCATATCCCACCATTATACACCCCTTCTCCTGAAAGCTTCTATTTTGCTTTTTTTATTGTTATTATCAAAAAGGATTTAAATAAAACAAATAAGCCACAAGCATCACTAAACTTTAGGGAAATCTGTACTCGGATCTAGCAGTTTCTTTTTAGTTCTGTTTTGTCCTGCATTTTTGAGTGAATCAGTCTTTTATTTTATCCTCTTGTATTTACAATAAACAGTGAAATGATTTAAGAATCCCTTTAATCCTAGAAGTGAACTCAATATTATAAATTATTAATTAAGCAACAGAGGAAAACAGTACTAGACAGGCACCTTACCTCTCCTTTCAAGTGAAGCTTGGCAAAGAAACACAGAGGCACAAATGACTGAGCTCACGCTCTCGAGTTGTACTTTGCCTGCTACTGAAGTCCAGGTGAATAAATCGGCTCCAACACACTACCTGAAGTGTAGAAGGGCAGCAAAAGTGCATCTGGGTTATTTCACACTGTGCTCAGACTGGTGGACTTTGCTCCAATATGCTGTACTTGTAAGAAAGCATACGTGAAGTGAAAAGCACAAAGTTCTACATAAGGCTTAAAATAACTAATTTAAATTTCTCTGATAAATAGATAGAAACAGTGATGGAGAACCATGAAGAAGTTTTAGTTCAGAAAACTACTTAGGTTGTTTACTAACGGCAGATGCTCGACATTTACTATGTCATTTAATGAAGATTAATTAACTCATTTTAAATTACATAGAGACGATTTGTTTTTTAAGTGTTGGAACAAACCAGCCCCAAACTCTTTTTTTTTTTTTTTTTAATGTGGATTGACTTGAAGCAGTGCCTCAGAACTACAAAAAGAAAAATGCTGAACAGACTGGCCACTAGCTATCTTAGTTTACTTGAATTAATGAGAGGTTAAATTAAGGTTAAATATGTAATTAATTGGATGAATAAATTATTGGTATATAACCTTGTACCTTGAAAGTTGTATTGCCTATCGGGATGTCTTGCAGATGATGCAGACATCATTTGAATATAGCATTTAACTTTCTGAGATGACACAACACTTAATTACTTTGTACTTCTTGATGCCATCTCTGAAAAGGGCTACAATTAAAGTCCTGTGCAAGCTCTATTTGAAGACTTGGATTATTCAGCATTTCTGGTTTTCAGTAATTCATCCTCAGTGAAAGCACAACACAAATGTCAGGATTTTTATTTCATACAAAATTAAACAAGTAAACATTGTCAAGGGAAGATTTGCTTGTAATATTTTAAACTCAATTACATTTCATTTTCTTAAGCATGAGTAAGAATGGGCAAAGGGAGTAAGAAAAGCATCTTTACTCTGACACTGGTCAGCGGAGTTAAAGGGCCACATTGTCTCTCAGCTTTTAGTATTTTGCAAAAATTGTATGTTTAACATCGCTAGCTTCTGATTAGTACTAAATTTTATAATCGCATGCTGGGATTTGAAAATACTGTGCTACTATAGCTGATTAAATAATAGAAGTGTGCTGATAGACTGAGATCTTGCTGAAACAGTACTCTCTGTTGATTTCAGACACCCCTCAAAACCCAGCATTGACTGCAGTGGTGTTCATTGATAGGTATTATGTCACTCAAATGTAAATTGGGGTACATCTCAGCTCTGCGCCTTTCATTTCTGCATCCTTTGTCACTGCATTTCCTCCCCCGTCTTTCCATTTTTCTTTGCTTTCTCGCTGTTTGCTTTGATTTGTTGATTTCCACAGTTTCCTTTGAGCTGGCAGAGCAGAAGTGTAGTGGGAAGCTACTAATTAGACGAAAGAAGAGAGGGCAACTGCAGACATTCACTCATGCTCACAGACAGTTATTTCTGTAGACAAAAAAATTGAAAAACAACTAAAATCTTTACATATTTCTCTCTGCTTTTCATCTAGTATTTCAAGATTAAATTTCCTGCCCTGAAGAAAAGGGTAATTTATGGCTTAATATTGTTGTTTAGGAACATATAAAAATGCTAATTTTCATGCAAAGATCCTTAAAGCATATCAAGAAGCCCAAGACAATAGCCATACTACTTGAACAATACAAACCAGACATATAAAAAAGATCTCAGTGTGTAACTCTTATGCAAAACGTTTCCTAGGTGCCCAACATAAGCGAGGAAAAAAAAAAGCCCACAGAAATACTTCTGCAATGGCTTTGAATTGCTTTGCAACCTTGGCTAAATGTGCTTTTGTAATTTTATATAGGAACAGTAACAACAACAACAACAAAAGTAGAAATGATTCTTCATAACAATTTTCACTTATCCTTGAACTTCTGGCCTGGCAATGAATGCAGTGAATGTTTTTTGGTTTTTTTTTTTTTGCTTGTTTAATTGTTTTTTTTGGGGGGGGATAAAACAGAAAGCAGTTACAAACTACCGAAACACACTGTGCATAAATGATCTTTAATGCAGGTTCTAAGTCTCTTTATACACATTCATTATTTACCATTACTTGAGAAATGAACCTATAGGTATCTATTTTTCACTGAATGTGAAACAAAATAACCTTTACTCTTACATTCAATTTCTCAAATGCTAAGAAACATTTCTTAGATGAAGATCTTTATGAAGATATTCCAAAATCTGAAGTAAAAACTAAAAGCATATATTCTTTATGCCCATATGTTCAACCATGGACTAAATTTTTAGGGAGTAGAAACTTACATCAGGTTTAAAAGTTTCACTTTCAACAAAAACAGACAAGTAGGACCTAACTTGAAGATTACATCCAAACTCATCATCATAGAAGACAATGGAAAATAAACATTTGGTTAAAAATCATCTGACAGGTAAGACTAGCTGTCATGAAAACTCTTACTCAGGTTTTAGAAAAGAATATGACAGCACATATGTCTTTCAGATGACTTTTTTATTCTAAAGATGGCAAAGATATGATCATGGCAATCAAGAACTGTTGGAGATGGTGTGTGTGGGATGCAATTTAGGTACCCATCCCAGCACGAACAGCCTCATCCTGTTCCTCCTCTCCAGCTGATCAGGATTGAAGCTTACTGGTGAAATCTATACAAGCATATATTTACATATAAGTGTATGTATATATATATATACATATATATACACACATACACATACTCGGTTATGAATCACTCCCTTAGGTGCCAGAGACACTCAGTTGAATGATGACTGATCAAGTTGGTGATTATCCTGCTCAGCGTGAGGTTGAATTGGAGACCTCCAAAAGTCCCTTGCAGTCATCATTCCTATGATTCCATACTCAGCTGCCTGGACCTGGACTTTGGATATAATAAGCCTTAAAGTATCCAGAATTTCACAGTTGATCCAGATATGGCTTATTATCAAGTATAATTCAGACTCAGAGTCATATTCTAAACACGACAGATTTGTGTATCTGTCAGCTTTTATTCAGGCTCATTTTTACTACAAAAGACTTTTAGTAAACTAAGGCAAAAATCTTTTCCATGTCAATGCACCAGTTTTACCTCAAGCATCTAGAGAAATTATCAAAAGCAAATAGCAAAAGCAATTAGTTATTCGGCAAACACCAGCACAAATGTTTTATTCAACAAACACTTTGAGCTGAATTGCTAAAGAGCCCAAGATTTTTAGCAAACGATTTGCTAATCTTTAGTTTGATTTGAATCAATTAACCATAACGTTTAAACACTGTAGCCTACACTTGCAATATAGGAATTTAAACATGATTTTATCATCTGGGACAAGAAGCACCTGGGAGCATTGTCATGGCAACAACTGCAATTTCAAAGAAAAGTTCTGTAATTTCTATTGCTCTCTAGCAACCTCAGAACTGAAGTATCATTGCTCTTTTCATAAAGAGAAGTATGTCATCACAAGAAATAGCTGGCAAGATCATTAGAAGTGTTTCAGGAGGTAAGGCAGGCTTCAGATAAACAAATTAAATTTTCAGTTTGATAATGAAACCCAGAAAAAAAGCATGTGCAAATATACACACACACTCTAAGATGTATTATAGATAATGTACATACACATACACACAGACATATATGTGCACATGGTGTTGAGCTTGGTTTCCTGTCTGTGCAGGTGACAGTGGAATCACCCTCTCCTTGAACTAAGGATTACCACATATCTCACTGCCTCCCACTCCAACTCCATGACTTAGTTTCTTGATCCTGAAATGTAATGAAAAATGGACTGCAATGTGAATAATACCCAGAAAAGCACCCAGGTGGGAGTGCAAGAGCACCTCCTAAAAAGAGAGACTTCACTGCCCGCCACTGCCCCCAGAGGACACATTGAGAGAACCGCCGTGTCACAAGTGCTGGCCAAATCACTCAGTGAATACTGAAAGATGCTGAGGAGTTGTGCTGCTAACATGCTCTAAGAACCTATATAGAGTAAGCAACATTCAATACCTAACACACTGATCCTGAAAATTGCACCTATATATTTTAGAAATGCACGAAAACGCATACACAGATCACAGAGCTCTCAGAGTTTAAGCTCTCATTTATCTACCCTCCCTTCTGTTTGTGATTTGCTCGGAGCAGCCCTTTCCCGACTACTGAATTTATGTTTCCTAGTTATGGCAACCTGTGTCGCAGACGACAGTCCCTCAGCACAGACACTGAAAGCTTTGCAGCTTTACGCAGACCACGCACATATGCACATTTCTACAACACAGGCTAGGGGCTTCCCGTGATCTAATAGCTGCAACCCGCAAGCAAATAGCCACAATACACTGTTTAACGGCTAAGACTAATACAGATTTTATTGTCTAAAGGAAAAAGAAATTAAACTTCCTTTCAAAAGTCACATCACACAGCAGAGAAAGAGCCTCAGATGTGTTTGCATATATTTTCCATGTATATTTATATAACCTGGCTTGACTGGTAATTTTGGTCTATCAGCTCATAAAGGAGCTGATTGAAGCAAGTTCTGCTAAAAAAAACCAAACAAATAAACAAAAGTTTTAGTTTATCCCTTAGGGTGAAAACAAATACTCATAAGAATGAAGAAAATCAAGCAGTTTCTCCATGAATTTACAAGAAAAAAACTACAGAAAAAAAATGTAGAGTCCATTTCATGTTTTGGACTTCCATGGATAAAGTGTTTTAATATTCTCAGGAAAACATCCTATTATTGCAGAAATATCTGTTTATTCAAATTCAAATCCCTAATTTGAAACATAAAAGAATTATTAGGCAGTAAAGGCACGCAAATGCAAAGTATATGTAAAGTATTAAAAATACATGAAGAGAAAGTAGGCAATGTAAGCACCTTTTAAAGAAAATAGTCCTTAAATGAAGCCAGAAATTAGTTTTTAAAACAGCAATTGTTTCCTATAAGGAGCACATTTGCAAAACCACAAATTTCAAAAGATTAAAATAGGCGAGTAAAGTACTGCAAAGCTATAAGTGCACTTATACTGCAAAACTATCAGGGTGAACTTAGTCCATCATACAGAAAAAAGAAGAAAAAAAAATGGATAAATAGCTACAGTGTATGTAGGACAGAGTGCAGGTTTTTTGTAATGAAGATTTAAGATGGAAAGAGGCAGATTTCTTTAGCTGTATTTCTTTCCTGTATGATGCTAATAAAGGTGGCCTGAAAACTGCAGATGAATTTCAGTGTTAGGTACAGGAGCCTTAAGCTGGCATTTTTCGTAAAGTAGCTGGACATTTTCTTCAATTCTTTTCAAAAGAAAAGGTATGACCAATGTATTTTGTTAAACTATCATATTTTCAGTGAATTGTGGCTATTTCTGTACGATCTTTCAGATATTCTCCTCACAGCATACTTAAATTTCTTTTTTTTTAAAAAAAGTCTCTGGTAAAATCAGCCTCAAACACATTACAAAGAAAGCACTGTAATCTGATCAGATTTTTGCAGGACAAATGACCTCTCCACCATTAGCAGGCTACCTGGTGATAAAAATAATTGGTTGCTGGCATTGAAACACTTAAAAGCATGAGTGAGGTATATAATTATTTCTGCCACCACGAGCTGAACAAAATTTGCTACAGCAATTTCAACAAGTCCCTTATAATCTTTTTAAGAATGATGGGCAAATACAAGTGAAAAAAATTGAAAGTGAAAGAAAGAGAGAAAGAGAGAGAAAGAGAGAGAAGAGAAGAGAGAAGAGAAGAGAAGAGAAGAGAAGAGAAGAGAAGAGAAGAGAAGAGAAGAGAAGAGAAGAGAAGAGAAGAGAAGAGAAGAGAAGAGAGGGAGAGAGAAGATGGGAGAGAAGGAGAGAAGGAAGGAGAGAGAAAGACATATCAAGCTTTCAATTCAAATGCAAAAAAACATCACGTGATTACAAAAGGCGGTTTCTCAGCATTCATTCTTTCTATAGTTTCATATCTTGGGGACCTTTACAAAGCTCCAGGTAGAAATATTATTTTCATGAAAGGGACATCTGGATCCTTTAATCACATACCTGACAAGAACACTATCATCCACCTTTCTGTGTTTTCTGAATACTTTTGGTAACTACGATGTCTGATCCTGCACTTCTCCTCCTCCTCCTCTCACTGGAGTTCCTCCTCTTTGTAAGATGACATTTAACCCTGCAAGGATACAGCCCCATTAGGCTTAATCCTGATCTCCAACTTCCTCAGACATTTCTTCTCAGGGTGTTTTACTACCCTCTTTAAAAAAGAGGTCTTTATTAATGCAACTCTCATATTTGCCACCTGCCAAGTTGGAATAATTTTAAGATCGTTTAGAAAACATTTTAGGACAACTGAGAAAACAAATTGGTAGGAAAAGAAGCACTCCTCCCCTCTCCCCTGCAAAATCAGCAGCAATGCTCACAGAAGAGTCCCAGGTCTAATTTCCATTTCTAATCCCAGGCACAGGAAATATTTTTTCAAAGTATTTAACAGGATTTTCCTTTGCAACTGCATGATCATCAGTGGTCCTTTCCTCTGCTGATGAACCTAGGTGCGTGGGTGTCAGCTTCTCCCATCCCATACTCACAGGGAAATGCTACTCCTGCATGCTGTGGAGAGCAAAAACGTCCTTCAAAGTACCCAGAGAGCTTCTGAGGAGAATATTCCAGCATTTTCAACTGAAAATTTTACAGCTTTACTTTTCCTGACTGTTTTCAAATGAGTTTTGCTACCTTTTATGCTTTTTTGCTACCTTGCTACCTTTTGCTACCTTTTTCATGTTTTCATGCATAGATCACACCATTCAGCTTTAAACAAACAGTTCAAAGTCTTGTTTTAGTCAAAAAATGCCATAAAAGGTTTTCTTTCTGTTGCATATTCACCCTCATTTGCCCTTGGCTGAATGAGTCTTTCATTTTTATTCCTGTCAGCCATGCAGAACCAAACACCTAATAAAAATGAGCTCAACTGTAATCTGTTTTTGTGCATCAACAATAAAATGAATAACTAGCTAAGTTCCACTTGCGCAGAAAACTATATTGTTGTTATGTCCTCATGGTCTTATTGGAAACAAAGTGTGGCACAAGGGTCACTAACACCATGAACTGAAGGAATAACATGTTTTTAAAAGATAGCTATTTTTTTTTCCTGGGGAAATCCCAAATCTTTATGATGACAAAGGACTCGATTTTGGAACAGAAATAGGGGAAAAATAAAGAAATCCCCATTTACTTGTGATCTCAACAAATCTGCACTAGCTTAACCTGAAAACAGAGTAAAACTGGATACTACTTCTAATGACAATTCTGTGAATAAAACTTCCCAGAATGTTGTATTATTTTTAGGATCAGAAACATCAGATTTTATATGCAGGAATAAGTTCAAAATACTCATTAAGATCTAAGGACCTGCCTTTACAGACTCTGAAATGACTAAAGCAGGAAGAATTGTGAAATACTATCTTTTCGCCATGCTACTTGCTTTCTGGCACTTAAAACATGCTAATGTGTTTTGTGTTTGATTAGTCCACTTGGAGACTGTCACCCAGAATGAAGCTGGTACTAACAGTGGTGGGAAGATGCACTGCAAACACAGCGATAGACTATGCTATTAGGGAAGAGCTGAATAGCCACCACGTTTTTGCCAAGTGAACTGAGGAAAACTAAGAAAACAGCCTGAGGAGTCCTCTCTCTTGAATGCCATAGAAGTATTATCCTTCATCCACTACAAGTTGTCACGGGGTCGCTGCCTTCTCTTCATTCACCTGGGTAGAGAAGCCTGCACAAATACAGAAGCCTGTATTCATGTAAAAGCAGGGGCTACAGCTCTGACACACAGCCATATGCAAGTCATGAAGCAGCCAAACTTCCTCCTCCGCACTGCTTCCACCCCTTTCTGCATGGGCGTGCACGACGGACAAAGTTATACATATTTCTATAATTCTTAATGTATCAGTCAAATCTGTCATGAGAGTAATCTCTTAAAATCCTCATCCCTCTCTCTCTCTCTCTTTCTCATAGCCTCACATTATTTTAGGGGCCTTTCTCCAAATTCTTTTGCTTCTCACACTCCCTGACCTCAGATATTTTATAAACGAATTTCACATATCAACTTAAAAAAAGAAACACTAGCAGAGAATTTTCCTCGCCACAGGAATGCAGGAATTCATAGTATGAGATTTGTGCAATGATCTCTGACATACTTTTGAAGCCTGCCAAGCTGCATCCCTCTCCCTTCTCCCCCAGCAGCTGCTGCCCACGCTGGGAAGCCGGCAGGGGCGGGATCCGTTCCTGGACGCGGTCCGTGCAGGCGCCCCGTTCCGCAGAGCGGCGCGCGCGGCGGCTCCTGCGTTCCACACGAGCTGGCCTCGGTGTCCACCACCCGCACAGTAACGAGCCGAGGAGACACACGCTACCTTCCCAAACACCAAGACATCTTCTAAACGTCCAGTTGCCTCTTATGCCTTCCCAAAATGTGCGTTGGTAATTTTTTACTATCTGTCAGCATACTTTCTACAGTAAATCTCCTTTTCTGCTGATTTAAGTTCAAAGCATCAAGTTTCTTATCTATTCCTTAGCTGTCAACTGTAGATATAACCATTTCTAGATTTGTATTCTCCTTCAGTTCTTTAACCAACAGTCATAGTAAGTATCCCCAGTAGGCTGTCCTGACACATTAAGATGAAAAACAGGTACTGCCACTGAGGATTTATTATTATTTATATTTCACACTGGTTATTTTCCTAAGAGGAATAGGTTACAAATGAAACAAGATACCATGGGAATACAAATGTACCATCTACAAGCTATCAAGAGTAGCAAAATTAAGGTCAGACATGATGTGTTGTATACTCAAAAGTGAAATCCTTTTAGTACCTTAAAATACTGCTATTGCTGCTATCCTGTAAAAATTGGGAACTCCAGACCTTCTAGCAAACTGTAAAACAAGCCTTGCTCTCTTTCAGTTTGTGTGCAATTTAAATCTCCTCTCTCTTATTACAGATTAGATCGACTGAGAATGAACACCTTTCTGACTTGTACCCAGAAGACTTCCTTAAAATACATTTGTTGTAGAATCACAAGTCCGCAAAATCAACTTTAAATTCTGTCAGATGAGAGGCTGGTTTGAAGCTCTAAGTGAAAGTATAGTTATTAGAGCAAATGCATTTAGACTGAAATCAACATTTTTAAAAATCAAATGCTACTATCTTAGTTGTATTTTATAAATGATGTTTACATGCTCCTAGGAGTGGATGAGCATATTTTATGATTCATTAATTACACATTTGGATTTGTAAACAACAAAGGAACACTGACTTCAAGTCTAGTCAACTGAAAGAAAAAATAATAATTCCAGTATTGGGAGTACTCTGACTCTACCAGCATATTTATGTGGTTTTTACAACCACGCTTACTTATTTTGAAAATATTTTTGTCTCCTCCATTTCTTCAAGAAAGCAAACAAACAACTATATCCAATATACAAAAGAAAGAAAGAAACCAACTATAAAATGCTCTGTAAAATAACAAATAATCTCATCAAAACAACCCAACAGCCTTCCGTTAATTTTCACAGTTAGAATAATTGCAGGTATTACTTGGTTAACAGCTTTCAGACAGGACTGTAATTTACACAGACAGATTTCCCAGCACAAAGGTCAGTAATCACGCATTAAAACAGCGTGAAAAAGCAGAAATCCCTAAAGAAGGACAGTATTTCAGGTCCTCCATTTTCATTAGCTTTTCTCCCTACAGTCTTGGTGGAGGCCACCTCCTCGTTAAAAACAGTCTGTTTGAATTTAAGCAGTGCATTTTCATGGTTCTACTTTTTTTTCCAAGAGTTCTCCATGACACCAGGGTACACCATTAAGAAAATCTTTTACCTTCTTGTTTGTCTTCCTATTGATATAGGAACTATCGGACATCATGAGTCACCCACAAATTTTATTAGCTGCTGACTGCATGCAGTCTTTATGCAATTATAGAGCCATTAACACTCAGATGGGGACATTTAAATAGATCTTAGTGATTCACTCCACTTTTCACTCAACTGGCAAAGAATATGTATTTAAATTGCCTAGATGCTTTGGAAATCTTGATCTGTTGTTACTCAAAGGGTTGGTTTAATAAATATGTACAAAGATCTACATGCTTAATATAGATTAATGCATTTAATGCTCTTCAACAAATTACATATTGGATTTCCTTCAGAAAACCCATAGCATACTATTTGGGTACCTGATATTCATTACCAAATGAATACTTAAAAGACATGCTGCTCATACTTCACCCACATGAAACTGAAATAGAAATCTTTAATGATTTACTGAAAACCCAGCAGTTGCATCATATATTTGATCCTGGAGTTTAAGTCCCCTTCATAAATACAAATTTTGAACAACTGACCTTTTTCCTTGAAACAACAGGAGCCAATTTTAGCAGATACCCCCACCTACTTACAAGACAATCACCATCCCCATTTCAAAAAAATCATAAAGAGCACAAGAAATATTTTCACTGTTTAAAACGATGTTGGTAAGTATCTATAAAACAGTACTAAATTTCTTCCTTATATTTGAAGAATTGGAAAACTGTGAATGAATTCATTGACAAAATTATTTCAAATTGTTCAAAGTGCCTCTGACAGCGAGCGTCCATGCTGCCTTATATAAATGACACCTGAGACTGTCCTGAGCAGGATGCAAGTCTCGTCTCTTCTACACAGCCTGTCAGAAACTCACTCAGAGTTGCCACTCACTGGGAACATGGGCAAAAAGAGCTGCTAGGCTATAGCTCCTCAAGAGGCAATGAGCTGATTTAATGACTGACTCACTCACAGCCCCGCCCCCGGCCCCCCTGCCTCTGGCGCTTCCCTTCTGCTGGCTCCGGCACCGGCACCTGCTTGATCTTGCTGTAAGCTCATTTAACTCACTGAAACATAACAGAACTCCAGCAAAAAGATGGAAATGTTTCGCTTGTTAAGTCAACGCATGGCAAGGTCTGACAAGTGTCAGAGCTGGCATGCAGGAGGCAGGTTTATGCAATGCAAGTTAGGGGGAACAAGTCTTTTTCCTTAGGGCAATAAGGAAATCATCTTGTCTACGTGTGAACTCACAATGTAAGAATGCTCTATGGTTCATGCAGTTTCTGTACACCTTTAACTTCTATTTTGAGGGATCAGCTGCTACAGCTTATCTTCTGTTGTATGTCATCTCAAATAGCCCGCTTGCAGCTATGGCTTCTGGGATACCAGAGTGAGACGTTACCTCTGACAGAGCAGAAAGACTACTGAAAAAAAAAAACAAAAACAAACCAGTAAATAAAGACAAAAAAAAAAAAAAAACCCAAAAGAGAACAAATGTTTACTTAAAAAAAATGAAAAAGAGAAAAAGAGACAATCTTTTGTTATACTACTGATAGCTGCCATAGGAAAGCTTTACCAGTAGATGCACAATAGCTACCAAATGAACTTTGCCAAGTGGCTTTTATGATAGCCTGAGGCAACAAGCTACAGCAGTCTGGCTAGATCCTCTACACTTACTTGACACCCATATTCCAGCTCCGAATTAGAACCAGTTGGTACCAATATAAGTTGCACTAGGTTCAGGAGCAGATCAGTATGGCATCTACAAACCACAGAGGCTTCTTAAAAAGAGATGAAGAGCGTATCAGATTGAGCAAATTATACCACGTCAGAGGATTCTGAATTGCTCACGTAACAGATTTTTGGTGGAGGATGGAGTTTTCTTTGGGAGCGAGGGGGAGCAGTATGCTGCATCTGATTCTCACATGCAGAGATATTGATTGAAAACTGGTATATCAGTTACAGGAGAAAAAAGAAGTGTTAAATATTCCACATGCTCCTACCAAAGTTTTATTAGCATCCTTATAATTTCTGCCCTTTTTTTTTTTTTTTACTCTTAACTTTTAAGAAGAAAATGTCACTTTTCCGTCTTCTGAATTCTCCGTTTTCCCTTAAAAATGATCAAGGCCTTGAACAGACACACTGAGCGAAGGCAGACATACTGCTGTTCTAAACGTCACAGCATGGAAACAATTGTCAGTATGATTACTTATTGAACAAAGTGTGATTAAGATAATAAGTTAACACAACTTAATTATCACTGTATCACTTACTGTTAAAGAAAAGTAACTCATGGCTTGTACTTCCTGGGATACAGCACAATAACAAAGCTATTTGCTCTATCTTCAAAGAACTGCTCCCTGTTTTTCCTACGAATTCTTCAGCAAGGATCTGTTAAAAGAGGTGGTTTGCAGTATGAAACCCCAGCTTCATAGACAGGCTCTACAACTTTGGTTAAAAACTCATTTCAGTATATAATTCCTGCAAGAATATTCGAATATCCTCTTGTCTCAATTAGATATCTTTTATTTAAAATACAAAGCAAAGCCAAAAAAAAAAAAAAAAAAACCCACACACCTGAGGTAAAGAAACAACCTAAAGTTTACCTTAAGAAGACTGAAACCTCTGACTGACCAAAAGACAATGTCGGTCTAATGCTCATCTTGAATGTTAACTTCATTATATGAACAATTCTTCTGCAGGTTTTTATGTTTCACATTATATTCCAAGGTTGAAACTAGGAAGACTATAAATTGTCTTAGACTATGTAAGTATTCAAAAATTTCAGAACAAACATGCACACTAGAGTTGATTTTGCTTGGAGCATGTTTTAAATCAATGTTATATACCATTTTTTGAATTAGAGAAACATTACCGATATTGCTTGGATACTGTTACCTAAGACACCGTCCCTCACAACATCCTCCTGGGCAAGCTCCTGAAGTGTGGGATAGATGAGTGCACAGTGAGGTGGATTAGGAACTGTCTGGATGGCAGAGCTC
>NW_010576791.1:0-25513 GCF_000705375.1 Tinamus guttatus | reverse complement strand
GCTGCGCGTGCGCAACAGCGAGCCGGGGGGGGCGGTGCCCGCCCTGCGCACGCGCATTTGGAAGAGTGACGCCCCTGGCCCCACGTGACGAGCACTCGCCTATAGGAGTGAGCGGAGTCGCTGGGCATGACGGGGACCGAGGCGGAACTGAGCCGCCCCCTGTGCCCGGTGATGCCCTGGGCGGCTCTGGGGCCTCCCTGGGGTGGCCGCGAAGCGGCTGCGGGGGGAGGTTCGCGCCTCCCTTCTGTGAGGGAACGCAAAGGGTGATCCGGGAGAGCTGAAAGGACGCACATGTGAAACTAAAGGGCATAATACTATGAACAAGTAACTGTGTCTTCTTGGGTAGCAGGAGGGCCCGTTCGGAGTTAAGATGCTGCAAATTAAATTTTGATAGTTGCCACTTGAAAAAGAATAAAGATTTTTCTAGAAAAAAAAATCCCTCAAAAGCTTACAGTAACAGTAGATTAAAAATGGTCATTTTAATCAAAGCCCAGAGTATATTTATCTAACTTGTGATTTATGTAAATATGCTTCATTTCTGATGCAAAACTAGAACTTGATGAGGAACTAGAACTTGTTTTGCAGGGAAATCCAGCCTGGATGTGGCAAGTGCCTTCATGAACACGTAGGAGGCTCCCTGTGAACAAGGTGATAATATTTCTGGAAAATCCTCTGGGACAAACTCATCCACTTGCCGAAAGCGCAGCCAGGAGCCATCACTGTCTCTTGCCACTAATGTCTTGCCACTAAGGGTCTCGCTCCCTGGGTAGCAGATACCTGGAAAATGACAGTCGGTTTCAGAGGAGTTCCAGCCTGTTCCCGAGCACGTCCTCGGTTTTGTATGAGTTACCTCAAGCACCCGCCAACTCTGCAGAGATGTCGACGAGATGGATGGGACCCGACAGGCCCTAATGGGCTGGACAAAGAGCAGGTCTACGCTAATGGCAATGTTGTCATCCCTGCAACACCTAAATCCATATCTCCAGATTCTTGTCATTTTTGGTGTCGTGCAAATTCAAGAGCAAGAGCTGAGCCCTCTGAAAGCAGCATCAAAATCCACAAGCACCATAGATGGATTCTGCGACCCTGAAAAAAAGCCTTAAATACTGAGGGTTTTTTTCTTCTCCATGAGAAGACCAGCTTTTGTTTAGAAGTACGAACAGTAACCTGATAATGTTATTGCTTTACTTTAATAAAATGAACTAGAAACAACAGCATCTGAAAATCTGGTAATTCAGGCAGACACGTGCAGGATTCTCAAATTCTGATAGACAAACAGGGAGCAGCTTTGCCATATGACTATAATTGTAGTGTATTATTTGAGCCGGTCCCCTAACTGCTACATAGATAATCAGGCAATGCTTAGTATGCTGAATAAGCAGTGTTGGTCCACAAATGTTGTATGGAACCAAAGGCATAGCCTGGATGATTTAAAGATCAAATAGGGATTATAGGTGCACCACAATCCACATAACTACATCCCAGAAGTATTGTCAGAACAAGCTGAATGAGTTGGACTAAATGTGGCAGTCATTATCTCTAATGTGATGTATATTATAATTTGCTTAAATTGTATTAGAGTTTTGAACTTCTGTAAAATATTAACAGTTCAAATATATTTGTAGATCTTGTCACCTTACACTTTATCAAAATTTCTAGAAGTAGTAGAAGATTCATGTCTGTTTACACACCTATGTTTCTGCTTTACAAAGTCTCTTGAGCAGGGACAAGAACAGAGAGCGGGATACACTGTTACTGTTAGGCTTCCAGCATCCTGTTCCCTTCCTTTGTAGGTAGGATTGCTAGTGGATGTGTAGTTAGGCAATTATTCAAGCTTCTGCCTATTGAGGAAGATAGTATCAGGTAATTTGGATCCTTTGAAATTCCAGCTTCTGTGTCAGTTACGTGTGAGAGGTGTCAAAGACTGTCAAAAATTCTGTACAGGAAAGATGTCCATAGAATTCTTGCAACCAGTTCACTTTATCGGCTGCAATTCTTGGGAAGTCTGCTTCCTTGGGAAATGGTTTCTGGTCAGTGTGTACAACCAGGGAAAATATTTATTGTAGTTCCTAAGGTGGTCTTGCCCTTCACATTTACCTGTAATGACTAAGTCACTTTCTATCTCTTAAAACAGTCCTCATCCTCGCTAACCGTGGAAATGATCCTGCATGTTATTGTACAACAGGAGTCCTTGGAAGTCTCTCAAACTTCTTATCAGTTGCAGATAGGAACTTTTTTTTTTTTTTTTTCCCTCCCCTAAGGCTGATCTCTCTACCCCGGGGGCCAAGCAAGGACAGAATTTTACAGAAAAATGCATTGACGATGTCTGTCTGAACAGGAGAAAAATCCTTCAAAAAACAGGAATAAACACCCCTTTATTATTTCATAGTTATAGTTTGGTAATAGAATCAAACACTGCAGCTTAATACTATACACTGCTTGTGCACTCCCACTTGTGCTTTTTTTTTTTTTTTTTTAATTGTTGATAATGTATTTTCTGATCTGATAGCAGATCAGAGGTGAGGCCTAAATACCCACCCAAGCAAGCAGATTATGACACTAAACTAACTGCAAGTAGTTGGGAAAATCCAGCATAAAGCCGCTGTGAAAGGCAAGAGGCAGTTCACTCCTTCCCACGAGCAGCTAAATACCGCAGCCGATTACAGCTGAATACAGTTTCAACAGCAATAGGGCAGTGTTTGCCCTTGTTATTGTTCTTTTTTTAAAAAAATCTGTTGTACAGCGGGACCATCTCGCCCTCTACCGGCAAGTTCCCTTGCTGCACTATAAACATCTACTCGATGCAACTTCGTTAAGAACAAAACAGAACAAGGTAATATTGAGAGTCTGGGCTCAGTGACAGCATTCTCACTGTCACCATGTCAAACCCCATGAGCTCAGTCTGCTTCTGAGCCCACGTCCTGGCCTGCGTGGAAAGGACGTGGCCTCCCATGTCCTGCTCGGGAAGGATGATTGCACCCCATGTCCTGCTCTCCATGGTGGAAGGACTTGTGCACAAGGGCACAAAGGCTCCTAACACCTCTACATATCTCTCAAAGCACTACAGTGGTGCCCAGGATTGTCACACTTTCTTTTCCTAGCAGTGCTCGTTCTTAGTACATCTCTTTCAGGTTTACCTCACCTCTATTTTCCACCTCCAAATTCAGGATTTCTTTTTCTTCAAGAATTAGTTTATATGGTTCTGGTAATATACACCTAAAAACATAAAGGGATTTCATAGTTAATAAAAGGGTTTAGTGGATTAATATGTTCTTCATTTTAAATAACAACAACTAGAAAACACCAAAATTGATATTACCAGATGATATCTGCTTGTGACCAGCTGAACCAACAGGACAACAAACACGGGTGGAAGGTGACAGGGACCTGGAAGTTGTCTTGCGGTATTTTGAGGTCTTCCTGTGGCTTACCACAGAAGCTGACCATACATCTCTATTTAGTAGTAGCAACCCAAGCATGCGGCCTGGTCAAGGCCTCTGCCACACGTCAAGCTGTGCAGGGAACCAGCGGGGCCACCCTGGATGCTGCTTCACACGTGCTTGGATGTCTGGGACGTTGCTCACAGAGGCACCACCTCTCACCATTTACCTAATATCACAGTGATGCATCACTGTGGCGCTCGGTGCTCCAAGAACACAACCAGCGTAATATCCTTCATTCTTTGTGCATGCTCTTAATAGCCTTTTTTCCCATTTGAGTTTTGCCTATATAGAGCCACAAGGTGGCCTCAACACAATACCGCAGTATCAGAACCTCTAGAGGATCCTACGCAAAGTATTTTTTGCATTACTGCAGTTATTGGCAGTAGAGTGCTACAGAACATCCTTTCTTGCTTTGGAGCCCAAGCAGAAGAAGTTTTAAGGTCTCTCGAGGATTTCTTCACATTAGAGCAATGACAACATCTTTGTGCTGTCAGAGCAGTGTAAAGAAGTCGTGTTGCTTTTGGGAGGGTATCCTACCAAAAGAGCATCCTAATCAGTGACTAAGTAGCCACAGGCAGAGCAGAGCCGCTAGTATTTTGCCCTGCACAGGCTCTGGGAAATCGTAAGCCCACCAAGCAAGGGGCCGTTGTAACTCAGCCTGCAGTTAGGCTACTGCTGCCTCTGCCGAAAAGGAGAGGGCTGAGGAGCCTCCTCCTGAGTGGAAGTTTGGCAGCGTGTTTCTAGCCTACCATGAAGTGTGTTGTTTTTCAAGGGACTGATCAACCAAAGACCACTAAGGATTGTGATCGGCACCATTTCTAAGCCCACTGCTCCTTCATTTACTTTTGTATATATATGTGTATATATATATATATATACACACACACACATATATACACATTTACCCAAAGAAACATTCTGTGCTGTATTAGTTGTCAAAACTGTACTATAAGCAAATTCAGATTAAAACCAACTATGAAAGTACAACCAGCACATTCATATTATTTGACAGAGCAAACAAAGCCTGGACTTCATTCGGCAGCAAAAAAATAACAAAAAACTACTGTGACTATTCACTCATCCATTTCTTAATAGTAGAAATGATTCTGCAATGCCTTTTTCCTTTTCCTTTCTTTTAAGGCAGATCTACGATTCTGAAGCAGTAGCTACTCCTGCTGTGTATCCCCCTCACTGGTTGTGCAGAGGCATCCCACAGGCATTTCCATTCCTGTGGCTGTTCTCATGGAGCTGAGAGCTACAGTGCTCCTTATCTGCTGGATACCTCCATAAGTGCCTTCCCTGTACAAAACAGCTATTGGATATATTTTGATATACGCCTGCTTACTCATGGTGGCACAGCTGGTAGCCGATGGACGTTACCAGCTGATCCTTCTTTAAAATCCAGCAGTTATAACTATTGGTAGCTAGCTTTTTTTTTTTTTTTTTTTTTTTTTTTAAATACTGTCGCATTTCAGCATCTTGGCCTGGTTCTTTTGTTCTTTCTATTTTCAATCTATTTGTTATTGGAAGAAGAAATTTTTGTTCAACCCTTGAGTTTTTGTCATTTGCCTGAATGAAATATTTTGGATTACAGTACTGTCACACATGTAATATTCCTTTTACAGCTTAAGGTGCATTGCTATTTGTATAGTCTGCTACACTGAATCATTAGACTGTGCAAGTGGTGACTTCTCTTGAGGAACCCAAATTCATGCAAATAGAATTGCTCAGAGGAACCACTTTGGTGAATTGCAGGCATCATCTATCATTAATCAGTGGCAAACAAGTTAATTTTCTGTGTGTTGCTGCATTGCTATTCAATGTGTTAAACAGCTTCATTAAAACAGGATGATTAGCAGTTTTGCAATCAATAATATTTCCTGTTTGATTCAAGTAACCTATGCCAACCATAGACTAAAATTAGAGTCTTATGGGATTTTAGTGATTTTTTTTCTAAACTTCGTTTTTTAAAAAAAACTTTAATAGTTCAGTTTTAAAAAGTATTTGCCTTTGTTTTGTTTTCAGAGAGGCACTGAAAGTTAAGCATTTGTAGAATCATAATACAAGGTTTATCATATAAAATCCTTCCAGTTGCAGTACAGAGATTTGTGCTTGCTCTAGGCTTCACGATTGTGGATGCCTAAGTTTTTTGTTTTCTTTGAACTATGAGAGGTTGAGTCATTTTATATTTCTTACAACAGCTAATTAATTTTTTGGGGAAAATAGTAGCATAAGTCACTTTCAAGGGCCTCTTCTCATTCCCTTTGAGCTACTTGCTCTTGTTATTGTAACTCGAAGGGAAAGGAGGTTTTTACAGGAAACTCCCTGGAACATCTGCTGAAATCTAAGGCCACCGAGAGCAGTAGCTTTGCTATGAGCAGTGGGAGTCATAAGCTTACTTTTATACTTGGTTTCTACAGGTTTTGTTTTAGACGGATCTAAAAGCAATGAACCACTGAAAAGTTGCTGCAGAATTAAGTTTCTATTGAATCATAAAACTTAAAAGCTTTCACCTTCTCCTACTGCGTGTTCATCAAAAGGGCCTCCTATGTTTCCAGCAGTGGTGATGGCATGCTTGAAACTTACATGAAGCAGGAGTACTACAGCTGTTTTACACCTGAAAAGATTGTTTTTTAATAGTATTGATAAGTCAAACAAAAACCAACCAAACAAAACCACACACACCCACACACAAAAAGAAAATACATGTGAGCCAGCAGCTGAGGCTGGGGCTGGAGGCAGATATTCCCCAAGCAGTAATTTCTGCTTGCATTCCTTCTGTCTTGCCTCTGTAAGCAGAAACGAAAAGCAGAACTTGCTGGAACCATTTGACCCAAATGATTTGTTCTTCCTCCCACTCAAACCCCTCCTTGTTGAGATGCTAAAAGTTGTCTATACTATGAAAAGTGGATGGCTTTGCAGCAGAAGTGTAATAGGAAATAACACTCATAAGCATATGGTAAGACCATTCCAGACCGCTAAAATCCGTTCAAGTTCCTGACAAAAAGGCAACCTCAAGTAAATTCCTGTTAAAAATAACAGTTATCAGTAACACCAAGAAACAGTTTGGGCAGCACTAACAGAACCAGATCTATGAGGTATGAAAATAGCCTAAGGTAACAGTAATCATGTACTGCAAAGAAACCACTGACTGATCTAGTAACTGATCGTGGGGGAAAAAAAAAAAAAAAAAAAAAAAAAAAGGAAAGAAAAAGTTGTAAGGATATAATGAGCTGTAGATGAACAGCTTTCTAAATATGGGAGCCCGATAAGATGGGGTTAAGATTTGGTAAGCTTAGGAAAGAAGAGAGAGGAGGTTCTGCAGTTTCTTCCACATGATCAGAAGAATTAGCATTATCTCATCCAAACTAGAGTGAGCAAGTCACCAGAGGTTTCCTTCTCTTTTCCAGAGTTTACAGAAGACTGTTAAATGAGAAAGCCTGTATCCAAGACTGAACCACACCACCCAAATCCTGCACACAAACATGCAGTTCTCCCAGCTAATCTCCAGGGTACTTGTTGCTGCTAGCAAGCTGCCAGCTCCGAAGAGCAGCTCCCAGGGCGTTCTCCTGCTTGCATCACTTTGGATGAAGTGGCTGAGATCATCCACCAAATATTTGGACAATCCATAAAGCAGACTGCTAACATACACTTCAGCTAGATATTTAGGATTAATGCAGAGAATGCAGAGACACTCTTGTGTCCTTTGTTTTGGGATGTGTGCAGTGTTTGGCACCTGGTCACAGCACTACTTGATGCTGGAGACACATATTCTGCATGCACAAACGCCTAAGTTCCAAAAACAAAAACTCTTCGCAGAAAGCCATTAGCTCTAGACCACTAGGCTACTTTAACAGGCTTCTCTATTCATCTAGAAAGCCACTAACACTGCTGTTTGAATCAAGAGTTATGATATGGAGAGATTCCTTTCGCGGATATTACGTAAAACTTGCCACCAACAGAGGTATAAACGCACTACAGAAAGACACGTGTAAGCTGCACAATCATTAGTCCACACGCTTACCAAGCGCAGCAGTACTGAACATGTCCCCCCCAGTGCCCAACTGATAATTTTCTGGAGGGTTAGAAAACAAGCCTAAAAGACATGAGCCTACAGAAGTGACTTGAATAGACACCAATGAATTTAGAGATCTACGCTAGAGGGAATGAAGTAAGGGGGAAGGAAGGCAAACAAACCCACCACACTTCCAAGCAGCATGATTTTTCCCTAACTAGCTACCGGTTTTAAAAATCCACAATTGTGGACATTTTTAAAGTTAAGGCTTTGCTACACAGCGTTGAGGATAACAAGGTGATAACTAAAATAGCCACGTAGTGCACAACTGGGATCCGCAACCTGCTTCCTCGTGTTGATGTGGGAGGTAAGCACAGTGGTAGCAGCATGTGTTACTCATCTGAGGAGCATCTGAAGGCCTCCACATCCTCGCTTGGATGGCACTATGTCGATGACTTGCTGGTACTGAGGAACCGGAAGTCTCAAGATATAGGACATCACTCGGGAAACTAGGAATGCAAAATCTGAAGGTATTTTATTCTCACTTGGGTAAGTGACAAGGTGGAGGTGGCCTCTGGAACTCAGCCAAGCAGATGTGTTCCAACATGTCCGAGGCGGAAAAAACCCGTGACAGGCAGGAAACCTGCCTGCTCCGTCAGCATTAAGTCTCTAATCTTCCTTTCAGCTTGAGCTGCCTCACTGTTGTGGAACAGGCACACAGGGCTGGAAGGATTTCCTGGAGCTGACCCCATTCTTCAGCCATCAGCCGCACTTCTCAGGTGAAGTTTTTTGAACCTTATTTAAGCAGTCGCAGGCTTTTTGAAGTGATTCTCATCTTTTGAAACAACCTTCTCTAAAAATGGTTTCACCCTTACAGAAAATATTTTGAGAAACAGAAAGGTCATGCCTGTTTAAAGAGATATGAAAGCCAGTTACCACAAAACACAAGAAAAGATTGTCTATTTTTCCAAATTTGGAATATTTATTGTACTATTTGACCGTATCTTTCAATCCATGAAAGAACTGAAACGAATGAAATTAACATTAAATTCCAAATGTAACTCAGACTTTTTGAAAGTTAAGCTAAGTAGATTAAATACAACTAGAAAAGAATTGACCTAAATTACAAGAGATGAAGTGACTTGTAAACAGTTTCAAATATGGCACTAAGGCATGTATTTATTCCAACACTTACACCTACAACAGAAATCTTAGAATTTAACATTATCTTGATACTTAGATTTTAGTTGTTCACAACATACATACTGCTCACTTAGTAAAATCCATCAGTTTCATTTCTTTCATACCTGTGCAAGGAGGCACATCTTGCTTCCCAAATTCATATAAGACATCATTGTTCACAGAAATTTAGTATTTTAAAGCAAGTCTAACTTTAAAAAAAAAAAAAAAAAAATGTGCATTTTGGGGACACTCACCCAAAGAATTTAAATAGCTTTAGTACTAGGGACTAAGAAAATTGCTAGATACCAAACACGGCACCCTTATATTTCAATACAGTAAGGTCACGGTGTTTAAACAGAAAAGCAATAGTTCAAGTTGTTTACCTGCTCTATAGTGTTCCAAGTGACTGAACTGAGGAGTGACCTGTGTCAATCAGGGACTACATACACTGCATTCAACTTGAAAGTGGTGGATCTCATTTTGTATCTACTAATCATATTGTTACATGCTGTGTAAAGACATATACTATGAAAGCACCACTAGTATGGGAACAAAAGTATGCTGCATCTGCAGCATTTCAAGACAGGGAAATTACTTCTCCCGTATCTGCAGAGGGGCTGTGCTCCTGTCCCCCACGTAGTGAATTGGTATCAGGGACCAGTACAGTACTCTTCAATCCTGTAGCTGCCTTGAGACTTTACCCTTTCATTCAACTCCAAGCTCAGACTTGTGGCCACGAATGCCCATTTTAATACTCTAACACAATACTGTCAATATCTGCTAATTAAAGAGGAGTTTTTTTTTTTTAATTGCTTCCAAATCAGCTGTCTTGTGTTAAATACTCCTGTTTTGTCTAAAGTTTTACTCTTTCACTGCTTTTATAGTAATAGGAGTTCATATTATACATGAGCTAAGAGAAACAAAAACCTCAATTAAGTGCTGAAGAATGAACAGACAAATGCACAGAAAGGAGACTTGCCTTTAGTTTCATTCTATCTGAAGAACCAATTACAAAACTAACATTCAAATTTACCTCTATGTTTTAAAGAAGAGGTACAGACATACGCACTAGCAATACAAGCATGCCCAAGGTATTCCCTTAGTGAATCATCAGCTGTAGCCTACAATTATTACTAGACAGAAAGGTAGACTGAAGACAAACTGAACTCAATGCTTGTCTGGCATATGAGGATATTAAAACTCCTTCAAGAAAGTTCTCTCCCCTTTCTAAGGCAGCATGAGATCAATAGAGCTCCTCACATAAGAGCCAATTTCTTTCATAAAGAATTTGCATAGCACAGCAGTTGGAATAACTTCACACTGGTAATTTGCAGCTGACTATCAACTGCTCAGCTTCAGTTTTTGTACACAGTCACCATTGCCTTTTTACCTGAAGGTTGGACACAAAAAATAACTGCTAATCTCTATGATAAGACAGACATCCAATTTTCTATTACACCAGATAATGTGAAAAGACAAATTAGGAAAATCAACTGCAAACTTCAAAATGAAGCTCAAAAAGTATCTTGTATTTACTATATACAAAATACCTAGCCCTTTCAAAAAGGCCAAAATCCTCAATATGGCAGCATTAATCTTCAACATAACACTTTAAGACCTGTTACTCTAAGCTTGCCCACTTCAGATTACCAGAAAAGGCCAACACAGGTTTACTTTGGGATACCGAGATAAAGCAATGGGGCTGACACGACCAAGTTCCAGGGCACATTTTTTTTTTCCTCTCATCTTTTCCTATCCTCCCATCACTCCTGCTCTCCGGTTGGTAATATTTCACCCTCTAATTAACAGTAAAGCAGCCTACATCAAGGGAAGCATGAATTTCATTGAAACTCCTGGAGGGCTGATGCTGATTTTTTTTTTTTTTAAATAATACCAGAAACAGTTTGTAACAAACTACGAAGTAGCCTGGAACTGCAATACTTACCTGTGATACATGGCTTCACTGTCCAGCTAATGAGCATTCTTTCCTAAGAAAGAGGCCTAGCTCCTTCTGAATGGCTATATGTAATCACCCAGGCATGCTAGCTCCTTTGCACCCAGCTAATTAATAGTCTTTTCAGTCTCCACTTCCCAACAAGGTATCAGTCATTCCTAAACAGTGATTCTTATAGCAACAACAGCTGATTCTTTCAGCACTGACAGGAGAGGCAGCTTGCCAGAGGGCTTCTTGAAATTTCGGTTTGGGGACAAGCAAACCCTAGTGTGCCCCTCAGGTAAGAAAACTTCAATGACAAGAGCTTCGAGCACTCTTGGTGGACAGTGGAATGAAAGACGCTCTAAGATTTGATACTGTTTTCAAGACAGGGTAGCACAAAGATCAGCTCAGTGTAGGTGTCTAGACTTAAGCACACACATTCTTCCCCATGATAAGAACTTACATTTAAAACTTTCTCGTTAGTAATTAACATGTGAAGGAAGAGTTTGAAGACCTGACATAACCAAGAGGTAGAGAACACCACCTTATCAGGAACCCTTCAAGAACCGAGTGAATCAATGTCCTACTCTGTTGACAATATAGATAAATAGTACAGTTAACTCAGTATTTTGGTACAACCTAGAACAGCCTTTTTTTAAAAGTGATCCCTGCAGACAGTAACAAAGATCAGCATTTACATACAAACTGTTCATGAACTTTGATTCTTAGATTCAGTGAGAAAGATACATGAAATTCAGACTTATACAGCTTAAGATTCTTTTCTTACTCATACTGCCTTTGAGCAGACATCATATGTAACAATAACCTATTACAGCAAAATTGATTCCCCACCATTTATGAGAAATAGCACGAGTTGAGCCTGAATTTAAACCTGAGTAGATTAAGAGTTCTTTAAAAATCACAAGAAAAAAAGAAATCACTTCACAGCATTCAGAGTTCACATCCTGTACGTTAGTAGCTGCCTTGAAATACTAATAAAAGGAGGAAAACAGAATTTAAAATAAGGCACAGACACTAATGACTGTTTTCATAATGTAATCTTATTGATGTTGAAATACAACTTTTGGCAGTAAAAATAATGCATAATTTTATTAGATATTTATCAATAGAGATCCTCAAGTCAACCTTACCTTGCTGCTAGTACAAAAGTACCATCCTTATTTCTTATTCGGAGATAAATGCACGGCCATATGCACAATTGATCACAAGCCTACGAGTTTTTCCTATAAACTGGGTTCTGGAATACTGGAATAATTTAAACCAGTAACTACAACAATTACTTCATGCATTATCCAAGTATATGGCCATTTATTTCTTCATTTTGTCTATGAAAAACAGACAGATCTATGATTCATAACCTGTAAAGAATATTCCTTAAGGGTAATCTAAGAGCTCCAGCAATTGCTAGCCAAGTATGAAGCCAGCCTTTTCTTTTTTATATTTAAATGCACCACAGAAGAGTAATAACATTTTTATACCATAGTTCTTTTAGGTCTTGACGACAACACACTGTAAAGCAAAAAGTTCTCTCTCTCTCTTTACACTGTGAAACACCTTTATTGATATATAACACAGAGATAAGAGAATGGGGCTATCCTCATATCTCAAAAGATTGGCCCACAAAACAGTTAAGATGGTCTAAGTGCTTTTCCCTTAGCCAATTGCCCTGGGAAACCTTTGGTGGTTTAGTTACATGAATACTCCTTAAAAGCACCAAATTCCAAAAGCTAGCTGGAAATCTGTTATCAGAAGTCATTAATAATGACATGTAAAAAATGCAAATCAAAACAACAGGAGGCCTAAAAGCTACTGACTACTCCATGATTTTAAAATTCATTAGCTTCATCTGTTTTGAGCAGAAACCACTTGAACCTACCAGGAGACCTTTCACTTATTTAGCACTGGGTAAAAAGGCCATATGCTCAATCCCAGGCATGAAAATAACCCTTATAAGGAAGTTTGCCTTTTTTTTTTTTTGAAGCAGGTTATTTGGCAACACATGCTGTGTATGTATATTTATGCTTTCAGTGCGCAGCTAGCACTACATAGATTTTAACTGGAAAAGTATTCTTTTAAATCCCAAACCAGAAAAGGCAATAGCAAACCATTAAACTCCAAACACTCCCTCACAGCTAAGCTACAGCTTTTAAATTAAAACAGCACGTAACAATAAAAAGAGTTTAGAGCTATATTTTCAATGTGTTCGATGTGTTCCAATTCAGCTTAAGAGGGTATGAATTTGCTATCACTAACCAGGACAAAAAACTTGATTAATTTTGCAAAAGCTGTTTGTTAATTTCTTAAAGGAGGTAGCATATAAAGGGTGAGATTGAATAACATGGCCTCATCTGGCTGTAAACATTTCAAACAGATATAAATAGCTATGATAAAAAGTAGTATGGAAGGGATTGTTCTGTAAATTGCTTTTATGAACTTAAAAAGAATGAACAGTAGATACAATTAATATATTTACTTATTTTCATGTAGTTTAAATGATACAGAACTGAAGATTACTATGTTAGAAAACCACATACAATATAAAAACATTTGTTAGACAAATTCACCATTCAGCTGACATTTGCAATAACTGTTTATCGAAGCTTAAATTCAGTTTTTATAATAGTTCACATACATGATTTTGTAAAGGTGCAATGTTTCATAAACAACACTATACAAAGTGAAACCCTGATTTTGTAGCAGTTTTTCATCACTTCTTAATCTGTGAATAATATAGCTACTTGCATCTCCCTATATTGGCTTTTTGAAACACTAGTAATTAAGGCATCTTTGCTGTATCATTTCTCAATAGTGCAAACAAAAACTGTCTTTAATAGTTTGATTAAAACACAATAGTAATATTTCCAACTCTTTTAAACATAATTGAAAAATAGTTGTGCATCTTTGAGATCTCTTGTGAAAGAAACATTTAAAAGCTTTTAATGCTGACTGGTCTTGCTGGTTCCTTATAGCTGCTTCTGCCATCTTGTCTTCACGACAGATCAGTTAATCTTCTTTTACACAACATTGCAGTAAAACACAGTAGCATTTAAATGATTCTACCTAGTAACTGAACACATCCCAAATGCAGCAAAGGCATACAGTTTTCATAGTGCGCTTTCACCTCACTGAAGTAAAAGCTGCTCCTACTAGACATTTTTCCACTTCAATGTGAAGTAGACTGTTAGGATTTTGTTAGTGGTTTCATTAAACAGCTTGACAGTTCGGTTCTCTTCTGCCAAAATTTCTCAAAAGGCTTTCAGAAACAGTACATATTTCAGAGATATTTTAGGGAATTATTTCACCACATAAGCACACATTTCTCAGTCACGTCAGTGTAGTTGTAATAAATAAGCATTTACATCCTAAAAGGAAAAAAAAGGAGAAAGTGTTTGTCATAATACTTATGGCATCACAGTGACAAGAGTGCTACAGAAGTCCCACAAAGGTTATTGGCAATAATAAATGTCCTCAGTATCTCCAGGTTCATTGCTTTGAGTGTTCTGTAGATTATGGCAGCACTGCTTTATGTTCCACTCATATCTCCCATATTACCTTTGGAGCACCAAGATTTAGGATTGAATCCTACACTCCAAAAAGGACATCTGCGGTAAATCTATGATAAAAGCCCTTGATACACATCTGCAGCACTGTACAATTTTACCTTAAGAACAATCTCCATTACTGACACTTCAAAAATAAGCTGCTATGAGAGGTTCTTGGCTAGATAGTCTTGCAATCTCCTACCCTGGCAGCATTTCCTTCTGCCCGTGTTCACTCTAATCCTGCATGTAACCAGCCAAATCTCTGCTTTTGTTGCCTTCATCTTTTCAAGAGATCCCTCCAGGGAGGAGGTTTTCATTCACTGTAACCCTTAGAACAGAGCCTCAGAGTGACATTTTCCTAGAGAGGAGTACCATGAGCAACACATTTACCATTTAGCACCACCGTATTACAGTGACAACAATACCACAGCATGTAAAGAGAGAAAGACAGGCAGGGTATTTACTTCTAACAGGGCCACCCTTCTACTCACAGCAAAGTAATTATTTCCTAAGCATCAGACTAGCAAAAGCTTTAGATTTACTGGGACAGCTAAGCTGTCACTTGTCCCCATTATCTGCCACTGAAATGACAACAACATTGCTGAGGCAAGATTCTCCAAGATGGATTACACTTACACAAGTAGGTACAGGAGATTCCTCTCGAAGTACCTACTCATCGGACCCCTTTTTATAGTAAGATTTAAAATAATATTACTAGCTATTTTATTCAGGAGATTCTTTCTCTGGAAGAAAGAAAAACATCCCCACTATCATGGAGATTTGACTCCAGATTTCTGTAACAAATTACATAATACGTTTTGAGTATTAGTAAAGCCGGCCTAGAAGTTGCACCTATCCTTCAATAGTTCGAAAGAAATAATGTCCAACTAGAAGAATACTAGAAGTGACACAGCTATGTTCCTTATTGAGTACTACTGAAACTGTATTACCTTAGCTATATTACCAGTATATCCTGGAACCAGAGTAAGATGACTCTCCTGTTCCCATAATCCACTTAATTGATGTTTTAAAACAGGAATATTTCTGAAAGAGAATGAAATAAGAAGGCTTTGTAGTAAGCGTACCCTTCCTGGCAAAGGAGATGTTTAGTTCCCCATACGGCCTTAGTCTTGCATTCAAAAGAATAAACAAAACAAAGCCACACACACACCCCATGCATGTACAGAATACCCAAAAAAAAAAGACGCAACTTCTACAATATTTGTATTATTTGTATTACCCCTGTGTTCCTAATTTGACTTTGTTCTGCATTTATTCGAACTCCAGATGAAAAACAAGTACCACCTGCTTCTTGATAACCATAAATATTCAAGTCGGGTTAAACTTTTAAATTCTGATTATCAATATTTTTTGCAGATGAGATCTGTTAGCACTGATCCACATTCATACAGAAGAAATGGAATAAACTATAGAAATATTTTAATATAGGTTAATACTATACTCACCCATCCTCTGCCTTTTCTGTATGTGCAGATAGTTCTGACCACCATCTTTTAATGACAGCCTGGAGCCAGTTTAAACCAACTATCACATATCTGTAACAATATATTTTACATATTACATGTTTCTCCTCCATTTGATAAAACAAGCCAACTAGAGGCAAAGTCCTTTTGTTTTTTAAATTAATATCTACAGGTCAGCTAAAGCAATAAAATAAATGGGAAAGCAACCAAAAACAATACATTTTCTAACCTGGAAGATTTAGAGAAAGAACAATCCACAGGAATTCTCACGTTTAGGTTCTGGCACGTTTTTAGTTTTGAAGTGGTAAAATTCTGCTTTTGTTTTAAAAAATAGATATTCTTTAAATATTTTGCCTGAGAAACATATATTGATTTTATACTGCAAAATATGCAAGCCTCCACCTTGGACATGTTTCTCTTACTATGAATACATCTGCACAAAGGCCAAGCAGCTAGTTCTCCGCTCCCCAATCTTACAGGAGAAATACAAAATTTGTATCCCTGAACACTTAAAGGGAGAAGTGAACATTTACAAGAAAGCTCCTTCAGGAAGGGTTCCTCAAGAAAGTCAGGGAGAAGAGATCAAGGTGGAGACTAAACACCTTTAAATTGAAGGGCAGTGCACAGCCAGGAAGAATCATTGCCAAGACACTTAAAAGTGATACTTACTCTTCATATTTGCTCTTAAGCAGTGACTTCACTAAAGGCAGAAGATCTACACAGCAGCCAACTGAAATATATGGTTTTTCTTCCTGCAAACTTAAAAAAGAAGAAGTTTCAGAAGCGCCTGAACTTCAGTGTGTGTATATGAAATTCTCATTCCCCCCTTAGCTTTTTTTTTACCTGTTTGTAAGCACAGGAAGGCAGTCTACTACTACTCCCAGATCCTGTATCCTAGGAAAAATAACAATAAAATGAGAAGTGTTACTAGCAGAGCACAGGTTAATCTATATGCTTCCAATATTGTTTAAAGAACAGGTAATTATAGCTAAGTTACAAATGTTAAGGAACCCTTACAACACTGTAGCATATCTGAGATTGCTACTCTACTTCAGAAGAAAATAAGAGATGCTGAGTTTACCTCACTAAGTAGGCTACCAGTTCGCTTATACTTCTCCTTCTCCAAAAGGTTAAAGCTACATTCAGCCTCAGATTCCTACTGAAAAGGACTTGAGCCATAGTTTCATGGTCCTGAGAAACCTGCATAATATTTTTGAGAATACAAAAAAAAAAGTTTACCGCAAGTTAAAACAACCAGCAATAGCTCAGTAAGTTGCTGTAATATAACTTAGCATATAAAAGTATACTCTTCTACACACATGTAGAGCTGTTTAGAGTTCAATAATTTATTTCCCTTAGAAGGGGGCAAGAATAGAGTAAGACTACTTTACCCAAAATATGATTGTAGATATCCTAAATAGTTTGTTTGGACTGTCTGTAATTAAAAAGAGCATTCACAAGTGCTAGCTTATTCTCGCCAACTTCAATACCTGTTTACTTGGATGTTTAGTAATTTTGAAAGCTTTAAAAATTCAGACAAAGCATTGCATGTACTATAAACGCCAACAGAAAATGCTTAATTTCTGGGAAGCCTTATCCTCGGACTGTAGTTTAGATATTAAAATATATTCTGGACTAAAGTGAACATTGCTACCTACATCTAAAACCCAGTCTAAAACCCAGTCAACACACACCAGGATCTGTGCTACTGGTACCTAGTTTCTCAGAGGAGAAAAACACACACACCAAAAACCCCAAACCACCATCTTGCCTGTGGCTCATTTCTTTACCCTTTTTTCTGAACCCTCTGCATTGTAGCTATTCCTTCAGTCCTGTCTGGAAGCCAACAAATTCAATGGGGTATTACAACAGCACCACAAATCTGCACCTCCACCCCACTAGACTCTTGGGGTTATCTTTTCATGGCAGCTGTCATAGCACCATAAGGTATCACAACCACGAAGAGGTAGCAAGGACATGTCTTGCCTTAAACACTGTCAGGCCTCACTGGTTAGAGGACATGCATCTATACCACAAGGAAAGAAAACCCGTAAGGGGCTTTAAATAATCCTGATTATCATGAAACTCATTTTTTGGTCTTTTGGCCAACTGCAGAAGCACAGCAAGCATTCACTGAGCTTCATCAAATAATCTTACTGAGAAATACAGACTTTTAAAATTTTTTAAGATTAGTTTCGTACACTCTATTAGCCAATACTGCTATTGAAAAAGGTCCTGTCCAACACCACCTGCTTACTGTCACCCATACACTAACACTTTCAAAAGCACATGTGTAGCTGTGCAGCACTGCAAGTCATGAAATTGGTTCAGATCAGAACAACCTTTCATTGTGCTGGTTTAATTTTAACCCAGACTAGTTGCTGGTTCTGAACTTCTGTGCTGAACCAAGAACAGGAACAGCAGCAGTACTACTACTGTAAGCAAATGAGCCACTGTAAACTGACAAATACAAACTGTAAATCACTAGTCCTAAGGCAGCTTGTACACTAGGAAAACTACATCTCTTCAAAGGCTTCCACGACTAACTGCATAACTCAATTTACCAAGAGTAGCTTTATGTTAAACAAGTTTATTTTTTTAAATAATAAAAACAACAAATATCTGCTTACCTCTGAAAAAAATCCACTATATTTGGATGAAGGGCCTTCTGTTTGGGATGAGCCAGAATCACTAGAATTTAGCAAGTGTGAACGACTGTCGTTATGTAGCTTTGTTGGCAGATTCCCTGCACAAGCCAGTTCATTTTCTTTATTTGCCATGTCACAGCCCCTGAATTTGGGGAACTGTTTCTTTCTATAACAAGGCTTTGGAGTATAGCAGCGAACTTTTCTTTTACAATATACTACTTTGCAAAGAGAGGGGGTACTGGTCACTGTTTTTCCAACTGTTATTCTGCAATAATAAAGCAATATTTTAGTAAACATCACCAAAACCAACACATTTTGTGTTATTAAACACAGTATTAATGAGTTCAGATTAAACTTGCAACTTCTTTAAAAAGTGCCTAACTCGCCCTCCCGCACCAATGAAATATCTTCATCACATTTGGATTATCAGAAATGACAGCTACAATCAATATCCTTCTCTTGCTTTAATTAATACAGAGACTCTTATAACACAGTGGAGACAAGAACAGAGTATCAGTAGTAAAATAAGCTCCGTATGCTAGATGATAACTTACAAATATATATATATATATTTGTGTTTGTATGCTTAAAGCAGATTTAAACTGCTTCCTCCCTCCCTCCTAAATCCAAGACTCTAAACAGCAAAGTTCTCCTACCTGTTTGCATATAAAGCCAACTGTTTTGGAGATTTCTTACCCTGGGAGAGGTGAAAGAGGAAAGAAAAGAGCTCTATTATTAAGAAGCCTCAAACAATTCCAGTTTGTTTTAAAAATAAAAGAATCCTTCTTTATCACAGACTATGCTTGCCACAGATCCCCTAGCACCCATCCCTCCAATTCTGGAGCTGAAGTGCAGTTGTGTTAAACTTCTCGGAACACACAGATGTTTCACAAGCACAGAGAGATGCCAGAGCTCTCCTTAGAGCATAATTTTCTACAGGCTTGTGGTACCTCTGCCAAGAGAGGACATTGCAACATCAGAAACAGATTGCTGATTTATCAGAGTAATTGGAAATTGTGCCTAAAAAGCCTACTGAAGTTTGATAGTAAAAATTGATTATCTGTTTCCTATTAACAATTGATGGTAAAAAACACAGCAGAGGCCACTGCAGAAAAAGATCCCACCCATCAATGCAACATTAAAAAAGCTCTGATGTATAAGACACCAGCTTAATTATCCTGAATTCATTCATACGAAACATTATTATCCTGATAGCAATTATGTTGCATGGAACGCCAATAATCAAGAGGAATCACATATGTCATTCAATTTGCTGCACATATTAGCAAAGCCCTTGAAAAATTAAGCAATAATTTGAAGATTAATTTCTAAAGTGTAATTGTTTTCTTATAACCTTTAATGTTTCACAGCTTCACATAATGAAGATGAAAAGCTGAAATTCTGGTCTACTTTTTTTGAACTAATAAGCGAACAATTTTTAATAGCATTGAGATGAAGAAAAAAGAAATGCATATTTTCATACAAGTAGGTACTATGCTCATATACTGCAAGCATTTCAATTTGGAAGTTTATATTGATGTTAAAGTTTAAGCTGTTCTTGACAATAAAATGATGCCAGAATCTATGTCACTGACTCATAGAAAAACATGTGGCTTAATACATGGTTTCAATAAAAAATAAAAAAATAAAAAAACATCACACAGAGGACATATCTTTACTACTACTTGAAGTGATCTTACAATAAGTTTATCTCCCTAATACTTCCTCTGTACTCCAGCTGGCCACATTAAGGCTTCAGTCAGCAGAACAGATAAGAGAAAGTGCTTTGGGCTGGCAGGGTCCCAGTGGAAGCACCCAAGTTATCAGAGAAGCTCTTTGGCAATGTTTGGGAGAACAGGTCTGTTTCCATCTGTGTACTTCGCCTGCCCTCCCTCTCACTTGCTGTGCCACATGCCCTCCTGGTGAGAGGAAACTTTGTGATGATTGAAGTCCTGCTCTGAACCAGTTCTTGGCTGCATGGCAGGGAAGCAGGCAGAAGTAAAGCCACATCAATATCCACCGCTCATGTGGATGATAGGATGTATGTAATAGGCACATACAGTAATTACACTGATATAATGCAATGCACATTTCCCATCCTGTAAGCTCTGCATAGGCTAAAGTTCTAATGCACATCTCAATATGAAATGCACCCTTCTTTGCGCTGAATGTTGTGTTTCTTGTTTTAGACTGCTCAGTTATGAACTTCTGTGACTTCAGTTTAATCCGAGGAAATTAAAAACCTTACCTCCTTCATGATCTTTTTAGTGACAGAAGAAATTCTGTTTCTGGGAAGATCAATGGAATGACCCTCAATATGCAACACTTTCTGTTTTCTATCATTGTGGGCTTCAGATGCCATAATCTCTCAAATCCCTGTGTTTAAGGAAAGATAGCATTTAGTGGCAATTTCTAAGCATCTCATCAAGTTTACTCAAATGTAGTTGAAAAAAAGGTTAATAGAAGAACTATTCACAAGATATTCTGCCAGGGAAATAATTCAAGATATGACCATTTAGCACATACTAACTGGAAGCCTTAAAATAGCATTCTGATGAGCATTTGAAGATTTATACTTCATTTTCTGAAATAAAATAACCACAAGAGAAGGAATTTTTTTTCAGACCAGCATGGTGCACCTGTACAGTCAAGTATAGACATGTACAATACATAAAGAATAATAATAAAATCAAGCTCAAGTAAAGAGCATGGCAAATGATTCATTCCTCTAAATTTTACACTACCAGTTTTAACTCCCATCTTAAAAAAGAAAACACACAAACAAGGAGAAAAAAATAACCCACAACTATTCCCAAATAAGCAAAGAATTTTCCCTAAATTGCAAGAGTCTGGTCCAAATATTGATAGACCTTTCCTCTATGTAGCAAATAGATTTCCCCCATATTAGAAATTTCAATATTTAAAACATTAATAAGATCAGCGTTGGGAAAACACCACCACCACACAAATGGGAAGCGGGGCTTTCAATACAGTAACTGAAGCTCACAAAGTAAACAGGTGACAGGCTCAGAACAAAGCAAAAGGGGGGGCTTCTTCACATAACACATACTAAACACCCTGCCTTAGGATCCTATAGAAGCTAGAGAACATATTCTGCAAGAGCTTCAGCTTTTTTTTAGAACAGGATCAGTACCAAGAAATCTTATTTTAACTCTCAGAAAGGAAGATTGACAGAAATCCTTGCCCTTTTTGAAAAGGGAAGAACAGAGCCCCCAGGCTGAGGACTGCAACAAGCATTTAAAGCTGCAGCCTTATTTAAGACATCAGCAGTCACTTGTCCACACTTCTCTGGCTACAAGGCTGGTTCAAGACTGGTTCATTAGCTTGACTCTGCAGAGGGCAGTTACCACTCTGCTGGCACCTGTTGGGTGGCCTATTTTTTTCCTGCATGTTATGGCATGGTGACAGAATAGCTGCCACTCTGAGCTCTCCATACTTCCAAGGCCTCCAGCCACCAGGCTTATAAATAGATAGTAAAAAAGTAACTTTGTTCTTAAGTGTAAATGAAACCACCAACCTTTGCCCCGGCTCCAATCCCAAACATGTCCCCCCACAATAAACCAACCATTTCTGGAATTCCAGTGGTGTCAATCTGAGAGACAGAGGGGGACCACATATGAAAATCTTAACTGGAAACACAACACAAGCTGAACATTTTGGGGAGGAGGAACACAACCCAAAATCCCAAATAAATCCAGATCAGGTTTCTGAAAAAATGCAGGAAGTTAAAGAAGAGTGAGAAAAATCTTTTGATCTTTACATCCTTGTTTGCCAACACTGGCACCAGGAAGGCAATAAGCCCCGTAGAAGACCAGGGAGGACAAGGGAGAGCAGGTACCATGGATCACCAGAGCTAAACTCAGTCTGTCAGGTGCTAGAAAATCCACAATCCCTATCCCTGAATAATCATTTTTACCATTACCATGGTAAAAGGCTTTCCTGTGACAACCTTGCAACACTTCATACCAAACAGTGACTTTTGTTAATTTAATAAACACTTAGGTTCATACCTATCTCAAATTATTGATACTTGTTTAATAAATGTTAAGCTTCATATCTATCTCAAGTTACTTTCAACACCCATCTTTTCCAATTTGAAGCAGCGTGCGAGAACTTGATGCTCAGCATAGGAGGTAGTCTATTAAACTGGAATGCTTTTGTATTTAACAGAGCAGAAGTGTAACATGCTCAGATATATCTGGATGCTCAGATATAACAGAGCACCTGAGGAAGATAGCATCATAACAGATAGGCAAAGTAAATTCTGGGTACTAGAAAACACATTTCATGGCCATTGTAAAAGCAGCAGCAGAAGGGCATACAGGTAAGGTAAAATAGCCCCCAGAACCAGAGAGTATTCATTCAAAAGTTTTAAAAATTAAAGAGTTACACTGTTCATTGAAGTGCATAACCTCTCTGCCAGAGCACCTAAGAAAAACAAGTGTAGAAAATGCAGTGCCAATACTTAAATACAGCCCCAGGGAAGATCCAGCCTGACTTCTCTATTTGTACAAATTAATAAACATTGTAATTAAGAATAGAATTAGCAGAATAAAATACTATGAAGTCGTCAACATGGCAGTCGTGAAAGCAAATTCTGCCTTACAAAGTTAATGAAATCATTGGAAAGTAAGTAGTAGGGTAACAGGGTAAAATGAGAAGTGATAATCTACCCACAATTTCAAGAAGCTTCCATCAGTCCCTTACTTTTTCATGCAAAAACTTTCCCTCTTATTCCTTGGTTTAGTCAAGATAAGTAACTAGCAAGAATAAATGGTCTAAGTTTTCACAGCTGAGAGAGGTCATCACAGAAATACAGCAGAAAATCTATGCTGGAATTCATGCTGCTTGATATATTCATCAGTTACTTCACACCAGGCAGCAGTAGTGTCATTGACAACAGAAGTTACAAGACAAAAAAAGATGAAACGGCTGACTAAGAATTGCAGGATCCTGCAAAACTGATAAGCAAGAAGCAGCAACAATTCTGGAGGAGCACAGAGCCATCAGTGCATATGTGTGAGTGAGGATATGCTAACTTCGCAGGTAGAATCAGAGACTCTGGGCTGTAAGTACACACAGGACAAGACTCGGGTAAGGGATCGATTACCTTATTGCAGTGTTCCAGTTGGATGTGAGTGATTTAAATTAGAAAAATACGTAAGACTGCTGCAACAGTGTATAAAACAACAGAAACCCTAACTGAGTAAGGAGGAAAAAATCCCTAAAGGCATGGAATACCTCCTGTATATGGGATTGCTGAATAGATCAGAACTTGCCTTCTTTATAGGCTGAGAAGAAGGCTATTTACAGTAAAAAGAGGAAATAAAATAAATGCCTATGAAATGAACGCATTAGAAGAGTTACACAGCGATTGTTCACTGTGTTGCCCAATATGAAACAAGGGAAACCAGCAGAAAGAGGGATGGTTCAAAACTAAGAAAAGGTGGCGCCTCTTGACACAAAAGATAATTAGGTGCTGCTTGACACATCATGCTGTAGATCTAAAAGTTTACCAGAGTTCGAGGGCAGATTGCACATGTATTAAGCAATTTACACACACAGAGTGAAAGTGACTACAAAACACACAAGGCAAACGACTGCAGAACCACAAGCCTGCGAGCCAGAACTATCCACTAAGCCCGTTCAGACCACAAGTAAGGAAGCCTTCTTCCAGAGTTTTATCAATACACAACAAAATACTAATTGACTAGCAGTTAAAAAAAATAAACAAACTAGAAGAGTAAAGGCACTTTACAGGGCTCTTTACTACTTTCACTTCACATCTGCTATTACATATTTCCCAAGAATCACTGATTAGACACTACTACCCTCTGCTATTTTGGGATCTACACAGAGTTTTTAAACTTGTATTAGATTTCATAGCAGGTCCAACAACTTATATTTTAACCTCTTGAATTTCAGACAATTCCCCTGTGATAAGTACAGCTAACTGTACCTATTTGAAACAGTCTAATACCATCTCATTGTGGTCAACCATAACCCCTATGCTTTACATAATTACTTAAAGAAAACCTCTAAAGATACAAGGTAGATTTTTTCAGCTCTGCCTTAGCCTTTCACAGTACAAGCTTAAACTTCATTTTACAATCGCAACAAAAAGCAGTCCGCAAATCTGAAGAGAGATGCACAAATATATTAAAATGACAGCCTGGCATTAAAGTGATTTTATCCTCACATCGATTATTTCTTTGTAACAGAGCCAGCTCTCCTTCCTCCCCCATTTATCTCCATTTTGAAGAAACAGAACCACTGGAGTAGCAGCAACCTCACCTCCTGATAAGCCAGCTTATCTGTCCCGGGGGCCTAGACAGTGCATGGACAAAAAAAAAAAAAAAAAAAAAAAAGAGTTTGTCTTTACCACTGCATTCTGGTTCTGATCTCGTCCCAATGCAATTTGCCTTTTAAGTTGTTCCAGAATCAGGCAAAGAAAGCCAGCCCGAAATGGCTTTCAAGTGCATAACTGTCAGAGACAAGTACTGACAGACTCGGCCACTCCCTCCCATCATCCCATGTTCTGGGCATGGCCCACAGAGATGGGCAAATATTTCTTTGGATGTTATGAAATCTACACATGCATTAACATAACATTAACATTTTACAGAAGAGAGACTTGAATGTTTCACATGACACCTAAGTAAGTGCAAAATAGTTAGATTCAAGTCATCGGCAATAGTTTTCAAATCGGCCATGCCTCCTGCACCTTTCTCTTGACCACTCTTAACAGCTGTTTTTGTATAGCTCTCAGTATGCATTAGCCATCACAGATGCTCCCCCCATTAAAAAATCAAGCGTTAAGACCTCAGTGAAGACACCATTAAACTATATTGGACTTGGATGAAAAAAGTAACTGACTGTTACTCCTGAAGGATCCACAGCTCATGCCTTGAGTGTGAGCTTAAAACAGGTACACACACCAAAGAGGACAACTAATTTCACTAACTCTCAGGTTGAAAAGGCTTATGAGAAATCTCTAAGAATAGTTATTCCAACTGCACTATCAAAAAAATAATTAATCTAGAAAAATTAATACTGCATTATGAGGTAGAAGTGATTTAGTAAATTTACGAACGCCTTTTGCTTTAACTCTGACAGATGTTACAGAATCAATCTGTCTCAGTTTCAGACAGCTTCCTTATCCTTTGACTTTGAAACTGCAGTGCAAGCTTTTTTTTTTGCTTTATATATATATATATATAT
>NW_010576790.1:98355-117509 GCF_000705375.1 Tinamus guttatus | reverse complement strand
GAAGAGCGGGGCCATTAAATGCTCTCTGCTCATAAGAGATGAAAAATCAGGGAAAGAAAAGGAGAGGCTCATGAATTGAATTCCTGCAGCACTTCAAAGCCATTTGGGCATGAATGCAAGCATTTATTCTTCTAATTAAAAAAAGAAAAAAAGCAAGCAAAATCACAAGACATCATTTACATGAAAGGGGGGAGAAAAAACACACACACGCACACAAACAAAAACTTCAGTGTTAATCAAGAGCGGAGGAGCTTCCAACGTGGAAGAGGGAGAGAAAACGCAGGTTTTAATGAGGGGACGGGCTGAAGAGCAAAATTGCAGCAGCAGAGCTGCTGGAGGCCAAGCTCGCGCCCGTCCTCGTCTCCAGGCGGGCAGAACTGGGTTTCACTACGGACATAGCTTTGGCAAACTTCTTTTGCCGTTTCTAAATGGGTCTCCCCAACACAGACATCCAATACATCGTGTTCCTGCCTGTCTCCAGGAGGTCCAAGCTCGCTCACCAGCACTCCGGCACACACAGGTATTCGCTGCACTTAAACAGACTTGGTGATTTGGCAGCTAAGCACAAACTTTTGTGGCTACTCTATTGGTCTCTGAGACTCTCCAGCAAGTTGCCATGATGCAGGGTGTCCTTATTTACCTAGGGCTTTAAAGCAAAACAAACGTTATTTTCTTATTGTTTTTGCAACCTTGGCAGAAGCCGTATTTCAAGGCAAGAGACTAAACAGCATCAAAGGCCCACAGAAAACCCAAAAGCAAAGCAGAGTTTCTAATCTGCTGTACGAGTACAGGCAAACCTCTATTTACCACTTTAAATATGTTATCATAAACACACACCATGAAAACAGTGTCATCCATGAAGTGAAGGAGCAGCTGCAGCACTTCCTAGCTGAAAATGGCAAGAGTCCAGCCCTCCAAAAACTGCTGAAATTATTACAGCACTTCTTATCTTTCCAACGGTAGGAAGGGAGGAATTCTACTGAAGAATTTCAAAAATATATATAAAAATGAAAAGCCAGAGCACCCTCTTTTCCATGATTAGCAGCACTGGGGTAACATTTGAGTCATTTCGGGGTTCAATTAGAGCGCGGATCAGTTCAGTTCCTCCACGCTGCTTCAAGACGTGGGATGGAAGAAATCCCCCCAAACCTCCGCGCGCTTCCCGCCTCCGGAGGCGACCCCTCGGCGCAGGACGGGGAGCTTCCCCCACGCTCCTTGCTGCCTCCGGAATGGCCGTTTTCCAGCTATTTCAACATATCGGGCACCCTTCCCCGCGTGGGCACATTCCTGCGGTTTCGCATGGGAGCCGTCTACCCGCTCTGGCGAGCTCTTCCCTTCCTTTCTTTCCTTTTCTTTTTTCCAGAGGCCTTTGCAGAAGGTGCTGCTGCACTGTATGAAAACGAACGCTGAAATACTCACTAATTCGTAATATTTGTGGGAACAGAAAAATTACATCGATATTGAAGGGAAGCCAAGTATTTCTTTCGAAGCAGGATTCCTTCTCACTGAGATTTAGTTAAAAGAAAAGGTACAAGGACTAATTCTCCTAAGTTGTACCTGAGTTTACAGATTAAATCACGTCACTTCTTAGGCATTTCCATTAAAAAAGGCCCTTTGAACGGGTCCTCCTGCACGGTCCAGGGCTGCCCGTGATCAGGGCCTGGCTGGGAAGTGCCGGGTCGCTCGGCAGCTCCTGGGTCCTTGGCACGTGTTTAGGAAAAATTCCCATTTTTCACGAGCTGTGTCAGTATCCGAACTCGCGACACGGCAGGTGGCAAGTTCAACGGCCCCAGAATCCAACTTTGGTTGGAAAACTGCATTTTTGGAAGACTGGACTTGATCCTGCCTATATTGTAGCTGAAGAACATCTAAGAAAACATGCACATAACAAAATCAGTATGCAAAAGAGATGAAAAAACAGAAGAAAAAAGGAAGGAAAGACTATAATGTTTAAAAATAGCCGAGATTTTTCCTTAAATTAGCACCTGGGTTTTCTGTTTTGGGCTGTTTTTCTCCTGGTGCAACCTTTAAAGCCCAGCGAGGATGACTGCTCAGTTGAGGACTGCAGGACCCGAGGTGTTGGGGAGAGAAGGAAAATCTAGAACCGGCTGTCATTAAACTTAGGATTTGCAACGTGAAAGACAGCTCAGGAGGAGCCAGACGACGGCTGCAACCCGGGGAGCGCAGCCCTAGGCCCCTCTGCACCCGCACGACCCTGCAACATCAGGCCAAGAACTTGGGGGGCAAACGAGAGAATTCGGGAACAGATTCCACTGCAAAGAAAGGAAGTTAAAATGGAAGGAACCAGATTTTCAAGAAAAACAAACAAAAAGCCCAACAGGAAATATGTAATGGTAGCGTCAAATCCTTTTTGATGTGCTGTTCACTGCCAGCTGGGGGGGTATCTACTAGAGAGGATCAAAGAGGACTCACATTCACACACTGTAAAAATTAAAACAATGACAGAGGCAATTACTATTTTTCATTCCTTCTGTAAATATTACTGCAAGCTGTTTTTTCCTCTCAAGCATTTACCATTTCTACAGTGAGCTCCACTGCTCCTGCTAAATGAATACAGTTAAAACGTTGTTTCAGAACAGAATTATTTCACTTTTTTAAAAAATCCCAATTTAAGTCTAACTCTGTCCAGATGAAGAATTTTTGAAGCTCTAGAGATTGCTCATCTACTCCAAATAAATCTCTGCTGTGGTTTCCTCCAGAAGATCCTGCCTGTATGAACCCCCTTACTGGAGGGGTGCCCTAGCCCACCCTGTGCACGGCAGCATCTTCATGAAAAATAACCCCGCTGCCCTGGGCAGACATTTGCACTTGCAGCTCCGGAGTCTCCCGGATCCACAGCCCTGCAAGGCTTCCCCACATTCATTCATATTTCACGTTTGAGGATGCTCCAGTGCACGTAAAATATTTATCAGTCAAAGGGGTTTTGAAATCAGAATGCTCAGCGCCAGCTTCTCCCTCAAAATATATTTTAGTTCGTTCTTAGTACATTTTCCAAGGTTTTCTATGGTGAAAAGTACATTTTATGCAAACTCAGAAGATGTCAATGAGAAACCTAGATTTACTGCACACTGTTGCATTAGAAAATGAGGAACAGTATTTTCCTGACTGCCGTAATCCCCCAAACTTTTCCAAGGGATGTGGTAATGCGGGTGTTTAGGAATCGTGCACACCAAAACTCACCATGGGGGAAGCTCTGCTATCGCTGCACTCACAGTTACACCCTCAAAGCAACCTCATTACCTTCCCCGTGAGAGAACAAACCAAAGAGCCCGAGTTTGTGCAAGCGAGATTTAAACTCTCTGCTGCTGTTTTTATTGTTGTTGTTATTTTGTTTTGTTTTAATGCTCTGATACAGAACATCTCTATGTGCACACTGCCAAATCTGGGCATTTTTCAGTAATCCAGCAAAACAAGCAGAATTTGTACATTAGACTCCTGAAGCGCTTTGCCTGACCATTTCTTAATGACATGTGAGCACACAAGTGGCAGATAGATTTTTATATACATATATATGTGTATATACACATATACATATACATTTATAGTGTATATATGGGTATATACACACGTATACATATACGTATATAGTATATATATGTGTATGTACATGCATATATATATGTATTTATATACTGCCCACGTCACCCGCTGTCATGGCCCAAGCTCTGCAGCAGTAACAGGTAAGTGGGGCCTTTGAGGGCTCCACCCCCATGTTAAATCTGACACTGAATAAAGGATTTAAGGTTGCATAAAGACCACCTGCAACTCGGAAACCTGAATAAATTCCCTTTATTTTGCTTTTCCACATAATTACGTGCTGCACGTACGTCTGAGTGCAAAGGAATTCCTCTGTAATCCACTTCTGCATTAGGATTATGCGAGTTCAGACACTGGAGAGAAATAAAAGCTTTTATGTTACTCTGAATGTAGACGGAATCGAGGAGATGAACGCTCGAGAATGAGCATTCCTCAGCGCCAAGGGAAATGTCCAACACGCTCACCAAGGAAAACACAAATTATCCAGAGAGAAGAAAACGTTTGTACTCTATTCCCCGCGTTCAGAATTACAAGGTGGTGACTTTCACGTTAAATTACAAAAAAAGTGGGATGATAACCCAACCCTTCGTAAGTACACAAGAGACCACCAAGAAATATCCAAGCACAGCACCTGAAGAATAACATTCACAAATTCGTGATTGTTTACAACAATTCACGAAGCTGTTTGCTAAACAGAGCAATCACTAGTTGCCTGTTAATTCAGTATTTTTTCATCTATTTGCGCCTATTCTACCTATTACAACCAAAAGCTATTATTCATAAAAAAGGGGATTTGCAAAGCTGGTGCCTTGCTGCAAACTGCTCCTCTGGCTCAGAGGTTTCCTTCAAATCACAGCAAAACCTTTACAGCTCTTTGCAGGGCAACATTTAAGGCTTTGCAAACTCATTCAACACTTAGGAAGACATAGAGGGTTTTTGGGTTTTTTTTTTTTCCATTATATTAGCAATATGTCCTGTTCATTATATATATTATAGCAGAACGTGCTTTAACCCGGCAAAAACAGAGCTCATAGCTCCCATCCAGCTGCATGCCAACCCTGCAAAAGGTGCCACCTACATTTACTTTTAAAAACTCGTAAAAAAGAGAACTCACAAAAGAGCTAAATGACCCTATTTGCACCTCCTGCTAAAAGGAAACGCGGTTTTGCTCCTGCCCATTAGAACTAGAGCCCCCTTCTCGAGCAGGGCGATGAGGATGGCGCGTTCCCGCTGCCGGCTGGCGCGGGTTCACAGGCCGCGCTGAACCATGGCAATTCGGATTAGCCAGAGCCCCTTCCCGGATTTATATCTACGACATCCAACAAAAACGGCATATGCCCAAAGCGCAGCTGGAATTTCACAGTTTTCTGACAGTTCACTTCCCCATTTGCTCCACATGAGCATGCTAATAACGCGCGAGCGACGGCAACCAGGAAAAGCAGAGGTTGCTTCACCCCTGGATTTCTACATATTGATTTAAATGACCCACTTCTGGAGGAGAAATGTAATTAGCCAGCTTGCTAAGGGGGAAGGAGGAGGGAAATGCACGAGAGGCAGCACCGCGTCCTCGGTACTAGAGATTCCTGCAGGAAGAAATTTCATTTTTCCCCCCCACTGATTATTTTATTCTAAACAAACATTCGCAGAGCAGGAGCAAACGACGCCGCAAACTGATCAAATCCCAGAACTTTCCGTGTAGGGCAGCTCTGTTCAATGGGGCCGCGGGAGGAGCGTGCTCGGCTGCTGGGCCAGATACAGCCGAGGAGCTTGCGGACAGGAACACCCTGACCAGGAGAACAGCAAGGGAAGTTCAGCGTTTTGCTGTTTTCTTCTAATTTGCCAGGAGAGAAACACAAAACAAGACCACACTTTGCACGGAGCAAGAGCCCACATGTGCGGTGCTTAACGACTTCCTTGGGAAGTGCTGGATTTCAAATGCAAGTTCCCTGCAAAATGCCGCATTTCTGCTCTCGAGAATTTTTCGTTTTCCCTTGGCTGAGGCACTGCCAGGTTTCCTTGGAGAGCTTTATCTGGGATGACACACGTGTACCAAAACACAGCTGTTCCACTTCTTCCCTCCTTTAATTTTGCACATTAAAAAACTCCCTCTATCAGCCAACCAATTAGCCGCTCCTATCAAAAGGCAGCCCCGGCCTTTCATCTTCCTGAAACCGGGATCCGAGTGACAGGCTGTCATGGAAACGGTGTCTCGGGTCACTTCCTGTTTCAATTTCTAGCCACCAAAAAACAAAATAGTAAAAACAACAATAGTGGTTTCTTTTTTTTTTTCCAGAAGCAAAATAATGAATACTTGTTATTCCATTCTGCACAGCAGCAGCAGCAAAATTCCTTTTTTATATAGTCCCAACTGCTGTGAAAATGTGGTGAAAGGAAGGAATGAGGGCAGAGACAGGCAAGCAAGGGAATTAAGTGCATGAACTGTTGCGCAGTCCCTTCTTGAAGAACTCCTTAAAAACTGGAGCAAAGTGGACCTAGGGCACAGCCGGAGTCTTCATCTGGCAAACTGAGAACCCGATTTTCAGCTCCATGTTCAACTCTCTTTGAATAAGCTGAAGTAAATGAGTATCAGAACACGAGGCCTGGAGCACACGCTGGAAGCCTCAGCGGCCTGAGTGAATGTTGTGTTGCACATGCAATGAAATTAATGAAAACTTGGCAGAAGTTCCCTCCAGCTTTCCCGACCTGTGCGCGTCTTCATAGCTGACCACGAGGAGCGCCGCGTATGCTGCATGGGTTTCCCTGCTTGGAGAGACACAAGTCCTGCAAAGCCGTGATCCAGGGAATGAACTCCACCAAACAGAGCTAAACGGGGCAGAATTAAATCAGGGATTTGGGAATTTATGGACATTTCGGTGACATGTTTTCTTTGGCAAGAAGAGATCAATGCAAGTGGGTGGCACTTGAAATGACTCAGTTTACAAACACCTGGAGAGGGCCTGTGTCTCCCCCAAACAGCCAGGCACTCAGCAGAGGGATGCACTGGGGCTGCTGGCAAAAAGGGGTGATTTGTCTCAAAAAGCTTTTGAAATTCTCTGTAGCAGCACTGACACAGTGGAGAACATCTCGGTTTACTCCAAAATGAGGAGCTTTCAGGTCTTCAAGGAGTATGGAGGGAGTCTGGTTTTCCCCCATTTCCTCCTCTCAACTCATACTCAAATGAAACTTTGGCAATATATGGCAATAATATATTTTGCTCCTGCAATATCTTTCAGTTTAATACCTTCATTCTTCTTTGAAGCTACCTCAGAGCTCTCAGTCCTCAGCTTTCTCCCTGAGCCACCTCGGGGCTTAACCAGACCAATAACTTCACTCTTCGATGCAACCTGCAGACACTCAACCCAAGGCCAACACAGAGCTACTTTCACTCTTGGCTTGACCTTGCTTGGGAATTTATCAGAATTTGAAGTAATAACAAGAGACCCTCCCCACTGTGAGCGCAGATGCAGGACATCAGTGAAAATTCACTACGACAGCCGCTAGAAGGGAACGCTAAAGCACTTCGGGATGAGGAGACACACAAAGGCTGGATTAGCCCAGAGAGGCTCTCATGCAGCTCAACAACTGTGCAGGAATACAGCTGACTTAAAGGAGGAAGGAAAATAATAATTAAAAAAAAAAAACAGAAAATATGAAGCTAGAGCAATGCTGGCATGCTGAAAGCTGAATCCGTGAGTGAACGAATGGCTAGATGACATTTCACTACACCCACCTATTTTGGGGATTAAAAAGGAGAAACTAAGGGCACATCACAGGCTCCGTATCCGTCTTTGCCAGGGTTGCCCATGGGCAGATCCCAGGTCTCCGTCTTCTTTCAGAGACCTGGAGACCAGGCTGGCAATCCCGACCCCATCCTTCCCCTCCCTCCTCTGCTCTCTTGGCTCCTTCTCTTGGGCCCTTACCCCATTCAGAAAGAATATCCCAAATCCAGAGGAACCTGATGAAGGGAATCAGCTGATGTCCAAGTCAGGAAGCAGAGGCGAAGTCTCCAGGGAGCATTTGCTACATGGCAGACCAGGACATCCATCTGCAACCAGCAGCCGCTCCGCGTCCGGAGACACCAAACCCACAGCAAGTCCCCCTGTCTTTTCCTGTATCTTTTTGGCAGAAATAGGTAAAAAGCGTTCGCAGAGCAGCCAACAAGCAACAAATCAGCGACAGACAGACTACACCCCTCTTTCCCACCAGGTCACACGGGCTGACCAGGTAGGAAACCCTATTCTAAAGGATCCCAACCATGGTTACCCAGCACTAACACTGTCATTTAAAGTGTGTAGCGTTTTTCTCACCCCTCTGACCTTCTCTGTGAAAAATCATGTTTGTTTCCGAACCTCGGAATGCGTTTGCTGGGGTCCAGCTCTCCCTTCTTGTAACCAAACAGCATGTGAATTAAACAAATTTCTCTGATGCGAGTTTCTCTCATGTAAAATTCCCTGACTTTTTGCCCGAGTTCAGGGTGTTTTGTTTTGTTGTATTTTCTAGATTTTCATTATCTGCCCACTAGAATCTTGTTCCCAAGTTGTTTGCCTGGGCGCACGTGACCTCACAACCTTAGTTTTTGAGACAGAAAACCTTTTCCTTGCCAAGAATCTGTGCTATGCCAGAGAGAGAAAACACAACCAAAATCCAACTGACTGAACAGAAGATTAAAAATAACATCAGATCTCAATTAAAAGAAAACGAGATGGAAGGCCCCGGCCGGGGCTGGGAAGGGCTCAAAGCGCCGCCGCCGCCGAGTGCCGATCGCCGCGGGCTCCCTCGCGGCGCCCGGCCCGCTCCCATTCTTCTCCAGTGAAGCTGAAAGGCGGCAGGGCCTTCCCTCTGCCGGCCGGTGTCAGCGAGACTTGGGAAGCGCCGCAGGAATTGCCGGGAGATCCAGCACGGCACAAAGGCTCCCTTCCACAATGCGGCCTTTCATCTGGGCAGTGTGTCTATTAAATATGTCCTGTTCGTGGGCACACATTTTTATAAGGAGATTATGAGGACTCACAGTCACTAACCCGACTGCACAATAGGATTTTTAAGTCTATTACTGGAAAACTGGGATTGGAAGTGAGTAGCTGGGAATGCTTCATAGCTCCCCTGTAGTAATGTTCAAATAAGTCTGGTACCTAAATGAGACAGCTCAGGTCTTATTTTGTGTTTTAATGCTTTGGGTTTTCATGTGGCAACAGACAAGCACTCCTACCCACGAGCATCCCGCATTATGGACCATCCAAGCACAAAATAAAGAGGATGATTCCAGTCCCAACAGTGCTGATGTATACAGGGATACGTGACGCTTCGAGGCTGCGCTGGAGCCTTTGGGGTGGCCGGTGGGTCACCCAGGGCCACAGCTCCGCTCGCCACAACCCACGCGAAGCTGCACCAACATTTTAATGGCTCAGAAGCCACTCGAGAAGTTTCTGCCCTCCCATCCTAGTTCTGCATCCGTGTCCACCAGCCTCTCTCAGAGCTGCACCACCAGACACGGGGGAAAATAAAGCAGATACAGGGACCTTTATTCCCTGCCCCACTGTCCCCTCTTTCTAGCCAGAGGCATCCCATGTTTCTGCCCATTCCTGCACCCTGGCTCCAGCGGGTCAGGAACAGCAAGTTTCGGAAGAGGGCCCGTTTGCTTTGGATAGCAAGTTATTTTGGTCCACTGGAAAAAAAAAAACAAGAAAAAAAGGGGAAAGAATCTATCTTTTCTTCATCAAAGCAAGGCCACAAGCTCACAATTTTTACCAGCTTGGGTATGGCTTTACTCCAGCGTTATAAACTGGCCTTTTCAGAACCTGCAGCTTGCCACATAGGCAGCCCGCAGACTCACTACAGCGGGAGTTTAGTATTTTAAACATATCTGTGGAGAGGTGGGCAACCAGGGTGAGGGTCTGCTGCTCACAGTGGCTCCAGCATCGCCCCAGGGCAAGGCTCCCTAGCAGGCCGTGCATCTGTTTGCACTATCAGGATGAAGTGTCAGTGCGACACGGCAGCGGCCGATCCCCAAATTCCTCCCCGTCCGCACGCTCCGGAGGAGCCGATGGCCCGGGCGTCCCGTCGGCAGCCCCAGGCGTCCGGCCAGCTCCCCGCCGAGGAAGTTTCCATCGAGTATAAAATGTCAGGGGATCTGCTATAATCGGGTTATTTTCTGTACGGACCGGTCGGATTACCGCAGTGCTGGATGCGGACAGGTGCCGTATGAGCACTTTTTTTATGTGTATTAAAAGAGTACCAAGATGTGGATTTTAAAAAAGCAGTCTGGAATAAGCCCGAATTATGCAGCACAATCTTTAGGTACCTCTAAAGCAAGTCGCTGTCATCTAACCTCACCCACGGTGGCTACAGCTTTCATCATGCTTTAAGTGATCCCAAAACAGGGCGATTCTTAAGTTTTTAATGACTCCATCACTTTATTCTAGCTGCTTATTTTTCCTCTTCTTCTCTAGTATGAATTTTTAACCTGCAATAAATCATTCAGAAGACCTGTTTGAAGCAGAGGAAACTCAGCAAGCCTCATTTTGCAGACAAGTACTCCAGCAGCTTGCCTACCTTGCGAGCTGCGACCCCGAGCCTTCCTCTCCCTTGTCACTGCACCTCTGCTCCTCGAAACACGAATCCACCAGCCCAAACACAGAAAATTGTGGTAATACATGTTGGGCTTCATTTATTTTTGGAGGCTGGAATCTATTCCTGGACATATATAAAAAGCTACACTTGAAAGTCTGAGGTTGATGTTACCAGAATCTGTTTTTTATGCATCTCCCCACTTGCAGTTAACTGAATAAATAAGTATATACGAAGGGGGAGGCAAAATTATTTTTATGTGACATCATGGTGGAACACATGCTGCAAATGCTACTTTTTTTTTTTTTAATCAAATGGAAATAAATGACTAGTGAATCAGATTAGGCCAGTTTTAGTTATCTACCATTATGTCTATGCTGGGTTATCTTAATTTGGTCTTTGTATCCAGCAGCTTTAATGCAAAACCAGTATAATTTAATGGAAAGACAGCAGGTGAATATCAAAAGTGTTAAAAACTGCGCAGAATTTTTGGAACAAAATCGTACATTCCCAGCAGTTAGCTCAGCACAATGCGGGTACCTTGGCCAAAACCAGTGGGACCTTCAGCCAGGGGATTTTAACAGCTCCAGGCATATCCCTCGGAGCAGCTCCTGGGATCACCGGAGGTTCAGAAAACACAGACCGAGAACAGCCAACACGCTCCTTTCCCTGCAACAAGCAATGCCCTAAACATCTGTGAAAACCAACGGATATGATTTAGTAAAAGTAAGAGACTATTTTAATTTAAAATTATAGTTCTAATCTACTTTAAAATAGTAAATGAAAAATAAAAATACTTATTTAGTCCTAAATCACACTACACTAAGCAGTAACTCGAGAGAAGAGGTGAGCTGCCTACATGACCTCAGTTTTAATCAATCATTCAGGAAAATTTACACTTAAGAGTTTCTAAAAAATAAAGATAAGCTTTTAAAATTTAGGTAATATTTCCTTGCCTTTAATATTTTGAAAATTGTATTCTATTTCCTCTTTAGAGAACAAACTCCAGCGTAGTTACTGGCCTGAGATTGCAGGGAAGGATGGCAACGCCAATGTTTGATGTTACATTCCAGGATGCTGCCATACCACTAGTTAAATTTAGGTATGTGGAGTTGTCCTTGTTTTTATTCCTCGATTAGGTCAAGGTTTTAATATTTATATTTACTTCTCACCTTAAATCCTGTGCAATGCAGCGCTTAAAGAAAACCAAAGCTTCCCAGAAGTAAAACACTAGAGACTTTCTGCATCCAGCAATAATGTTTGCTAATTTTAATCCAGCAGATCCAAGACTTTGAAATTTCCAGTTCAAAAACAGAAGCATGGCCATTCCTGTATAATTTGTCAAACCAGGCATCCTCAGTGCCTATTGCTCCATTCCTGTCTGGCCCAGAAAGTGCATTTTTCCCTGCATGTTTGTTTTCTGTAGCTGAACGCCACCAAGCCAGACGGAGGACGTAAATCCCACATCTCACCTGTCACTCATCCATAGCCACGGGCAAAAGAAATAAAAGGCAGTAGGAAGCTACTGCCAGGCTGAACAAGGCTATGAAAGCGCCCAGAGCACGGCTGCGGTGCATTTAATCTAGATGCTCCTTCACTGCACAACGCTTTCCCGGGGATCACCCCAAAATGCTGCACCTGGAAGGCTGCTCTGGCCCTTCTGAAGGGCAGCAGCCCAAGACATCTCCATAAAACCAGCTCCTGGGAAGTGGAATTTCCAGGAGCCCCCGGGGCGGACAGATTTTCCAAGCGCAGCTCCTGATGCACGGAGCTGAGGCGGTCGCTGCTCTTCGTTTGGCTGCCCTGGTAAGAGGATTCCTGCAGAAGCTCCGGGCGGTTAATAGAAGATGTTCTATTAACTTGCTACCCATTTTAGTACCACCTCCTGCTCCTGACCCACACGAGCTGGCGTTCCTTTAGGTTCCCACAAACACAAGGGAAAGGCGGGCAGGGAAAGCAGATCTCTGAAGCATCCAAATACCAGCAAACACCTTCTGCAGACAAGTTTCTAATAAAGGGTTCCAGCAGAATATTACTTTGGTTTTGCCCATTTTTTCCTAGGCTTCCCCCAATAACGTGAAGGAAAGCACAGAAACGCAAGGTGGAATTGGGTCCAAGGAGGAGCAGAGGGCCAGGAAGGGCTACACGGATCTCATTCATTCCTTTTTTTTTTTCCCAAAGCACGTTTCAGACAAGGCAAACTCCACTCAAACACCTCTGAAAAGCGAGCACTTTTGTACAAATTGGTAGGCAGGAGCTGTTCCCCGCTTCCCCAGCCATCGTTCAACATGGAAAACCCTCTTGGCTTTCCGTGCAGCTTTCCCAAGGGTTGGGGAACCGTTTCCACGCTTGGCTCCAAGCCTAGACTCGCTGCAGGCAAAAAGGCTCCCACCACAGCTATTTTTGGGAGGCTGCACCTTCTCCCGCCGCCCCAGCTCCGCAAACACCTTCCCGGGCTTTGTTCGGTATTCCTGCGGAGGCGGGAGCACGGCCAAGGGGAAATGCTTCTAATGCTTCCTTTGCTGGGAGCACAGAGGACCAGGAAGCGGAGCAGGAAGCTCGCGAAAGCGCCCGGATCCTTGGGCACGTTGGCATGGCACCATCTGCACCAAGAGGAATCAACCGCAGATCCCAACCGGGATGGAGATTCCATCCCTAGGACCTGCGTTTAAATGGTACCCTGAGAGACACCGAGAGTGGCACCAAAACCAACATCCCTGTGAGAAAAGGCACAGGAGATGCTTCAGAAGGAGGTCCAGCTTCCGAAAACCTCTGCAGATGTGTCTATGTTAAAGCCTTTTCTCTGGGCCTTATTCCTACCTGCGATGACTAGAAGTAAAGCCAAAAATTCCTGGTACATCTCAGGAGCATGTGGAAAAGATAGCCAGAAAAGGACAGAAACCACTCGTTAGAGAGCTCTAAAGAACTCCTCGAAGTACAATTACAGTTATTTTCAGAGAGCTGTTAGGACTTTTCTTCTCTGTGAAGAAAAATTGCAACTTTGAACCACATAGGCAAAGCAGACTGAAATTGTGCATTTAAAGGAGAAGTGTACCAGCAAAAAGTTGGCTGCTGGAGACACGACTGTTTACACTAGTGATTGTAACTGAACAAATGTACTCAATACAAATCCATTTGAGAGACTCTCTACAGACATCCCGCAAGCAACTGAGGAAAAAATAAAAATTAGAGAAAAATAAAATTTGTCACAACATCGGAAGTGACCGACCTGCATTGCTGCACCTGTTTCAAAACTTAGCTTAAATTTTCTCAGCAAAACAGTCATAGCACAGTACCGTACAGAAAACCAGACCGGGGAGAAGCTGATTTATCCCAGGATCAACGGAGAAGAAGAACCACCAACTCCAGACTCACCATCCCACACCCCGTATCACGAGGAAACCAGGAATACTCAAAGTGAGATTCAAGCTCTGCTTCGGTGTGTACTCGATTTTATACTGGAAACCTCCATGTCTTAGGCCGTGGGTTAAATATTAACTTTTAAAAACTGTTTTCAGTGCAAAACAGAACCTGCGGTGCTTTCAGGCTTTATTAACACCACACGTTACTCAGCACCAGTGAAGTGCAGGACAGTTCTGGCTGCCAAGTGCTCTGCTTTTTGAGACCATCCGTAGCTCACAGCTTTACACTACAACCTGCACTAAGACTATGGTAGGAGATGGCAGAGCAATTAATTAAAACTCCCGCGGAATTTCTGACATATGAAACAAGGGCTGATCAAAGAAGTTAATCAAAACTTTCAGTTACATTATCTACGTTCAGAAAATAATAAGACTTATTATTTTCTGCTAAGCGAAGCTCTCCTAAGCTCTCATGGTAAGGATGGGTGAGCCATCCTTGGGAGATCTCCCCATCACGTTTCATTTATTCCCAAGCTGTCTCATAAATAGAAGGACACACGTTGCCATTAGTGGGTTCACTCACAGTTGGAATCACACCCAAGGAGTCCCACATCACGGATTTAAGGGAGCCAAACTATGAGCAGCCCTGAAAGGCTAAAAGGAAACGCAGAAATTTGGGATACTTCCTTGTGACTGGGGCTTCCACGCACGAGCGCAGAGCTGGTAGATCCCCCATAGACACGAACAAGGCTCCGATCGTTCCTTTGCAGAGAACACCCAAAACTGACAAACCCGATGCAGTAACCGATAAACACAACAAGGATCTGTTAATACTTAACACTTCTTTCTACTGTCAGCCTTATTTTTCCTTTTCCTCCTTAAAAGGAAGGCAAAGCCCTAATTTTGTTTGGCACTGCTGCTTCTCCTCCCCCAGCTGCTGGCACCGCGGCCGCGTCCCCGCTCCGTTCAGGGCACTCGCTGCTCCTCTGCTAGGGAAGGAGCCGGGAACGGGACTGCCTCTTCCTCACGGGCGTTATCAGCCCCGTGGCAGCCGGGCCGCGACGCTGGCTCTGGATTTCTCCCGGATAATCATTCCTATCGGCGCAGGGCAGCTGCCGTCCCCGCTTTTGAAGGGGACGGCGGTGCCGGCGGACGCAGCGCGGCGCCAACGGGGCCTCGGCGCTTTGAAGCGGCGGCTCAAAAGCCCGGTTAAACACTCGGATTCGCTCCCGATTTCCGCCCTCCTGCCACGGGGCCTTGCGATGTCTTTTTGAGGCGTTTCATGCAAAGGGAAGGAAAAAAAATCCAAGGGAAACAGGCTGAAAAACTGTTGCCGTCTTGGGCTTTCGGAGAGCCTTGCAAAGGGCTGGTGGAGCTGGATGCGAACCAGACATAATCATGTGAAACAGATGAGATTTTTACTCCACTGGTTTCTACACTGTAATTATTGAAGTGTGCACCCCTGCCAAATAATAAAAAAGGTACGGTCAAGCATTTATCTTCCTGCTGTATTTTTATTTTTGCCTTGCTTTATGGCATTTTCACAAGCTGGAAACAACCCCAAAGTGACAAGGAAAAAAAACAACACAGAAGCCTCTCTCCATACCATCCTTTTGCTTAAAAGGAATGTTTATGTGAGGGCATAGGAAAGGGGAGAAAAGGGATCTCCAAATTGCACAAACAGGTCCAGATTTTAGAGCCAGTGCTTGAGGATTTGCAGTATTTTCCACACTTGTTGCCTAAGTAGCTCACCAACACTGATTTACCCTCAAATGCCCAGAGCAAGCAGGGGAACAGGCAAAGCCCTTACTTCAGAGGCAGCAAACTATAATTCTGGTATTTAAATTGGTTTGCAGTGCAACTTAAAATGGGACTTACCTTTTCCAAGTCACAAATTCCCTATGATTAGCCAGGGGACTATCCTTGGATACCCATCACATTCAGTGAAATGTTTTGTTCCCTGGCTGCTGATTACTTCCAAAGAGCCTGAATGAGGGGACAGACCTTGGGACTACAGCTCCCAATTGCCACCCAGGAATCCGCGTGGATTTTCCCAAAGGGAGGCATCGTGTCACCCACCCCATGCAAGCCCCGAGGACATCTCCAGTCTGTTTGCTTTCTGCTCCGCCTTCCATCTGTTTTGCTTGAAAAAACATATGGGCTGGACAAGATACGAGGAAAACAAGTAATATGCTTGCCAGGCAATCTGGAGAACTGCTCCGCATGCCTACCGCGCCCGAGCATGTGTTAATATGCAAAGAAAAGAACAGCACAGTGAAAAAGCAAGGAAAAATGGCTCGTACTGCTACTTTCCAAGTCAAAAATGCTCTTTTTCTTCTTCCATCCTCCCAGAGCCAGTAGTTGACAAGGAAAAAGACCTCAATCCTTCAGACTTACTCTGTGCAAGGAGCAAGATGGAAGGGCTGTCCTCAAAAATCTTCAAGGCTCTCTGGGCCTACAACTGTTGCTGCTCTCCGTGCAATAACATCAACACACGAGCTGCAAGCTGTAACAGCAGCTACCAGCGTCTTCGGAGCACTGCTTAATCCTTGCAGTTCTTTATAAATAAAGGCTGTTTCTCCATTTCTCAGGTGCAGATGTTGGTATTTTGGCACACTGGGCAAGGTAAGGTACAATGCAGCCATCCTCGGTGCAGATTCAGGCAGTTAAACCATGCTGCAACCAAACAAGATATTCCCTGTGGCTCCGTTTTATCCTTCTCCTGTTCTTTCCATCTCTTGGTCAAATTCAATCGTTTCAGCCAACAATATATTCTGAAGCTTCCACAAAGTCAAAGAGCAGTCAGGTAACAGGAGAGTTAAATCCCTCTGTTAGGCCAGGTCACGGCATAGCTACCAATTTAGTTATAATTTTAGCACAAAAGGGTGCTTAGTTTTTAATCACTGCTGAGGTCAGCTCTCCCAGGAGAATCCTCAGGGCTGTCTCTCGAGCTGCTCATTCACCCAGCGATGGCTCCCTGTGCCCGATGACACGGGACTATTTAACGTGCGCAGCCTCCAAGCTACGATCGCTCCTCGTCTTGCACAAATACGGGCTGCTGCCAAACTGAAATCATCCCCTCCATCTCTCCAATGCTACTGCATCACCTTTAGAAACCTAAGCATGCTTGTCCACCACTACGGAAAGTGCTTCAAACAACACGAGTGCTCTTCCTCGACCACAGTTTAGAAGCAGCATGGAAGAACTCTGAGAACCAGCGCCGATCATCTCTGCTATGCAGGGCTGGAAGCTGGCACATATACATACGATCCTTTATTAAAATAGTATTTTAGCCACGATGCAAAAGAATACAACGTCACCAACTGCATTTGTTTTGCAGAGCTGTCAAATGTTGTGGGAGCAATAACTAATAGGGGCAAGACAGCAAGGCAGACTATTTATGAACTTTCTGCATTGAATTGCTTCTAGCAGAATGATAGCAAAAATTATAATATCCAAGATACCCTTGCAGCTTTCTATAGAGCAGTGCACATCACTTGTATCATCCAAAGTATCTATATATTGGGAATACATTTATTTTAAATTAAAGCTTAAGCAGCTGTTAAGCCTCTGCTCAGCACACGGTGGACGCAGCTCACAAGTCGTCCCTTGGCTCCGTTACCCTCAGCTGTTCTCTGCAGTATCATCCAAGGAACACATTTCCTGATGAAATCAAAGCACTTCCACGAATGCCCTGCTCTCGTGTGCGAGAAAACAAAGCACTGCTTAAAAGTAACAGGCAGAGAGCGTGCTGATGCACTCGAGCAAGAGGCTGTGATGCTAGTGCTGAAAGCCGCTGCTGGAGGCTCTTCCTCCTCATCCTTCCTCTGGCTTCCAGCGCAGTGTCCATGTACCTCATTTTATCAGCAACGGAAAGAGATGCAGTTATATTAAAAACACTGAGTCCTTATTACTGCTATACTGACTAGGTAGTTATATTGGTAGAAGAGATTGGCTCTGCTGGAGCGCTCCCACCTGCTCCGAGCCGGGCTCCGCAGCCCTCTCCCAGCGTCACGGCCCACGCGGCCGCTGCCGACGCCACCTCCTGCCCATCGCAACCACGGACATGGGGGCTCATGGGGACAAAACGCCACGGAAGGGAGCAAGAGAAGCACCAAACCCGGCTGCTCCTTCCTCCGCAATTGCCAAAACCACAACAAAAAGGCAGCTCCCAAACAGCCAACATTAACCCTTCCTTTCCCGGCGGCCGCATCCTTCCATCACAGGAGGTCTTTGGCCTCTCACAAAGGTCCACAGCAGTTTTCATTTCCAAGGCTTCCTACAAGCAGCTCTTCTCCCGCTCCAACCGGCTGGACATCCACTACGCTGGGCTGAGTTGCAAGGACCAACAAGTCCCTCCATCGCCCTTGTGTGGTTGGATTTGGGGCCTGCTGTCACACTGCTCCTTAAACTCCAAGGAATATCGACAGCTCCATAACCAAGCGCAGCACAAGAGCTCCCGCCGTTCTTCCAACAATCCCGCGGACCTCACTCGTCCTGGACGATGCCGTCCCCATCGCCCCGCACGTTCCCCTGCCTAAAAACAGGGCGAGAAACCCCAGCTCTGCACGAGCTGGGCCGACCCCTCTGCCTTTCCATGGCATTTCTCCCAAAATCCCCATCCCGGGGCCGAGGCTGCAGCGGTGCCCGTGCTACCATTTCTGTTTTGCTGTTTGAGGTCAGCAAGAAAGCTTCTGAAAACCAGGGGACGTCGGTCTTCACCCGTTTTAACCACCAAAGGCTGGAATAAGGTTACGGGGGAGCAAAGGACAGACCTATTAGCTCGATAGGCGTTAAAACAGCCAAAATATTACACATCCAAAACCAGAGAACAGGAGAAAAAGGCATTTTGGCGTTTAACCATGGGTTTCACCAAAGCAGACGACTTCTGGGCACTAAGCTATCCAACTTTATGTTGTCTTTATGTTATCCACATCCCCGTGCACTGACACCCAGACTGCCCCTTACGTATTATTTATATATTTTTATATAAGACCCAGCTTATCTTAGGTTTAGCACAGCAAGGTGCCGGCCTGGGAGACAACCCCGTATTTTCACACAAGCTGCTGTACTTAAAGCTGAAGGCAAAGGGAACATAGGCTGCAGATGACCACATTTTTTTGATTTTTCATTTTTTAAAAGCCACCGGGGAAACAGATTTACCTCAGACTTAAAGCAGACACCGATTTAATTTCTCTTACGTAAAGTCTCCACCGTCTGCAGAGCAACGCTGCTATTTTTTTTTTTGAAGGGAAACGTACGCACACATATGCACACCATATGCAAAAGAGATTTTTCTTTTAAAAATGAGAAAAATAAAGGCGAAAATGGTGATTTCCTTGTATTTGCTGGAAGCCCGCAACCCCCTGCTGAAGGGAGGCCGCGGCGGGAGGGCCGGGGACACCGCGGGGGGCGCGAGGGCGGCGGGACGGGGCCGCTTTTGAGGAGAGAAAGGGGCCGTTTGGGCAAAGCCCCTCGCTGCGGGGAGGGGGTTGATCCCACACACGGCGGGGGGAGGCGGCCGCGCGCAGCCCGCGCGAAGGGGAGGGAAAAGTTTGCGGAGGAGAAAAGGGGGGGAAGAGGAGAGGGCGGCGCGGAGCGGCGCGTACCTGCATGGTGACCACCCCCAGCTCCTCGGCCGCCAGCTTCCTCATCTGCGTCGCGACCACG
>NW_010576790.1:84966-96507 GCF_000705375.1 Tinamus guttatus | reverse complement strand
GGGCTCCCAGGGAGGTCAAGGAGGATATTGCCTCATTAAAGGCCGGTTAAGCAGCAGTGACGGACCTCAGCTTCCAAGGAATGCAAACACTTGGGCTGGTGTCCGCATGCACCGCTCCGAGGGCCGGCGCTGTTTGGTCAGGTGAAAGGTGGGTGCTGCAAGGAGGAAAGCCAGGGAACTTGGGGAACAAGGAAGAAAAGCAGGGAATTTATTAAGTTATTTTGGGTAAGAAACCATGGCTTGCTGACACACACACAGCCAAAGCGCGTTGCTGCTCCATAAATGTTACTACATGTGATAAAATAAGATGATGAATAATAAGGTGAAAAAAATGATGATAAATGACAATGAAATAAAACATGATGCAGCCGCTTCCCAGGCGTTCTGCAGAGCCAGGACACACCAAGAGGGAGAGCGCGTCTCCAAACGCCGCTTCCTCCCATGTTTTCCAAGGGAAGCCATGGCTTGAGATTTGCAACTGATGCTCAAAACCTACTTTAATGCCCCAAAAGTGCCCTTCCAGATAAGCAGCAAAAGATGTGAGAAAATGTCTCTAGGCTGGGCTACATTCCTGCATGATGATTAAAAGCAAAGGATTCATTTTTGGTATCTTTGGGCTTGTAGAAAACTCCCTGATAAAACCTATTTCTTCTAAGTGCATGCTCCATCCCTGGATTCTTCCCCATGAATTTTGAGGAATGACCTCAAAGACTTCAGGGTGCATCACCCTGACCTAGGAAATCCCGTGAGAGACATGACACATGTGATGTGTCCTTTGGAAAGGGTCATGTTGCTCTGTCCCAAGATGGATCTCGAGTACTGGGCCACGGGCACTGCTCACCACAGACCATCCTTGTCCTCTGGCACCCGGCGCTGATCCCTTCTGCTAGTGCCCAACCCTCCCAGCACCCTCCTACCTCTCCCTTGCCCTGCTCCAGCCTCTTGTGCAGTGGGTCGGTTTGGGCTCTTTCTGCTGTGCATTTTCTGCACGGGTTGGGAATAACTTGGTTTCCTACCAAACAATCCTGCTGGATCTTGACAGTCTTTGTTGGTCTCCACGTGTGAGCACAGGTACTCGTGTCACTCCTGGCTGCAGCGATGGGTTAGCGGTGCCAGCAGGGCTTGCAAGACGATTCTCATTTTAGTTCAGCGTGCGACTGAATCCACAATCACCACAAATCCACCGCAAACTGGAGCCCGGGCCATTTCCCATGCACGGAGTGGAGAGGCACTGGGAAGCCTCTCCTGGAAGGAACCATCTCCATCCAGCAGGAGCCCCTCGCGCCCTCGCTGCCCGCACGGCCACAGCGCGAGCATCCCGGCTCCTCCGTACACGTAGCTGCCTCGAAGCGCTTCTTGCAGGGCTGCGAGCCACGGGGTAATCCTGTTAGGGGATTTTAATGCCAAATTACACATTCGCACTGAAATGATACTACTTAAACGACTTTGCAGATGAAGAGCATAATCAGAGTTTTCCATTTCATGCACTTTTCCCCCCGTTTGGTGCCTAATAACATTTACATAGACGAGGCTGTGAGGAACAGAGCAGGCTGTCAGTAATCCACATACAATGTTTAATGCTCAAGCTTCTATAGTACCATAAATTTCTCCCACGTAGAACAGATTATATTTTGCTATCTACGCCGATATTGGATTGGATGCTATTGGCATATTAAGAAATACAGAAGCAAGCTGCTATTCATTAGCTGCCATTCATTAACTGTGAATTATCTAATTTTGGAAGGAGAGAGCACTCAAAAATAAAATGCAAGGTCAAGCTTGCAGTCAGTGCTCATCTCAAACACATTCTTTTTTTCTGCAGTTACTGCCCCTGCTCTTCAAGGTTTTAAAAGGAACATGCAGAGCAGCCCTGCACTACAGGCATGTTTTTGAGTGAGCTTATTTTAATTGAATTCATTTATTTTTATTAAGTGCCCTTGTTTTAGCAGTGTGTTGGTTTATATTTCTTTTGCAAAAGCAAAAATCACTCTTCAATTTTCAGTCCTCCAGAGACACTCCAGAAATAAAACATTATCATAGATAGAAACCTAAAAAAAATATTGATGAAAGTTAGCAGCGCACCCGATTAAATGCTGGAAATATAAAATTGGTAAGCCTGGTTCACTCTAACTATCGTGGCACTGATGTGCTTTTGCTTTAGCAGCCAACCGATTATTTGTTTAGTCACAGTACACCTGGAATATTTAGCAAAGGCAGTTTTGATCCACAAATGATAGAAAACCACCAGCAGTCAGTCTGCCCTACGGATGGTCCTGATGAATGATACAGTCTACCAACAAAATTGTTAACCAAAGAGTCTCATTATTACCAGAATTGAAAATTACGATATTTAAAAACCACAATGGTTTTAATGTTGTTGCTCTGCATCGCCCTTGGGATTGCTACTCCTTCCGAGATACCCCTCAACACACAAAGCAGATATGGCCACACAGCTACTCCTTGTAAAAAGTGCTGTATGGATTACTAAGTGCCTTTATAAATAGCTTAAATGACCAGTTTCAATCTATTTCTAAACAGCTTTAAACAGTAGCCTATGAACATGAGCTCCTCAGATCTCTGGATTTCCATGTATTTTGCTCAAAAACAGTAAAAGATCATGACATCTGTTTTTCACGGTGGCCTATAAACTGTCACGTGGGAGCTTGGAGACGACGGGCGATGGAAAGGCCGTGATGAAGGGCTTCCTTTGCAGAGTTTCTGCCAATGCCAGTTTGGGGCCTCTCAAACCAACTCCTCACTTTGCAAAGGTGTCGTGGGGGCTACAGAAATGGTATTTTTCAAACAGCCAGAGGACAAGGAGTTGGAACCAGTAGGAATTGCTCGGATGGAGCTGGTGATGCAGTTCCAAGGGCCGTCCTCACCAAGGATGCTGTAATGCAGTGAATTACATTGCCCTGAAAACAAGGCAGCAGCAAAGACACTGAGCATGGCAGTGTCCCTGGCATAGGGACTCCGGGATCACAGATGGGATGCGCAGCCGGACACCAGCGCTGGGACCAGCCTCCTACCCTGGCAGGACTCACGGGGGCCGTTTCACTGCGGCAAGTCCAAGGTTTGCTACGGTGCTGCCAGGCTGGCACGTCCCACAGGTGACTGTTTTGCTTGCCTGAATCCAGAGCACATTTGTCACGAAAGGGCACACACAGAGGGACAGGGCACCAGGCCAACAGCTATTCCCAAATGTGCATGGAGAGCGAGCTTCTTCACACCAGAAACAGGAGTATTCCCTCCATTCTCTCCAAAATACGCAAGCAGCAAAACATATGGAAACCTCAGTACTGGGATTGCAACAGTGACAATGGCATCATTTAGAGCAAAAGGGACTATTGCTGGAAAAACTGGCTGCTAGGCAAGTTTTGAAGGGGTGAGCAAGAGCTTAGTGCAGGAGGACTAACCCACACTCAAGTGTGCCTTGACACAGGAATGTTACACAGCTTGTACGTAAGAACTGCAGTGAACAGCTCTCTTTGGAACCATGGTAACAAACACAAACCTTTGCTTCCTTCCTCTCCCATTCCTGTATCCCAAAGCAGGTGCACGTATGATGATCCCAGCAAGTCCTGGTGCTCTTCCTAATGCCTCTCCATTCAGGTCTTTTGTACAGACTTCAGCTGTTCCCTCCCTTCAGTGGCTGAGGGTGTAGCTGCTGTTTTTGTAAAGAGTCCATGATGGCCCAATGGCCACAACTGCAGACACATAGCAGGTTATTTGGTTATATATGCTGTAGGCTGATAAAACAGCTCCTCTCCTATTCCCACCAGAGACAACCACGAGGCTTTCCATGCACTTGAAGAGCATTTTAAAAATATCACACAACCAGGCAGAGTCGAGATCTGCACACTCTGCACAGCAACAGAGGTTGAGATGTTTATACCTTTGTTTTAAAATAAAATGCAAGGTCAAGCTTGCAGCCAGTGCTCATCTCGAACACATTCTTTTTTTCTGCAGTTACAGTAGATCAGTTCACCTCTCACGGCTTGAGCTTCTCCAACTGTAAAATGCAGACGCTGATAATGTTTTTCTTAGTGAAGCTAATAATGCTTTCTGATGTGCTGCTGTTGGTAACTGCAGCGTTCCTCTTTATCTGAGAGTTGCAGGAATGGATAACGACGTAAACGGATAGTTTTGCTTTGAGACAGTGCAGAATGCTGGGCAAGGGCAGAACCATCCTGCAGTCACAACAGCAGAAGTAACAACGGCCCTAAGGAGACGCTTTTCCTCTTTGCTCCTGTATTTTTCTGTTTTTTTCACTAACCCACCACAAACGGCCCCTCTGTGAGCTCGGCTCCTTCGGACACGCGTAGGACGGAGCCAGCTGGCTGAGGGGGGCTTCGGGTGCCATCTCGGAGCCCCTCGCTGCCGCGGATCCGGCCGCGGAGCGGAGCGTGCGCCTTCGCTTCCCGCAATGCACCCACCCGCTCTGCCCTGTCATGGCAATTAGTCATAGCCCCTCGGCGCATTATAGCGCTCACGTATCGCATCCCGCCACGTCGTTCCTATAGTGCCAGGAACAAAGCGCGCTCAGGGACGTCACGGAAGAGCAGGCTCTGCAGGAAGTTGCTGGCGGGCACCGCGTTTGGGAGGCATCATCAGAAACAGGCTATTTGCTCTACCACTGACCTGCAGCTAAAACATAGCACGTTTGAAGCTAAAATAGTAAAGAGATTCTGACACACCACTGAAGTTAGAGAGAAAGCAGCGGCAGAAGCGGACACGTTTCACACCAGAGTATGCCCAGCCCTGCCCCACTTTGCAGAACCGATCTGCTCTGCGTAACGCTGGATATGGAGCAAACACAGTAGAAACCAAAGCTGATCTCCACATGCTGTGCCTAGCGGTTGCCTTCTTCAAAGATTGCACTAATAACACTTCGGGTGAGGTTGCTTCCTTCTGGGTTATATTTCTAGCACGGTTTAATTCTTCAGGCCTTAACAAAGTACTAAAAGCGACTTAAGACTATTTCTTCTGTGTCTGGACTATCCTTTAATGCCTTCTCCGCTGACCACCAAAAGCAGGAAAATTGGCATCTATTAGTAGTGGGAATGTAGATTCCGGTTCCTCTTGGAGAGTTTAGCCCAGAAAACGACAACAGCAATACTTATCACAGACCGCCAGGCACGGTAATGACAGGCAGCTGCTGCGGTAATGGGAGCCCAATCAATAATTCATTTGATATCCCTTGTGCAATTAATCATGATAAAGTAACACGGCTTTAATGTGGCACTAACAGGCATTTCCTGGGATCTCCAATGTAATTTAACAATTAATGTGCCATTGGTTTAAATCGCAGCTGTCCTTGCTCTGCAGACACACGGAGCCCATCGGCGGCGCAGCCCCCGGGCCAGGGGTAGTAGCTGAGGGCTTTCAAGAGCCGGGCTCGGGCTAGGAGCCGTTTGAGTTGTCCCTGCGCTCCTCCCGGCCCTGCGTCCAGGACGGAAGGATATTGCCTGGCTCGTACCCAAGGAACTGCAATCACACATCTGCTGATACAACTCCTTTTACAGGAACTGCAGGAAGGGCATGTGCTCAGGTGGGTGAAGCAGCCGCTCTCCAATAGGGCAGGCAGTGCTATGCACACGCAGCGCGGGACAATACGGACAAAAGGCACAGAAGTTGGCTCAGTGCCTCCAAGGAGCGTTGCCTGGCTAGCCCAGAGCTATGCTAAACTTCCAAAATCCCGGATTAAAAGCTGCAGAGAGGCAGCACGAGGGCTGCTCCAGCTTAAAGCAAAACGGCCCTGGCTAGTCCATGCCCCTGCATCTGCCCTGCAGAGCCCCTGGAGGGGGAAAGGTAGGAACTGTGGGGCTGGCAAAAGCTTCCCGCAGACTGGGCTCCACTTCAAGGCAAACCTTGCAACCTTTAGGGCTATTCACACCAGCAATCAACACAGCAGGGGATCTGGCCTCCAGATTTCAGATTATTCCTTCTTTATTTTTTCCTTTAAAAAGAAAACACTAGGCAACCTAACTTCAGCATAAGGCACTTTGCCTCGGGCATCAATCTAATTAAGAATTTGTTCGCACCTCTTTCTTATGCTTAGAGTCAAATGAGAGATTTGTTTGATTTAGCTGCTTTGTAAACAACTCTCAGAAACTTCTGCCATTCTCTCACCTCCCTTTCAAGGGCTCTCTTTTTGTCCTTGGATGCTCTAAATTATTAACATATATTACAGTGTGCTCGAGATAAAAGGCATCTTTCCACTTTCATTCTCTCACCCCTGGTTGTTGTTTCTCACCGGCTACCTTTGATCAACCTGCCTGCTGGATGTTAAGCCACAGGACACCCCTCGTGAGAAAGGAAGCAGGAGGCAGCCAGGCAGCAGCCCCTCGCCGGCAGAATTCCCGCCAGTGACAGGACAAGGGGTAATGGGTACAAGCTGAAACCCAGGCAGTTCCATCTCCATGTGAGGAAGAACTTCTTTCCTGTGGGGGTGACAGAGCCCTGGCACAGGCTGCCCAGAGAGGCTGTGGAGGCTCCTGCTCTGGAGATCTTCAAACCCACCTGGATGGACCCTGTGCCACGAGCTCTAGGTGTCCCTGCTGGAGCAGGGGTTGGACTGGATGATCTCTAGAGGTCGCTGCCAACCTCAACCATTCTGTGAGTCTGTGAATTCAGAAACAAGTGCATCAATTCACTTTTCAAGTTTAACTAGTTAATCTATCTCAAAAAAATCTTTGAGTGAAATGCTTAATAAAAACAAGAGCAATGTCAGAATCATTATCAGCCTTTTTCTGTTTGGGAAAAATGCAGCACTCAGAACCAAGGCAATGCACCCAACACTCCCAAACACTGGCAGAGGCTGTGGCTGGTAGGTGCTCAGCCCTTTTCTGCAGGATTTAGGAAATGGTTGCTCTTTATCGTAGAGTAGATCACCTCTCAGGGCTTGAGCTTCTCCAACTGTAAAATGCAGACGCTGATAATGTTTTTCTTAGTGAAGCTAATAATGCTTTCTGATGTGCTGTTGTTGGTAACTGCAACATTCCTCTTAGTCTGAGAGTTGCAGGAATGGATAACGACGTAAACGGATAGTTTTGCTTTGAGACAGTGCAGAATGCTGGGCAAGGGCAGAACCATCCTGCAGTCACAACAGCAGAAGTAACAACGGCCCTAAGGAGACGCTTTTCCTCTTTGCTCCTGTATTTTTCTGTTTTTTTCACTAACCCACCACAAACGGCCCCTCTGTGAGCTCGGCTCCTTCGGACACGCGTAGGACGGAGCCAGCTGGCTGAGGGGGGCTTCGGGTGCCATCTCGGAGCCCCTCGCTGCCGCGGATCCGGCCGCGGAGCGGAGCGTGCGCCTTCGCTTCCCGCAATGCACCCACCCGCTCTGCCCTGTCATGGCAATTAGTCATAGCCCCTCGGCGCATTATAGCGCTCACGTATCGCATCCCGCCACGTCGTTCCTATAGTGCCAGGAACAAAGCGCGCTCAGGGACGTCACGGAAGAGCAGGCTCTGCAGGAAGTTGCTGGCGGGCACCGCGTTTGGGAGGCATCATCAGAAACAGGCTATTTGCTCTACCACTGACCTGCAGCTAAAACATAGCACGTTTGAAGCTAAAATAGTAAAGAGATTCTGACACACCACTGAAGTTAGAGAGAAAGCAGCGGCAGAAGCGGACACGTTTCACACCAGAGTATGCCCAGCCCTGCCCCACTTTGCAGAACCGATCTGCTCTGCGTAACGCTGGATATGGAGCAAACACAGTAGAAACCAAAGCTGATCTCCACATGCTGTGCCTAGCGGTTGCCTTCTTCAAAGATTGCACTAATAACACTTTGGAGGAGGTTGCTTCCTTCTGGGTTATATTTCTAGCACGGTTTAATTCTTCAGGCCTTAACAAAGTACTAAAAGCGACTTAAGACTATTTCTTCTGTGTCTGGACTATCCTTTAATGCCTTCTCCGCTGACCACCAAAAGCAGGAAAATTGGCATCTATTAGTAGTGGGAATGTAGATTCCGGTTCCTCTTGGAGAGTTTAGCCCAGAAAACGACAACAGCAATACTTATCACAGACCGCCAGGCACGGTAATGACAGGCAGCTGCTGCGGTAATGGGAGCCCAATCAATAATTCATTTGATATCCCTTGTGCAATTAATCATGATAAAGTAACACGGCTTTAATGTGGCACTAACAGGCATTTCCTGGGATCTCCAATGTAATTTAACAATTAATGTGCCATTGGTTTAAATCGCAGCTGTCCTTGCTCTGCAGACACACGGAGCCCATCGGCGGCGCAGCCCCCGGGCCAGGGGTAGTAGCTGAGGGCTTTCAAGAGCCGGGCTCGGGCTAGGAGCCGTTCGGGTTGTCCCTGCGCTCCTCCTGGCCCTGCGTCCAGGACGGAAGGATATTGCCTGGCTCGTACCCAAGGAACTGCAATCACACATCTGCTGATACAACTCCTTTTACAGGAACTGCAGGAAGGGCATGTGCTCAGGTGGGTGAAGCAGCCGCTCTCCAATAGGGCAGGCAGTGCTATGCACACGCAGCGCGGGACAATACGGACAAAAGGCACAGAAGTTGGCTCAGTGCCTCCAAGGAGCGTTGCCTGGCTAGCCCAGAGCTATGCTAAACTTCCAAAATCCCGGATTAAAAGCTGCAGAGAGGCAGCACGAGGGCTGCTCCAGCTTAAAGCAAAACGGCCCTGGCTAGTCCATGCCCCTGCATCTGCCCTGCAGAGCCCCTGGAGGGGGAAAGGTAGGAACTGTGGGGCTGGCAAAAGCTTCCCGCAGACTGGGCTCCACTTCAAGGCAAACCTTGCAACCTTTAGGGCTATTCACACCAGCAATCAACACAGCAGGGGATCTGGCCTCCAGATTTCAGATTATTCCTTCTTTATTTTTTCCTTTAAAAAGAAAACACTAGGCAACCTAACTTCAGCATAAGGCACTTTGCCTCGGGCATCAATCTAATTAAGAATTTGTTCGCACCTCTTTCTTATGCTTAGAGTCAAATGAGAGATTTGTTTGATTTAGCTGCTTTGTAAACAACTCTCAGAAACTTCTGCCATTCTCTCACCTCCCTTTCAAGGGCTCTCTTTTTGTCCTTGGATGCTCTAAATTATTAACATATATTACAGTGTGCTCGAGATAAAAGGCATCTTTCCACTTTCATTCTCTCACCCCTGGTTGTTGTTTCTCACCGGCTACCTTTGATCAACCTGCCTGCTGGATGTTAAGCCACAGGACACCCCTCGTGAGAAAGGAAGCAGGAGGCAGCCAGGCAGCAGCCCCTCGCCGGCAGAATTCCCTGCTGATCCTGGACAGCACTTTGAAGTTGCCAAAGTCTAGGGCCAGACTCTGAGCAAGGTCACCCTTAAGAAAAAAAAAAGAAGAAAGAAAAGCTTATTATCAAAAGCAGGAGACAACTGTTACCTTGCAAACTTTTATTGGCGAGTGTAACACAGTTACACATACTCTAGCGGTGGATGTTGCTACCAGGGGTAACAAAATATTTACTGACTTTTTGACTCTTGCTATGAGATTGAGCTCCTGCACTTACTAAACACTTCTGAAGGGTTTAGTACCCTTCTGAAACTACTTTTCAGCCTACCCTGAATATGATGTCTTTGGGATACACTTACACAGAGCATGTGCTCTGCATGCAAGCTTGCTGATCTGCTGAGGAGTGTTACAGGACTATTACTGAGGCTTTTAGTGCATCCCATGGAAAGTACAGCAGAGAGGAGACCAAGGCCTTCCGCTTTGCCCAGGTGAGCGCGTCTGCTCCCAGCACTGGGATGTGCTCTGCAGAAGGAGGACAGCACACAGGACAGCACACAGGCTCTGCACTGCTTCTGTGCTTAATTCTACCCATGCATGTGAAGCGGTGCCACCCAGGCGCACATCTGCGCGGCAGGACACGGCTGCAGCGTGGGGAGCCGAGGTCTCCCGCTGCGGCTCCGCAACCCGGCCCTCTCCCAGGGGCTGCACCACGTTCCAGGCTTGCACGGGAGGGCAGCGGGCAGCATCTCCCTCCTAGAGCCTGGGTGAGCACAGGGCACAGCCCAGCCCAAGGGGACCCGCGCCAGCCCCATTCCTTCAGCAGCGATGCAGGCAGCAGGAAAGCTGCGCGTTTGATGGATCTTCCGACTGTGCTGCATTAAACACCCTCCCACAAGAGAATACATTGCCTATGGAAAAGGCAAAGGGCTTTTACAGGCAGCTGTAGACAGGCTGTACCTTCTGGCACGGCAGTCGGAGCAAGGCGTTTCGGAAGCGGGGGGCAGCTGCCATCTAGAGGACAAGGGGCTCGTCCGGCCGCAGCGCTGGCGACGAGGGCCTTTGGTGACATCGCTCGCCCCTGTGAAAGCACAGCAAGTAACCAGAGACACGGCCCTGCGGCACCTGCGCTTGGTTAGCTCTTCTTGATTTTAAAATAAAAACAAAATACGACGGAACAACGTTCGCTTGAATGCGGCCGCTATGCCATGGAGCAGACGCGCTGTGTGCGCCACGCTCTGCCTGCGGGATGTTCTACTGAGCAAGGTCACAGATGAGAGCTCATAAAGAGGTGTGAAATTTAAAGGTCTGCAGCGCGGGGTCCCATTCACTCTGTGCGCAGGCAAATCTGGAGCTCCATTTCCATCAGAAAAGACATGAGGCATCTGCAGCAGGAAACATTTTCCACACATGTTCAACAGGATTAAAGCGGTATCATCTGCATCTACAGACTGAAACACAAGCTATGGCTTCCCCCGTTATACACCCCTTGCAATCAAGGCTGCTATCAGCTTCCCCAAAGACACTCGTGAGGACGTGGCACAGACACCATCCTGTCCTTCAGACACCAGCTTGGCAGGGCTGGCACCAGCTCAGACCCACTTTGTGCCTGCTGACTCCAGTAGTGCTTCTGGACCATGAAAGTTTATTAATTTGCCAGATACAAATGTTTAAGTCTATGCATGATGAATCTTTGTGCCTTTTTACACAACTCCTAGTTACATTCCTTGATCAAATTAAGCAACAGGTTTCAACAGAGGTAAACACGCACATATACACAAAACACACAAGACTTAACAAATCCTCATGTATTACAAGGCTAATATGAGGGTTTTCTTTGGAAAGGAAATTCCAAATGTTCTGCTTTCCTTTAGAAATAGCACAGTGTTTTCAGAGACGACTGGACTGGTTATGAACATTTAAGCACATCACAGAAACTGTCCTTGTTCTCAAGAACTTACTACTCTTGTAGACAACACAGGCCAAGGGGAAGTAAGTCTTGGACAAAGTGACTTGTTCATGGCCATGTCACAGCAGCACAGCTGTGGATAGGTGACAGATTCCCCCTGCTTCAGTCGTGGCTCTTTTGCAAGCCCTGCAGCACACAGGTGCCTCACAGTTTTCAATAGATCTATTCCTTCAGGAGCATCCTGAAGAAAAGATTACTCCTACAAGTGGAAAGCTGAGGTAGATGATTCATAAAATCTGAGGATATCTGCTGTTAGGAAGCACTTTCATGTGGCTTTCCCACAACCCAAGCTAGCACCCTCATCAGGTGGAAGATCCCACCAGGCCACACA
>NW_010576790.1:25527-80158 GCF_000705375.1 Tinamus guttatus | reverse complement strand
GGCGGCGTGTGGTGCGGGTGGCGCCCCCTCCGCCCGCCGCTACGTGGGGATGAGGCTGGCAAAACCCCAGCCGCTGCAGCAGGGACGTGCCCAGGGCCAGCTCTTCTCCGCTTGCTCAGAAGCGCCCTGGAGACCTGCTGTGGTTTTATCCTGCTTTTCCCTCTGTCTTCACCATCGGAAAATGAACCTGCAGTCTCTACCGTAACTGCTTGAGCGCTGCTTCAAGATCCGCAATGCTCCTCGCCCTACGCTTCTTCAAGTCCATTATGTTATAATCACATCTTCATGCACTGCACCTTCACACTTCCCTGTGTTTCACCATTATTTCTGTGCCAATACCCAGTCCTTCGCAAGGAGGATGTGAACCAAACTGCTCGTTAGGCCGGGACAAATCACTGGCCCCTGAAGGCTTACGCTGACTTAACGAAGCAGAAACTGACTCAGTGCCACTGTAATTAGCAAACATGTAAAAACACAACAGGGGCAAACTGCTCGCTGTGATGTTAACAACGTATTACACAGAACAAGCTGTATTTCACTTCTCTTTTATAGGAGCAATTGAATTTAGAGATTCAATTTCACCAAAGTATATTTAAGCATGAACATTTGCCTTATTATATAACTGAAATTAAGATTTCTTTCACTGCACTTATGTCAGCAAATTTTTGGCCTCTTTCCTCTCTAATCCCATGCCAGAAGTTAAGAACAGACTGCAAGCTTTAAAAAACAAGCATGTTTTGTGAGCTGTTTGCAATTGAGGGAGAAAAAAAATATATAAAATGAGAGGCAACCCTGTGTTTGAACCTGCGGCTGAATGTTTGGACCTGTCTTTGATCAATCAAACCCAGCAGTTCAAAGGCAAGGAGCAGGCTGTCAAACACACATTATCTGCTGCCACCAGGCGGCACTGAGATGTGCCCAGAGCACATCGCCCCCTCAAAATCAGAAAGTCACCTTTGCAATTTCCTCTCCATTTCTTAAGAATTTAACGTGAAAAAAAAAAATCGCTACAGTTGGAGATGAAGACACCATCCTGCAACAGCTCCAGGTTGCCTCAGCTACATGCACAAAACAGGACATCTGAAGCGTTTTCAGCGCTCTTGCAGGCTGCAGGGCCGCTACATGATGAAACAATTATCAAACTTATAAAACAAAGGAGTTCTGTTAAGGGAAATAAACCAAGGAAGCTGTGTCAAAGGATAATTAACCCTATATTCTAGAGGGTTCTTGTGAAAGAAAAACTCCCTCCTAATTTGAATTCAGGACTTGCTGTCCTTCAGATTCAATGAAGCAGTCCTTTTCTTTCTAATTGATGTTGAAGACAAATGAGATTCAAAGTGAGAAGGCATTTTTGACCTGTTACAGGAGTTACCACAAGAAGAAATAAAACATAAGAAAATTCCAGTTACTTATGAGACGTGAGGCAGTCTCCTGGCCTCGTAATTTCACTACTTTTTTCCCCACAAACTAAACCACAGGAAAGCTCAAGAGAGTAAAATTTTAAGAACGTTGATCACAGCTTCAGCTAACCTTAAGTGTCAGCAATTTTAATGATTTCGTCCAGTTACAGCAAGGAGAAATTTGTTCCAGTAAATCAAGCAGCATTTGGAGGGAAGGTCTCCTTTTAGAGGAGTGCTCTAATAAACCTGCCAGGGTAGACGGTATCCTCCTGGTGACAGCATCTCCTTCCCTCTCAACCTGCCCCAGAGCAGGCAACTCGCACGGGATAACTCGGTTTACCAGGGAAAGTTTAAAATAAGATGAGAACTGCTATAACTTAAGGACCCACAGGGACAAACACCCAGAATCTGAAAATATCATCACCCCCACATATTGCCACTGTATTTGCAATGATCTCCATGTGTAAATGTGCAGCAATTTTAACTTACGTATCCTCATCTGAATCTGCAGTTCCTTTCTCATTTTTTGCCTTCCAGTTCCCTATGAATTCGGGATCTGCAATAACTAAAAGGATGTAATTATAGAAAATAACATTTACAGAGAAGTACATATTAACCATGAAATTACTATTATTATTATCTAAATATTATCTAAAACTATTGCAAACCTAAGTCCTGCTGATATCTGCACTGCTCATAATAAAATCCCCCTTATATTATATTTTGTTATAAACATTTTACTGCATTGCAGGTCACTATGGATTTTGCTATGAATTCCCGTGAGGCTGGAGCAGGACCTACCCACCTCACAGCTGAGTACTGCTATTAAATACAGATTCCATGCTGCACTTCCTCACTTCCACAGGTGGCAGCTCCCATCAAAATGGCCCAGTCACTTCCCAGCAGTGGCTGGCACTGAACTCACCCGCTCCCCTTAAGGGGAGGCCACCCTGCACACATGCACTGAGCACAGTGAGGCCCCCCTGCCTGCAAATGGATAATTTGAGCTGCCAAAAACCTATTCCACAGGCTCCGAGTCACCTGTGCTGGCTCTGTGCAGGCTACAACAGCCTGTGCTCCTTAGCTCAGGTGCTGCACCACTTGTTTTGCATGCAGTAGGGTAATAATATAACCCACGTATACCCTGGTAAAACATTATCAATTATACAGTTTGGTCAGTGATTTAGATAGAGCAAATTCCAGCAGAAGGTTGCCTGCTCACCAGATCTCCTCAGAGACCACAGCGGAGTCACATCATCATCTCAAGATACTTTTAACACTTGTCCTTAATGACTCATCACCACCTTGCTGCCCAAATCAAACTCAGATTCCTACCACCTTCACCAGCCAGAAGGGACAGGAGGGCCTTTGAGGCAAGGGTCATCCCTGTGCCCTGGGTTCTTACAACACCAGCACGCTGCCAGACCTCAAATCACAGAATAAAGGCTGAGCTCTGGGAGCCGTGAACTCCCTTGGCTGTCCTGACACACGTGAGTTGACATCAGCATGGAACCTGGCTGTGAGTTCTGGGCAGCTGAGGTCTGAGGCTTGCAGGGACAGCCTGAATACAGTCAGAATCCTCACACCACTGCGTAACACATCCGGCGGAAGGGCTGCATTGAGTCCATTATGCTCAATTTTGCTAAAACAGGCGGATCGTCTTACATGAGTCTCTAAAGTGATCTCTTGCTTTTGATGTAGCTATTTTAGACCATGTCCTGTGGTAATCTTCAAACGAAATTCTCTTAATCCCTCTGAAAACATAAATACAGAACAAGGGAGGAGTTTGTGACAATTACAGAATTTGTTAGTTAACAGAGACATTTGTGTACAGCTTTCACAGAAGAACAGAACGAATTAAGTGGATTTAAAACGGTCACAGTATTAATGGCTGAGAAGTGACAGAATAAAATAGGTGCACAAAGCTCCAACAAACCCAGGAAGAGGTACTTCCACGAGAAACTGATACATCTGCTTGTTACCACTGCCAGAAACAAAGATGTTTTCATATTTTGTCCTTCCCTTCCCTTCTACCCCAAGGAAAATAAAATTCTATTTAAAATTAATGATTAGCGAATCTTAAGGGGAGGGTTTTTTTTTTTCCCATTGGGAAAAGTTTTGTAAAATCCACTTGGTATTTTTTTTTGCATGAGTTTTCTGTCTTAGTTTCACAGTTACTGTGCAAATATTCAAAACAAATGAAGCAAAGTAGCCACCTAAACATGATTCCTTTATGGTCCATCACGTTGCTGCTCGGCCTTGTTCCACCTCAGTTACACACTATACCTACTTTGTCTTTTACTAAGCCATGTGAGAGAAACCACAGCCTAAGGAAGGTAAAGCAATCTTCAGTTTCATGACAGCTTAAGAGCCTGGGTCGGTGCTGCCCCGAGCTCACCCTCTCCTGTGCTTTTGTCCAGACATTCCTATCCCTCCCCAGGGTTCACCTGATCCTGCTGTGAACGGAGCGGGAAGCCATCAGAAAGCTAAGAAAAAGGTATCGCTTTCTTTTAGGTTGGCTTCCTGCACCAGGACATTGTAAGGTCAGGCAGGCACCAGTGCTGAGGTTACGGCAGGACCACAGACATCTGAGAGAGGTTTAAGATGATCCCATGGAACTTCCCTCTTTAATCAGAGAGCCTCCCAAGAAAGCGGAGCTGATCCAGCAGCTTCCAACTTCAGTCTTTTCCCTCCCAGCTGCACACGACGTTCCCCCCCGGGCCGGAGGGCTATCCACAGGATCCTGCTGGGAGCTCCTGCAGGCCAGGGCAAAGCAGCGGAGCTGCCACCCTTGCGGGGTGGGTGCTCAGCCAGGGCAGCTGCCGAACACGTTTGTGGGAGGACGCGACTTGCAGGAGAGCTAGCCCGGTGCCAAGGGCCTGCTGGCCAGCACGGAGGGAAGGCAGCCCTCCCCTCTTCCCATCCCCTGCAACGCCTGTCTGCCAAACAAGTCCTAACCCCTGCTCGCACCCCTGCCCCATGGGGTTTACAGAATTCTACCCCGACTTCGGATTTTTGGCTAAATGTGTGTGTACCCCGGAGCAGGGCAAGAAAGAAGCTCCTGAGGCTCAGCTGTCCTACAACCACTGTGCCATGAAAGCACTGGAAATACGGGAAATTTCTCCTGCCTCAGTGGCTCTGGATGAACGCTGTGGCCCCATCCCCACACAGTTAATAGCTGTCAAGGGCACTGAAAGCCGGCACTGTCCACTTTACTAAACATCATCTTGCAACACCTTTAAACAACTCGGAACACTGCAGACTTCTTTGGCAAGATTTTTTTTTATGGGCAATTGGAAAATTAAAAATTGTGTCCCCTTTACTGGCCTCCGCCAAAAACCTGGCGAACTCGCACAAGACTCTGGTCTGCTGCTTGCGGCCGGCCAGCACCGCCTGCCTTGGCGCCCTCCGAAAGCTCTGCGTTATCTCATTCTTATTACTCCTGTTTCTATAAAAATAACTGATTGGGAGGGGGATTAAATTGTATACAAAACATATCAGGCCGATGTAATTTTATACGTAGCAAAACAAGGAGATGGAATCAATGTCTGAATTACAAAATCCCTGTGATTCTTCTACTCTCTATTATCTTTCAGGAAGTAACAATGAAAGTGAGAGGAAGACACTAGTTATGAAAAAACATGGGCTCTTGAGCGCAGTGATGAACATTATTTTTGTCTCTTTGATATCCTTCCAACCTCCCTTGCCATTGTAGACCTGTAAAATGTCAAAAGCTTCTTGCTAGAGGCCTTCGGCTTTTAGCAATATTTAAAGCTGTGTCCATAAAAGGAAACAATTCCATTATGGATCTCCATTCCCTTCCATCCCACACTTAAAACTTGCAATGAAAACAGTGGAAGTTGTGTGTGAGAACGGAAGGCAAGACTAGATAAGTAATACTTAGAGGAAAAACAGAGGCTATTTGATCAAGGTTTTTAATCACTGTGATTATGTACCTACTGACATTCATGAACAAAAAAAAAATCAGCAAGGCAATCCACCAAAACGATCAGAATTTAACTTCAACAGAACCAAGATTCGACCCTTACTGTCTCAGGCACATCCCTATTAGCAGGCTTTGTAAATAGGAGGAGTTCAGGATCCACTGCACTAGTATTACAGGGGCTGAGAACTTCTTGTCCTTAAGAAAACTGTCAGCAGGCCAAGTACTGCCCAATTCTGGAAGGAGGTGAAAGCAACTGAACTGAGAGAAAAGAATCTGGCTCCATGTGTTAGTCTGAAAGTTAACTTCGGAAACATTTCAACCGTGATTCCCTATACAACCCTGGAAGTACAAAAAGAAATACATCATAAAAATGACCTAGTTTTTTTTTTTTAAAATATAAATTCATTGGTTTCCCTATGCCATCTAATAATACAACAAATTATCTTAAAATATGCATTGCCTGCATTGATTAGTCAAATAAAAATATCACTTGGCCCAACAATGACAAATTTCTTATGCTCTTATAGGCAATGAACTCGTTTCATTTAGGAACAAGAGTTACTGGCAGTAGCTAGGAAGGAAATTGCTTGCCAAATGTCTCCAAAGGAAATTAAATAATTGAGAATATTCACTAACAGGAAAACGAAAATAACTGCTGTCTTTAGAATACAGATCCAAAACATCCTGGATTTATGGTGCTTTTTCTGAAACAGTGACAGTGAAATCAACATACTCATAGTAATTTGTTACCTAGCAAAGTCCACAGAAGATCCTTCAGTTGGCTGGTAAAACTTCAAAGAAGAAACATGATCTTTCTCAGTATGAGGAAGTTCTGCAAAGAAAAACAGACCCATTTAACAAAATTGGTCATCTTGATCCTACGTAGTGTGAACGGAATCAGTTCAGTGGAAGCTATGCTGAGTTTGCAACAAAGAAACTGACCCTCCTTCTCTGTCTTTACAGTCATGTAGGTAAAAAATGGCTATATATGTACTTAAACAGCAATACGGAGTTCGATTTTCCTTTGCATTCAATGCTTCTCACCCCATCAGTATGTTAAAAGAATATGAGAAATGAAGGAACATGAAGAGGCACCTGGCCCACAAGGTCATTATGAAGTTAATTATGAAAGCAGAGCTTTGCTGCTTTGAGGCTAACAGGGGCTTTTCCATTATCACCAGGATCCAGACACTTTTTGTCACTGGAATGAGCTAAAGCCTCTGATTTGTTGCATAGAAGAACCAAGTACAGGATCCACATCTGCCCCCAGCTTCTCCCTGCTGGCACTTACTAAGCAAGCTGAGAGAAGACAGCCACGAGCTCGAGTCTAAAGGCATTCTGCCAACTGATCCCTGTAAACCAGAATCACTGAGCTCGGTCAGCCCAGGTGCTGCAAGCAGGACACAAACATCCCTTAAAAACCCCAGAGAAGAGTTTACCCCACTGTGCTGAGAAACAGCATCCCCTGCTAGCATTCACTAAGGGCCAGACCAAAAGCAATGGCAAAAATGGGTCCTCTGGAAGTGGAGGACTTCTGGGGACTTTCCTTCAGTAGAGAAGGTTTTTCCCTCCATTCCAAAAATGGCTGGGCAGGGAGAAAGGGAAGAGACTTGAATGGGGATTTCTGTCTGCTTTCATTAGACGGCTTGAATGGATGGAGTTTTGTTTGCTGTTTGTTTCCTTGAAATAAAGCCAATATCTGTTGAGTGGCTGTACTATGCTTAGACTGGAGGGTAGAGAAACCAGCTGGTGTGTCATAGAAAAAATATCAGCACTTCCTGTCTCGCTGTTTTATCTCAACTGCATTCGCCAGAACACATTAATTTCACTGGATCTCATTCACCGCTACATCATTTATAAGATCAGTTACCTGAATTCAGGCCACATAGTTGCTTTCAAAACTCAGCTTTGTGTTAATTTAAATTAAAACATCACTCAAATTTACTGCTCTAAGAGATTTCAGAACCATTTAAAGAGTTCAAAAATTCTTACTCCTTATTTATGAATAATAATAAAAAATAGACAATGTTACCTTCAGGATGCAGGCTATTTCTAACACACTGCATAACCATTTGCCTATAAAGAGGCATGTCATTTTTCAGCATTTCTGCTGCTTCTGCATTCACTGCATTTTCTGTTACTGGGTTTGAAAGCATCACCTAAAGACATAGGCACACACATAAGTCTCTCAAACACAAGCCACTGACACCCTGTTTTCATAGTTAATTGGTAAAATTACATAACCCTATTGTGTTTAACTGGTTGCTTTAGGGCTGAAACAATTATAGTATTTTACTGTTAATATTAAAAATCTCTAAATTTTCCCTTCATTTCTACATAACTTCCGACAGACAACCACAAATGATACATGACTTTGTCATTTGTTTTACTCATAATCAATTACAAAGCTGAGCAGCAAAACCATGCACACACCAGGGGGAAATCTTCAGCTGTGAGAGCGTAGTATCAGTGTAGTATTGTCTAAGGTTATGTAAGTGATGATCAGTGAGGCTAGAATTGAAGAAGGGCAAAAACTGCTCCATGAGAAAAGCTACATTCATTTTTGTCTTAATAAAACAAATGTGCAAGCAAAAAAAAGGGGGGGGGAATAAATTTGAAACATGAAATTTAGAGGTAAAGTTATCAGCATCTTTAAAACATCTTTCTGAAGTGCAGAGAACTGGGTGGGTGCACACCCCTTGAGCAGTAACTTACACAAGACAGAAGAGCATAATTCCTAAAGATTAAAGGAATAAATATCTAAAAAAATGGTCACAACTCCAATAATAATCATTCACTTCATCACTTGTCTTCGTAAGTGTTAAGGTGATTCCCAGTGAACAACTGATGAACAAATGCAGAAGTGAAAAGAAATGATTCCTGTCTGTAAAGCGCAGCTCACAGATTATGTTTGCTTAAGCTCTAAGCTCAGGTAGGAGTTTGTATTTTTAAATTCCCAACGTGTATATATATAAAAGCCATGTAAAACAGTATCTTTTTCCTTACCTGAATAGCAAGTAAAATGTTGCTTATTGTTAACTTTTCTTTCCACTCCTCAGGGTTGTCAAGGAAGTCTATACACGGCCTTCCAGAGTACTGATCCACTGCAGGAAGGGAAAACATTCATATATTGGGCAACTTCAAGATCCTGGTACTCTATACTAAGAGAATTTGCATTTTATTGTATAATTTGCAGATCTTATATTTCTAAATCCCTCAAAACCTACCTACAGGCTTACAATCCTGATTTCCCTATACATGTTCCATTTTCTTCACAGAAAAAAATGTCCTGGCAGAGACTTAAAATTTCTACAGTTGTTCAGGACTTTTGGACATCTAATAGCCAGGTCAGAGCAACAGCTCAGCAACTCCAACCACTCTGCTTAGTTCAGCCCTGTAAGTTTTGATTGCAGCTGCACTGATCAAATGAATTAAGTGTCTGCAGCAGGTCCTGCGTGCTAAACCCAGAGAGAAATCAGGCAGCGCTAGTGAGCTGATTCATCACTGTTATCTCCCTCCATTTCCCCTGTTCTTTCCAATTTTTTAAGAACCTCCAGTGTGACTCTATGGCCAGTGCCATAGCAAGCTGACCCACTGCAGGAGGGCAGAGCTGCACAAGTGAGCTGAGCCTTGCTTCCCTCCCTCCCTATTTATGCCCATCTCATTCCATCATCCCCCTTGTACTGGCCGAATTACTGAAAAACATTTTCTCTTTGTACAAACTTTCCTTCCTGCTTATGCAGGTGGTTTTTGCCAGGTTAGTGAGCAAAACTGCCCCATCGGGAGGTCAGACAAGACCAAGAGCTGGCAAATTGTCCTCCTCTCCCCCCAGCAAAGAGCTGTTCAGGCCTGACTGCTTTGGGTTGAATTAGCCAGGGCCTGGCCAGAAGGGCTGCCTGCTGGAGATCTGTGATTAGTACAGCTAAATGCTCTGAACCACTAAAGGATCAAACCAGGAACACCACCCTCAGCTCGCACTTGCCACCTTCTCCAAATGCCTTTGAATTGCATTTAGGGAGCTGAACAAGCAGAAGGGAAGCAGCCAGCAGTGAATAAAAGCAACTGCTTTGGAGTCAGCAACATGGGACACAACACGCAGGGCAGGCGCTCCCCACATCTCTGCCAGCTGCTGCAACAGCAGAAGCAGGGAGGAAACGCACACGATTCCTCTTCGCACACCCGTGTGGAACAACGTGGCATTTGCACCATGCAGCAGCTTTGCTGCAGATACAAAGCTGTAGCTGTGCTGAGACTGCACCCTGCTCCGTACAGTCTGCATATTTTCAGGATTGAGCCTAACCACCAGATAAGAAAATAAATACATAAACTATGTTGCAAAGTATTTTAAAAGAAATTGCCTAAAAAGCAATGTTTGAAAGGAGTATTATTTATACTGCAGAGTCGAGCACTCAAAAATTAGGAAATGCCAGATTTACGGCTTCTTGTGCAATCTTCATGGCTATTTAGGAATGTTAACTTCCTTAGGATTTGAGACTTTTTGGCATAAACTAACCTGTGCTCACATTCAAAATTGATTTTATTTAATCCTGCGTCTGAACGATTTGATTCCAATTGTCTTTGGAAAAACAAACAAACATAAAACTCTACAGCTCTCTTTCAGGATAATATGCAAATCTATTTTGGAAAAGAAAGCATTCCATTTCTGGTACTGTTCCCTGCTTTTGCAGTCTAGTGTCCAGGATCATCTGTAATTTGTGGCTTTTTTAACACTCCGAAGATAAGTTTGCCTGAATTTGACCTCCTTGGAAATGCGAATACACAGATATCTACATCCCCTTGAAGACCTCCAAGAATATGATCTTCCACAGGGTTGTTATGACTCTGTCTCCCTCTCTCCTTCCAGCAGTCAGCACCACTGTATGGAGTCATGGTAAAAACCTAACTCTTCCTCTAGCAATATCCTTAGGGCACCAGCATTGCTATTTTCCAAGACATCCACAGCCATCTTGCAAAGTAGCTGCCTATACATATAGAAAACCACGTTGACAGTAGGTGACAGTTCACAGCTGACAGTAAATTTTGTTCACACTGCTCGGCAGTTGTCCTCTTGCACTGCTTCTGCAGGAGAAGGCCAAACGAAACATGGTGTGACACAGGAGGAATTACAGCAAACTGTGCTCGTTTGAGCTGGTGCCCAGACCCAGGCAGCCCTGATTAGTCCTGCCAGGAAGGAGAGGATTTCTGCTCAGAACATTGCATGTTTAGTCTTAAAAAGTGCAGAGAGGCAGCAAATGCTCTAGGTATCTGGGTAATGTCTGCACTGCAGTAAGGTGAAAGTGACTCAGTGTGGACAAACTATGATTCTGAGTGAGTGCATTTGCATCCTAAATAATATGAAATAGTGTGCTTTTAGAGAAGCTTTTTATGCACAACTTCCCTGGGAATTTCCACTGAAAAAATGCCATATGCAAAAGTAATAAGCTCTCTCAGATTTATGACACCACAGACATCCAGCTTTAGGAATAAGTGCTATTAGCAAATGGTAGGAGAATGTTGTTATCTCCTCTATAGATCCTGGTGCTACGAGAGGGAGATGACTGTCTCAGCTCCTTCTCTTTCCCACCCCATTATCTGGACAGCTCCAAACCCTTGTTGTGCACTGTGGAAAATTACTGCTAAACCAAAGCACACGGAATCAGCAGGTCATGGGCATGGTCCCTCAGTCAGAGAGATGAAATGGGTCCATTTCAGGGAGTGACCTGAACATGCAAAGATCTAGACACATGCAAAAACCCTATGCTTGAAGAACTAGATTGTCTTTCTTCGGACAATACGAATCCATTACTGCTTACTAAAGAAACACTAAAGGAAAAGAAATATCAAGTTAAACACTTCCAAAACATCTGAACACATCAATCACTAGTCAGTTATTTTCCCATAAGCTCTTACCATTGGGATGGAAGGGAATAGTGTTGAACCTAACAGTTGGAGGGACATCGTTGTAATTTTCACTGTATGTCAGTGACAGCTGAAGCACAGCCCCTGTCACAGAGAAGAACATGAACTTTAAAATCCTGCATTGCACTTATCAAGCACCAGGTTTACATGGGAGCAGCTTTGTTTTCTTTACTCCTGGCTTGCTTAGGTCCAGTTGCATACAGCATTCTCAGTCCTCCGGGAGAACCGCAGCCTCAATAACGACATATTAAATAGAAAGACCAAAAGCATTTGCTTGGAGGCCAGATGTCATAGGCTGTGTATTAAAGACTTTGTACTTAAAACTAGCATGCTTTTAGTGGTAACTAATACAAAAACATCAACTGAGTGCTACTGCACTCTCAGATCTGCCTAAATACTTTTTTAACAAATCCTACAGGAAGAAACAACAGAAATAAACCTGTAAGTTGCAAATGCTACTGCAAACACTTGGCCTTTAGGTGCATAACAGACCTTCCCAAAGCGAATCCTTGAGGCCTTGGACTTCGGCTACCCATTCCAGCACACTGTCCTGTAAGGGCCTAGCAAAAATGCCCTGCAGTGAAAAAAGGAGATAAAACTCAGCCTTTATTTATGTATCTGCCTTAAAAAAGGGAGAAGGGGAAAATGTAAGGGGGAGAAAATCTCTGGATTAATTCCCTGAAGCTTTCCAGGATCTTTGGTGCCCAGAAGTCACTTAGACTCAGGACAAATCCTCACTGAACTTAGCAACAGTCCCAGATGAGGAAAACCAAGTTTTTGCTGGAAGTGCTACCGCAGTTTACTGCAGGGAGGGAGTTGGGAAGAGGGCCGGGTTTTGGGCCGGGCCGGGCGCATCAGATGTCAAACATTGTTTTTGAAATGCAAAACCTCAGTGAAGTCCATAGAAATGTCTTGCAACAAAAAGTCACAGAGGTGATCCATAAACAGGGTTGGCATAACTCAGGACAACTTTCGTGCTGTGGGGACTGATAGTCTTCAAGAGTTCAACATGGTTAGCTGGGAAAATAATAATATATATATATATATATACACTAATATATATATATATTCAGATATATATAATATATGTATTTCCCCCTTTTGAAGAATGAGGTATTCTGCTTGTCATTTGGCTCCCCCACACGGCCTAGCAGTGCTTCTGTAGGCAGCACTGTAAAAGTTCCCTGCAGTTTTGAATTCACCCACATAAACAGGCTTAAATGTTTATACTGCAGGTGACTGGAAATGGATGTTATCCTGGTTCTTACTGTTTCAAAATGTTATTGTGTCTTTTTAAACTATGGGGATGAGGGCCGAAAACACGGGAGTGTGTATAAATACGCGTGCCCACCTGTATAAACACACGCTGTACTCCACGTACCCGCGGCGGTTGATAAATGCAGGTGCTTCTTCAGAATCTAACATATTTCTGCTTTGTTTTAAATTCCTGAAAGTGAGCAGAAAAATAACGTGATGTTTCCTTCTTATGACTGGAAAAGGATCTCCTGGTTGTCCCTTAGGTCAAATCCTTCACCCAAGTGTCACTGTACCCCTCTGCCAGAGCAGAAAAAGAGGTTTTTAGGGTACAAATCAATAAATGGAGGCGGTACCAGGTTTGCAAGAGACACCACAATGTGTTGCGCTGTCAGAGAGAAAACAACAGACACCACAGATGCTTCTAATAACTCCAGTTTTGAGTCAATTTTCCCTCCTTTGTCTTAAAGAGCTTTTGATGTGCAGTCACAATATTGTCTCTCTCTCTGTTTTTAATAATTTTATATTACCTCAGCAATATAACTGTCCTGAAATATACTGAACTTTAATCTTGGGGAGATCAAACGGGAAGAAATATGATGGGATAGAGTGACTGCCCTGGGGGGGCAGTGCCCTCCCTCCTGTAAAAGAAAGCCCGCGGCCAGATAAAAATTGTTTCTGGGATTCCAGGAACAACCCGGTGTGGAAGGGGGAGGTTTGCAGGCTCTCAGGGCCATGGAATCGTAGCTCTGGGAGGTGCAGCTGAGGGGAAGCAGAGGCGCGGGATGAGGATGTGGTTGGTGTGACCACTCAGTCCCAATGTCCTCAGTCATTCTTGGTTTAGCCCCTTCTGTGAGGCTAATGGTGGAGTTTTATTTATTTACTATCTGCTAAAATAGAAGCATTGCCTCCATCTCATTGGCTCCATCAAAAAAAAAGTGGCACAAGGTACACATTCAATACAGTGTCCAGGGGAGGAGTTGAAGACCATGTCAGTGGGCAGATCTGGTGGGACACAAGGAGGTGCTTCGAGGAGGTGCTCCTGAAGCAGCCACCGCTCCTGCTGCTTCTCCGGAAGACGCGTGTTCCCGGCAGCTGGAGGCAGGCAGGAATCCACCTTCCTGGGGGTTTCCACTGAGGCCCTCCGGATGAACCAGGGATGGTGTCATTCTGCTCAGCATGCCGGCTCTTTCCGTTCCCCAACCACAGAAAGATGATGAATTCATATCTTAAACAAAATATTTGTTAGAGTATTGTGACATGCACTTAAGATACTGTAGTTTTTCATCCAAAAGAAGAAAAAAAGAAGTTGAGCTTTCTTTTTTTTTTTTTTTTTTTTTTTGCTTATTTTGGCTCTTTGGAGATTCTATGATTCTATGATTCTATGAATGAGCGTGTGAGCATGCCTCATTTTGCTGGATTGGGAACCTGCCTTGTAACAACCCCTATACATGCACCGGAGCTGCTGGTGAACTTGTGCTGCAAGGCACACGTTTCCTGCACCAGGGTCTCACCAATGTCATTAAAAAGCTCCAGAAAGTTAAAAGAAAAAAGCCTAATTCAAACGCTACTAAAATAAATTGAAAGATACCCATGGCTTTCAATTAGTTTTGTATCAAGCCATAAGGAACAATGAAAAGATTGTTTTACAAGATTGGCTTTCCTGTGGAGTTACCATCCTTGTCTTGTGTGGGCAGCCCTCTCTTCATTATCTGCAGCTCTATCATGTTCATGAGTTCCTAATTAAAATATGTGATTTATAGCCAGTTATCGCATGTTTGCAAGGAGAAGAGGAGATACTGAAGTCACAACTACATTAGTGCTTCCCTGCACCGAACACCGTGACACAGGGTGCGTAACCCCCTCAGCCCCTTCCCGTTAGCCGGAGCCGGCAAGACCTTCCCGGCCATACCGCTCCGGCGCTCCAGCGCGAGCTCTGCCCGGCCTGTCCTCAACGGCCACGGCCTGACAACGTGAGACAGAAGGAATGAGGTGTCTTTTGGGCAAAGGTTTGTGAGGAGACAACGACAACTTTAAGACATCCCGAAAAATGAAATCCTGTCAAAAAGCCAAATAGCTTTTGATAAATACAGAAACTGCGGCCAAAAGAAATGGAAGGGTCTCGTTCCGCAGAGCTGAGCCCGTGGCGAACAGCATGTGTTTGTACTTGAGACAGTTGTTGTATTACCTGCCTTACTGTCAGGAGTGGTTTGAGTTAGGTGGAGGTTTTAAAGTTCTCCTGGCGAAGGCAGGTTACAGAACAGCCTGGGAAAAACAAGCAGGGGTGATAGCGCGTTGCCAAGCCCGCGCACCGCTTGGATATCGTTATTCATGCAAGGCAAATAACAGAATCCTTTTCGACCATTTCTCATGTTCTGGATAAACATACACTGGAATTTCAGAGTTTTCCAGCCCAAGTTTCTGCATGAGTAGTTATTTCTCTGCTTTACCTTCTGCTTTCAATCTGGAGAACGCACAAGCCCACTCTAGGCACTCCTTAGTGGGAACAAAGGATACAGATCTCCATTTCGGTCTCTGCATTTGGGTCTTTAAATCAGCAAATATTTATTCTCTTTTGTGCAAATAAAAGCTAACCTGGAGAGAATGAGATTCTCCAGATTGAAGACTTGCTAAACCCTGTTTATTCAGTTTTACCTGCAAACCTCTAGAGCTTCTCCATCCAGTATTGCATTTCCAACAGTCTTGGCTGTTCTGTCTCTTTGAAGAAAGACGATATGATGACTCTAGTATCCACTATTAGGAATGTGGAAAATTCCTTTGTATTTTATTTGCCATGAAAATAACATTCATCTGTATGTCTGCATTCCCACCTGAGGAGGAATTTCTTAATTTTTGGCAACATTTATTTTCCACACTAATTGGTTCTTAGAAGTATTTTTTTCTCTCCGTTTAATTGCGCCCTCATGAATTCCTGCCTCTCTGCTTTAACATTTGTTCCCTGATTGCGATTTCAGCCTCCGAGCTCCCCAACCTTCCCTTGCTGGGAGTGGAGGAGGGCAGGAAGGTTCCTCACAGGTTTGTGGTTCAGCACTGGTCTCACCTCTGCAAGTTGGAACAATATTTTAACCTTCAGTTTGCAGCTGACTTGGAAATAAAGGGAAAACTAAATAGACCAGAGTGTGTTTGCGCTGCAGCTCCCATAATTTTCAGATGCGAAAAGGTATTTTCATCTTTTTCATACACTGATTCAGTGAGGGCTGTTGGGAGAGCAGATACCCTGATATCATTAATCTTGATACCCTTTTCAGCCACATTTTTGCTTTAACATGTATGTCTCAGTCATGGTGCAAAGATTCTCATTTCTCCATTGACTTTATTTACAACATGTTATTTACTGAAGATTTTCCAATAACTGCCTAATGTAAGCACCACAAACCTCATTGCCAGCATATGGTTTATTTTTTTCTGAAACCAGATACTTACAAAGTGGCTCCCTGCTCAAATTGGCACTGCTAAAATTTCAAGCCCTTAATGGTAGAGCCTAAGAAACCTCTGACATTTACTATTTATTATTTAAGAGAGTGTGAAGAGAGATGTTTTCAGATGAGGTTGCAGGGAGAAAGAGACTTAATGAGAGAGGGGAAACTGGACTCTATTAGATAAAAGTCTGGTAGAAAAAAAAAAGGCTTCTATTTTCTCAGTGTGTTTGATACTTAGGATGCAAAAGAATTGTTTGCACTGATGTGAGTACTCACAAAAAGCATGTTGGGTCCCGAGCAACAGCATTTACTGAACAATGTGCCAGTAGAGAGCTGCAGAGCAGTCCTCTGGCCTCTGATTACTTACAGCAGTGGTTCAGAGGGAACGGGCTGATCCAGTGCCGTAAGAAAATCTCTGTTTCAAACTGATTTTTTACCATTTCGGAGTCTGATAATCTGACGCAGATACGGAAGTTAATAAGATGTAACTATTGTCTAAATCTTCAGCCAAAACTAAATTTTGTCTAACATGTAACGTATTTTCCTTGCAGATGGGGACCGAAATTCAGTCCTGCTGGAAGGTGACGCCTCAGAGTCACCCAGTGCCCCAGCGGTGACATTAACCCTCGCTCTGTCGTTACTGGCAGCTCCGCAGGGCCGCGACGCCTCGGCCGGGGCAGCTCCACCAGGAGCCCGTGGTCCTGGGCCACCGGCACCCGCCGCGTCGTAGCCAAAACTGTCTCGTTGTCACCGCGTGGCTCTGCCAGCCCTGCTCCCTTTGCGCCTGCCAAATACCTGCTCAAACCAACATTCATTTCAGCCTCAGAGTTATTACCCCCCACATTACTTGTCTTCAACTATTATTGCCAAAGCCCTCATGCCTCGTTCGGGTGGATATTTCAGCAGATATTCCCTACCTGGGCTGTAGGACAAGCCTTTTTGTTGTTGTTTTTGACTTTGTTGTTGTTGTTAAATACTATCCTTTTCAAATATCTCATATCAAGATGGAGGAAATACTGTTAAAACAATGTTTTAATAAACAGCAGCATAAAATAATCAGTGTTTAATATCATCTCTGGCACGTGAAATACAAAAATGCACATACCTTAATTATAAAATAGCCTTTGTTATTACATTTTCATGCTCGCCTAATTGAAATGCCCATAATTAATAAATCAATCATCAAGTAATACAGTGATTAAACGCATGCAGTGAAAACAAAGAAAAATATTTGTATAAGGTAGTGGCTGAATATCACCATAATATATTTCAAGAACATCTACATCAGGTTAAAAATAAAAAGAAACAGACCAAGATATAAAATGCAGAGATGTATTTTCACTTCTGCTGTACAAAACATCATCACACTTTTGTGCAAAAGGATAAAAATAAAGTCATATTATACAACATTGTCAACTGAGCACAGATCGCTTTCATTCTGTGTACAACAAAAAACACTATTCAGTACAAAAAAGTTTTTGAGAAACTGTAATGTACACAGTACTTTTGTAAATCATTAAAGTGGTTTCAAATGAATTATCTAGGTTGCTTATACCTGAATGAATTTTAGCAGTAATACAAATGTCTCATTCCTAAAGTTAACACTAATTCACATTATTTGAACTGATAGACAAAATCGCTATCAATGAATTTGCTGCCTTATGGAATGTGAGTTTCCCTTTTTTCAGGGTTACTGGAGTCATAATCACTGAAATTATATATTGATCTGCAACAATAAATATTCCTGGGAAAACTGATTGTCATATATAAAATTGTGGTTTGGAGCCTTTCCATTAAAACAGTTGCATAGCAACAAAAGGATATAAAATTTCTGCTTTAGCTACCCATAAAAATTATGAAATGTTAACTTTGACTAAGTTGATTCAGGTTCTGAAATTAAAATATTTTAATTTCATTTCCTTTAAGGCATTCTCTTTACAACTCCAGCTACCTTTAGCAAACAATAGTAGATGATTTTTGCAGAATGCAAGAAGAAAACTCAGGCTATTATGCTGTAATATAAAATGACTTTTTTGGTCTGAATCTGACCTCAGACTCCCAACTTAATAAAAGACCAAAATCCTACCTGAAGTACTTTATCCAGCTCTCAGATCACATATTTGAAACACAATCCTTGACTGCAAAATTTACAGACATCTTAACTAGCTATTGGAATTGAAATTGCACACCCAGTAGATCTCTGAATATTTGCATCTCCTAAAAAAAGAGACAAATATTAAAATACGTTTTCAGTATAAAAAGTTTCTGTGATTTAAAACACATCAGAGGTCTAGAAAGCTGTGAAAAAGTGTAGGATAAAATGTTTTTATTAGAAGAAAAATCCCCCTTCCCCTTTTTGAATTGTTGGCGCTACCGAAAGAAGCAACACGTCCGCTCGCGACGCTGCCCGTTCCTACCACAAAGTTGCGTCTGGTTGAGGCTGCCCATCCTGTTAAGCAGTTAAACTTCACAGAAGATACTTGTTGCAATGTCTGTTAAACAACCAGAAGGATCTTTAATAAAATATTTGAATATAAATCTTTTCTACGACTTTCTAGTTTGTATTGTAAATAGTTCTATTTACAAAGGCCTCCCTTATTTACAATTCAGCTGAAATCATAGATTCGTTAGGTCCATGGATGCTGGAGTCTCCTAATAGGGAAGACTGCTTCGAGTCAATTTTGTAGGGTTTTTGAGTTTTGTTTCCAAAAACTGTTACACCAATCCCCGCCGGATGGCTGGGAATGGCCATATGAGATAGCAAAGGGATATTTGCCTCCTGGTTGGATCCTGAGGACGGCAGGCTGGTGACGTGGCCCGTGCTGGTGGATCCGCTGGCGCTGCTGGGCGAGCGGCTCTTTGGCGGAGGGCAGTGCTGGATCACCCGGGGTGGGCCTTGAGGTTGGTAGTGGGCGGCTGGGAAAGCAGCGTATCCTGGCGGAATCGGGTAGCCGTTGATGGGAATATAGCGCTGGTTCTGCGGGATCGGCGGCCCGATGAAGCCGGCGATTTGGCCCTGTGGCATTCCTTGTGCTGGAAACATGTAGTTGGGGTATCTGGGGTTGCTTAGGTTGCTCACGGGACTGGCGCTGAGCGACGTCGTCTGAGTGGTGGCATTCCCGCCGGACGGCGTGGTGGAGCTCGTGTGGCTGGAAAGGCCCTCCCAGGAGCGCAGCCTGGCATGGATCTCCTTGAAGCGCGGCCGGCGGGACGGCAGGTCGTGCCAGCACTCTGTCATCAGGCTGTACATGCGGGGAGGACAGTCTTCAGAGCAGGGCAGCAGCTGTCTCTTCCTGATCATCTCTATGACTTCTTGATTACTAAATCCATAATAGGGTTGAAGTCCGAAGCTGAATATCTCCCACAAAACGACTCCGAACGACCAGATATCTGAATCAGAAGAGAACTTGCCGTACATAATTGCCTCCGGTGGCATCCAGCGAATTGGCAGGAGGGATTTGTTTGGAACTCTGTAATAATCTGCGGAGTAGATTTCTCTCGAGAGTCCAAGGTCCGAAATTTTCACATGAAGTTGTTCTCCAATTAAAATGTTACGAGCAGCAAGATCTTTATGGACAAAAAAATGACTCGCTAAATACTCCATCCCTGCGGCAATCTGGACTGCAATATGCAGGAAATCCCCGTGGTCCAAGCTGGATTTCACGGTTCCATCCTCATCGCTGCTACACCCCACGTCTGAATGCGGCGATCGCATGATGAGAAATTCGTGGAGGTCTCCTTGGTTCATGTACTCGAACAGCATGCAGACAGGCTGCTCCTGCGTCACGACGCCGAGGAGACAAACGATGTTGGGGTGGTGGAGCTCGGCCATGAGCGACGCTTCCTGCTGGAACTCGGCCCACTGCTGGGGGTTGTTGAAGTCCTTCAGCGTCTTGATGGCCACAAGCTGAGCGTGGTCCATGCCGGGAAGGTAGAGATGGCCCTTGTAGATTTTGCCCAACGTGCATTCACCGAGTTCTTCCATGAAACGAACGGCAGACAGAGGCAACTCCTTCGCCTTGCTCTGGTAGAGAAATGACAACAAGAAGGCATTAGAAAAGCACCCTGAAAATGTGTTTTTAAGTAAGACATCTTTCTCGCACAGAAATTTGAGAATCTGCAGTTTACTGCAGTACTAGGTACTCTCCTAAAGGAGGATGCTGAGGTGTGAAATGGAAGGGCAGGAGCTTCCTCCCCGCTGTGCCCGCTGGGCAGCGTCCACCTCCTCGGTCGGCAGCAGAAAATCCCTGTTCCTCCTCGTGCGGCACTGCCCCACGCGGAGTCAGTGCCACGTGGGGACAGGACCGGGGAGGCCGGACGCTGGCGCGGGAGCTGCCCGGGCTGCGCTGCGCTCCAGCACTTACACACTGAAAACTGAGTCTGCCTCATCTCAGGAATGGGCAATTCACACACTCCGAGCTAAGGACGTGCTGAAGCGTTTCCTGGGCCAGGGCCTAAAGAAAAATAATAGTAATAGAAGTATGTCCTTGGAGCCAATTCTTCCTTGGCTTTTCCATTAACACTCCAGAGTCCCATAGAGATTTTTTCTGTTCACTCTTGACTGAATATTCAGTCCTCAAACACACAGGACAGAATCACTGGAAAAAACAGGAGCTCTTGGGCACTCTGTTGGTATTTTGGGTGCCTACACTCACTCTTAGGCCATAAAGCTGTATTACTTTCCGACATGAACTTCCACCTGTGCCTTAACACCTCCACCCCAAATCACTCATTTAGAGTCCTCACTATCACCAAAGGGAGCAATTAAAGGGTAATGACTGTTGAATTCACATGTAGTAAAATAGTGTAAACTTCAGCATTTGCATTTCCTGCAGATTGTAATTACAGCTTTACAGGGGAAACACAGGAAAAGAACTGACTTAAAAAAAATCATTACAAAGCGGCATCTTAGAATAAATGAATTCTAATTGTATTGACCACTTACAATTTTCAGATAAATGCTGCTTAAATAGTCATCATCATCATCAAGACATTTAAGTAAGCGGGCAGTAGACTGTACAGTGATGGCAGGAAATTAGCTATATTGTTGAGGAACAGATGGTTTACATTACACAAATCCTTTAGGCTAAAACTTGTTTAGGTCTGGCATATTGTAAATTATATTTTAGTAATGAAAGTGAAATGACCTCGCGCCGACCTCAGGCAAGGTTCGTCTGTTTGAACCAACAGAGTGGAAAACTATGAAAGAAAATGAAGTCATAAAGTTTTGGCAGGAAGGGCTCATTTCAAGTTAAGCGGCCATAAATCTGCTTAGTTTCTGTTTGACAAGTATTTGTCATACACTGGTGTACGAAATGTAAAGAAGTGTAAAATACATCGGGGGCAGCACGCCAAAGTAAACCGAGTACAAAGCGAGAGCAGCACGGGGAAGGCCACCGGCCCCATCTCTGCGTCCCTCCCTCCATTAGGTGAGTGACAAGACGAGCTTAGTTTATTATATTCTTTGAGGCAATTAAAATCCCTTAAAACTGGAGCAGGCTCTGGGATGAAACGTTAACATTTTTATTTGCACGAGCAAACACCCATCCACCTCACTGTGAGCTTGAAGACAAGGAGGGGTTTTACCCGAAGGTGACACTCGTGCTGGGGCCGGTATTTAAAAATGGGATTTTACTTCCTTTGCTTCCAAATTGTGTTTGAAAGAGAATCAAAACAGTTGACACAGGGTTCACTGGGCTTCCTCGTAGGAAAATACAGAATTAGCATAAATAAAACAGAAAGCTTTTTGCAGTATGACTTTAAATGTGAGAAGGAAACAGCACGGTCTATATTTGCAAACATAGCTGGGCAAGTGGCTTTGCTGTGCTGTGCACAGAAGGCATCAGGGTGTCAGGACCCCAGGTGAAAACCGTGACCTCCTTCAGACAGGCCAACATTCCCCATCTTCACCTGAGCCAGGATTTTACCCAGATACATGGTAGAAAGGGCACCAGGAAGCAAATCCAAATTTATCACCATGTCCAGGGCAGGCTGGATGCAGATTTAATTCTGGTATTTATCTAACTGAATGAGTATTGTACTATAATCTGCATTTGAGTATTAAGCCCGTATTAGTGAATAATACTTTCAACTGCTCTAAGCTGCACATGAAAGTGGAAATTAATAAGTTTAAAGAACAAGAAACAAGCTATATTTCCAAGTTTGTCATGCGGGACGCTGTGGATTTAGGATATATCAAAGGACCAAAGTCTGCCCCAGGCCCCTGGAGAGCCAGAGAGCACCACGTTGTGCTGCAGTCACAGATGTCAGCCCTGGCAGTAGCATCCTGTGTTCAAGCCGTGCGATAACACCCAAATCCTGGTGGTCATGTGCTGCCTTTTTAAAATGTCCCTGCGTGCGTTTTGCATCGCCAACAGGCAAAAGCACCCCTGTGTTTTCCAGCACCACCACCCCGTGGCTTTGCTTTTATTGCTAACTTTTTTAAGAGTCTTCTACGCTTTCCTCTGCAACAAAATGCGGTACCTGTATGTGCAAATCCAAGCACTTCGGACTCCTGAAGTGATTTTCCCTAATTGGGAACAACTATTTCTTCAAAAGCTATTTCTATACCCTTGACATTTGAGAGTGAGCAATAGCTGCATCCTATAGCTGCTTTATTGGCCTTAAAACAGAAAGCTATTCCTGGGCTTGTCCAGGGACGGCCACAGGTCCTAAAGCCCAAGTGCACCTTTCCCTGAGCAGCTTCCCCAAGGAATGCCAGAGGCAGTGAAATTTAAAGAGGCAAAGCTTGTCGTCCATGTCCCCCAAACCTCACCAAATAAGAATCTGGATTTGTTTTGCTATTTGCTAGCAAAAATAACAGCTCCTCTAAAATCACTTCTGATTCTGCAGACACCACAGTCTACCCAGCTTCTGCTGCAGTTCTGTGCAGTGCTGATTTCCACTTGGAGATGCTTCAAAAGAACAGTCTCCATCAAGTTGAAAACAAGACCCTCGTTTCCGCTTGTTGTGGAAAACGACACGATTAAATCATCTTTCCAGGAGGAGTTTTTTTTTGCCTGTAGGTGGCAGAACTCCTCGGCAGCCCCTAGGTTGGAGGTTTGCAGGCCGGGAGCTCCGGGGTGACGGCGCAGGCGCGCGTGGCCATGCAGCGCTCGAGCCAGCGTGGGGAGAGCGGAGTGAACTCGGCACAAACCTCTCCGGAGCCACTCGGGCTGAGTGAAAGATGATGTGAGGCTCCAGCAGAGCATGAAGAAGCTGCTGGGAAAACACAGTCACATCTTTTTCCACACATGTAACCTCTGCCAAGCCTCCCAGGAAGGAAAGCAACAGCAGTTGCCTTTCTCCCCAACCTACACGAACATGTAGCGCAGGGGAGTTGGACTAGATGACCTCTAGATGTCATGTCATGTCTAGATGTCCCTTCCAACCTTAAGCATTCTATGATTCTATGACTCCATGGGGCTGGCAGGACGCCGGCTGCACCAGCAGACCTGGCTGCATCCCGGGAAGCGGGCAGGGGAGCGCTCACCTTGGGCTTGTAGGCATTGAGCATGGACATCTCCACGTTCTGCCCGCGCACGTGCTTGGGCTGCCGCTGCACGGGCGGCGAAGACGCCTTCTGGTTGTTGCGGCAGATGCAGATGAAGAAGAAGAGCAGGGCTATAGCCAGCGGGATAGTCACGCTCGGCACCAGGATATACAGGATTTCCATTTTGTTCTTTTCCTTGGAGTCCTTTGAATCTGGTTCAGGAAAAGAAGCAGGGAAAGAAAAATTAACAGAATGAAAAAAACAGTGCATGCAGAACAATGCATGCAGTAGCCCTTGAAGAACTGCCTTAAAGAACTTGCAATTTCTATATACAAAGTACGTTGGGGTTTATTGCGAGCAGGAGCCCAGGGGCAGCAGAAATGCTGGGGGCAGAGGTAACTGTGAGGGGCAGGAGCTGAAGGATTAAGGATTCCAGAGCAGGAGAGGTGGGAGAACAGATGGGAAATGTGAGGAAATCCAGGGAAATGGCAAGAGAGATGACAGTTCTAGCAGCTGGGTCAAAAAAGAAGCTGATAAAACTTAGGGAGGGACTAGCAGTGCTACTTATCATGGAAAGTCAGTGAGAAAGGTTTAAACAGACCAAATGCAGAGCAAAGTTTAGCATAATCTTTAAAAGAAAAGCACTCACACCCTGAGGGCTTGGTCTAAAGTGGTTTAATGGGCTAATGGAAAATGCCTCTCCTCTGCCAGCCTTGTACCAACAACGTGGCATCTTGGCAAGCTGGCAAACGGGCCACAGTCCTGAGAGCTGAAAGGGAAGCCAGAGCTTGTGTACAACCTCCATCCCAGCTCTGGAAAAGAAGGGCTTGGAAGAGGTCTCGGGAAGTGGAGAGCAAGTGGATATCTTGCATGACCATTCCTATGATTCAGAGCAGGCATGGATGCAAACACGAGCTACAGGGCACGCCGGGAGCTTGGAAGATCTCCTTGACCTGCAGGTCTGAGTTCCAGCCCAGCTATTTGCAAGAAGGCAGTGAATGTCTGGGGCAGCATCAGGCTTGAGCTGATTCTGGAGAATGGGGACTCCTTTATGGTTCCTACAGGGTCATTTGGGTTTGTTTGTCTGCATTATCCGAGCTGGATTTGTAGAAGTGCTTAACGGCCCACACAGACATGGCTCATGCTCCTAATTAAACATGAACTTGATCTGAAGCTTGGGCTTGTTTCAAGTTGTGACAGAGGTAAAGTTCAAACATTTCTGGATGTCACTTTGCGTAAACCCTCTCCTCTTACGGGCTCGCGCTGTCCCTGGCTCCCCCACATGCTCTTTTTGGACCCTTTGCTTTGGCCTGAGCTGCACCAACCGTGTTTGAACTGAGCAAAGGGGAGGCCTCAGGCTGGTGCTGCTCCGTGTTTTCCCCTTCCCACATTCAAGACAACAGCTTTGTATGTAGGGGGCGAATCTACTGCCGCTTCCGAGAAAACCGCAAGATACTGGTGAAGGAAGAGGGCATCAAGAGGAGACAGAGAGAGACCCGGGTGCTAGTTCATCACCTGAGCTATTCTGAGCAAATGGGGTCATTACTTGTATTAATTAGCAGCCGCTGCCAATAAGGCTTATTAGGTTATGAGGTTTCTTGGGAGCTATCCCAATTAAAACCATTTCCCAGCGAGGCAGGATGCACAACGCTTATTACAGCGAGGCCCACGTGGTGCTCTCAGCTCATGCACAAGCAGCAGACAGCGAGGCCCACGTGGTGCTTTGTTTTTAATATGCAGATTAGCATTTAACAATTAAATTCCTGCTCACCTGATATAGCTCTGTTTGCCTGCATTTAAAATAACAATGCCATAGAACGGCACAGTGGGTACAGTTTAATGCGGTGGTGAGCGGTAATTAAAACCCTTGTCAGGAATTCGTCGAGCCAGCCAACTTCATTTATTTTCTAGCAAAATGTCCAAATCACAGGCTTTTGCAATGTGTATTTTGCAAGGAAAAATAGGGGAAACACAGAAGTGCATGGGCTCAGCCAAAAGGCTCTGAAGCCTCTGCACAGTCCTACAGGGAACCCTGCTGATTGCTGCTTATATCCAGATTTTGGTACCAAAGGCTTGAAAAAGACCTCCCTCTATACATATATTTATGTATAATCTTACTGCTTTTTTTTTTAATCTACCACTATTCAATTAACAAGAAAAATAATGCTATGCACACCGGGATAATAGGAAAAGAGCTACAGACTTCTAACAGGCATATATGAATTTTAGTGTGGGTTTGAGATCCACACTGTATAACCCAGATTATCTGTGCTTCCTCCTCTTTCAGTAAGAACGTAATGTAGAGCCCTTTTGGCACCCATGGGAATCTTTCCATTAATTGACCAAGACTTTGGAGCTTGGCTCAGCTTTGGAGACGCGGCTCAGACCACGTCTGACTAAAGAAAGTTCACAGCTATAACCAGAAATAATTTAATTTGGTTCTGGCAGTAACATCAAAATGCATCTTCTTCCTGGGAAAGGTTACTGGGACAACTTGAAGTTTCGTATGGAAGTTTCTCCTGAGAATTTCCAGAACATTTCTAGGGGAATTTCTGACATGTCCACGGAAATAGCTGTACGTTTCCTTGACATGCCAGCAATATTGTTATTTTTAAAGCATGTCAAACAATTAGGAACCTTTTATTCAGGTCTTCCACCACTTCCTCCACATCTCAGAAGTGGAGAGTGAAAAAGGGAGCCGAATCTCAATTACTGCTCAGTTTGCAAAACCAAAATCCAGCGAGGGTGGTTCTGTAAACCCAATGCTAAAATATAGCTAGAGAGATTTGGCAAGATTTGGAGATATTTTAAATTAAGGCCTAGGCCTTATTAAGGGAATTTACTGAAATGGCTAAAGTTTTAATATAAAACAAGATGGAGAAGTTTTTGAAACTGCTTGGTGCGTCAGTGTCAAGAGCGCAGATTGGGCGATCCCCTGTTTTATCCATCCCCTTTTCCTTCCCGTGCTAAAGCAGCGCCCCATTTCCCCTTGGAAAAGGGGCCGCACGAGGCCGGTAGTTACCGCACGCCGGGACGTCACAGAGCTCGGACTTGAAGTTCTCGTCCAGGGTGAAGCACCACGGGGCCTCCTTCTGCCCGCCGGGGTTGCGGCAGTACGAGTGGCCGCCGTTGAGCTCGGGGTAGCGCACGGCCGTGAAGGTGTGCGCGTGGGGGTACTGCGACACCCAGGGCTGGCACTGCCGCCCCGAGCGCGTCACGCTCGCCGTGCCCCGGTAGTCCACGCCTGTGCTGTTGTAGCACTTGTGATCTGCAAAAACGGAAAGAAGAGTGAAGGCAACGGGGGCGAGACGGAGCGTTCCCGGCCTCGCCGGCCACCGCGGCTGTCACGGAGCCAGCACGGGAGCGCGGGCGGCACGTGCGCCGCGGCCGCGGCACGGCGCCTGCTTTGCCCTCGCATTCCTGGGAGGATTTAAAGCTTATGGGCTGTAATGAAAACAGCTTACACCAAGCATTTTTAATAAAGGATACACAAAAGAAGTCAAAGCGGCAGTGGGAAGCGGCGTGGCAGGCATGAGCAGGAGGGGTTGCAGGAGACACGTTCGTGCTCTGCCTGCGCCCGTGCACGAAGGAGCGGGCTGCCCGGCCGCAAGAGGAGCCGGGGAGATGCCGTAACCAGAGCCCCAACGGACCCACATCCTATGGACTTTGCTGGTCAGCATTCCCAAACTGCAGCCGCTGTCCAGGTATCAGGCTGAGGACACACATTGAAGACACTGTGTTGCCCAGGACTGAAAAGTTTAAGGAGAAATCAGGGCTTCCTCCGCAGTATTGATTAGGGAAGGACTGAGGTCAAGTTCACCATTCAAGAAGAGTGTTTCTGAGTTCCGACTCTCCCGGGACTTGTGGCACAAAATGTTTTCACTTACTTTTATTTATAGGATCCGCCATGGGAATTCCAATCCGGATACAATTTACAGCCTCCGGGCTGTCTGGCTGAGGAAGATCTTCGCAGTTGGGCAGCTTCAGTCTCATCAGAATCATGGGGTTAGACCTGGCAAAGATGTACTCGGTCTGGCACAGGACGTTCTCCAGGATTTCACACTCGTCGCGGCACAGGTCTCGCGGCTTGGGGGCGGCCGACGTCTCGTCGCAGTAGGGGAAGGCGTAATGGCACAGCGAGGGGATGGCAAACTGGGAACATTTATCTGACAAATGGCTGGAGGTGCCGATCATGGTGAAGGCAGCTGCAATAGGCACAAAAGGGGGATACAAAAGGTGGGAATTTTATTCCTGCGTTCTCACCTTCATGGCACAACTCTTACTTCCCGTTGGGTGATGAACTTGCCTTCTGGAAATGCAGAGCCTTGTTGCATTAAAATAATGATGCTGATTCCACGGACAGAAAAGCACACACCCATTTCTTTCCCACTGGATTAACGTTAAGCATGATCCCAAACCCCCAAAGCTGACTGCACACCTCTTTTCCAAAATAATTTCTAATGGTTTACAAAATCTCATAGCACTTGTATGTCCTAGGCCCCACGGGTAAGAATAAAAGTCTCCACAGGCTCTAGAAGGACAAAGCCTTTGGGAAATACCCTCCTACTTTTCCAAATAAATGGTGTAGACTTGCACTGCTGGCTGTACGAACATCATGGGTCTTACCCGGGGGCAATGCCAAAGGTTTTGTAGCAGTCCTGACAACATCTCTGAAATGTAGGAAGGGCACTGCAGGAGCAAGAGAAGGTCAACTTATAAGGAAAGGCTGATAAAGTATCCTTATCCTGATGCTCATTTCTGATGGCTCCTTTCTGACCATGAAGGCAAATGCCACCTGCTGAATGACGTCTACAGCTTCTTCCAACACCCATGGCTCTTCCACATTCTTGACCACAGACTAATTGACCAAGGTTGGTCACTTTTCTAATTCCTGCTCGACTAAGAGCACAGGGTGGCCCTGCAGAGAGTCGCTCATCTGAGCTGCCCCTTCTCCCTAGAAACCCCTCTTAGCTTCCCACGGGGAAGGGGGTGAGCAGGGACAGGAGGTGAACAGGGACACGAGGCCTGCTCAGATCCTACAGCCTCATCAGCCAACTCGGCGCACGAGGATGGGCCCCGTGGCAGCTGCAACCTGACATTACCACCAGGAACAAGAAGGCAAGAAGGGCAAGAAGGAAAGGCCGTTTCTGACCCACCTGTGATCTGATTTTCTATTTCCCCTTGCATGTGCAGCGACTCCATGTAGATGGTTCGATTGCCAATGAACCTCGCGCAGGCGATGCCTCTGTAGGGCTGACAAAACCCGTCCTCTTCATACTCATCCCTGCAAGCAAGCACACGCACCACAGGGTGAAACAGTCAACACGGGGACCGCAGTGTCCCCACGGGACGAGCAAGCACAACCCACCTGGAAAATGGGATTTATATTTATTTAAATCTGCTAAGACACTGCTCTTTCTGCTTCCCAACCAAACTTGAACTCTACTAGCAAGAAACATAGCAGGAAGAGTCATATGGGCAGAGACAGAATTAAAAGTGTATATTAAAAATCACACCCCTCCCACCACTGATACCCTTAAAATGGGAAATGTTTCTTCAGTGCTTTGTGAGTGTGGTTACAGTTATTCCTAAGGCAGAACGAAAGCTGAAACAGGAGTTAAATTGACATATTTCTTTCATTAGGTCCTTTGTTTTATACACTATAGGAGACATTTAATACATAAATCCAGATGTTAAAATATTTGCCAATATTCTTCAAACAAAGCAAAGAAAGGAAATTACCAAACCTCTGAAAGCCAGACCCGGCGCTGCTTATTTTGAACAGATAATCAGCACTAACTGTTGGCACATAACGCGGTTAATTTTCTGCATGTTTGAGGAGGGGTTTGTGTTCATGATCGCTGACACATGCACCCGACTGCACGAGTCACCCCGCCTGCCTTCCCGCTTGGAGAATCCGGCTGGGATTGGGGAGAGGATTCCTGAAGAGCTGCACACCTAGGCGGGGGCCTGGCAAAGGAAGATTTGCTAAAGTCTCACTTTTGCCTCGTGCTGGGTCCCAAATTAAGAAAAATATTATTGGAAACCCCCCTGAGGATGATCATATCTGGGCAGGCAAGGGGTTACTTCCTTGAGTGCTTTTTTTGACCAGTCAGTCTTGCAAAATTCATCCTCCCCTAGGCGCTGAAAGCCTAAGAGCAGAATTGGACTATGCTCTTAACAGCGAAAAATCAGAGCTTTTTTAATCAACTCTGCCATTAAGTTTAACAAAAGCCACTTTCATGCCCTCCTGAAGCCCTCCCAGCGAGCGAGCGCTTGGAAATGCAAATCGCGGCCGGGCTCTTTGGAGCGGGCGCGCATTGTGCGCGCGGCTTAGCGCGGGGTCCCGCGCGGCGCGGGGCGCGCAGCGCTAATGGGATTAGGGGCAGGAGCGCCGCGGCTGCCTTCCAGGGCGCCCCGGCATCTTTCAGCAAACGCGGCTGCAGCCGGCGCCGGAGCGGGGTCCCGGCGCTCACGCTGCGCTGCTTTCCAGTTCACACAGCTAGAAGCGAGAAACCATGAATTAAATAAGTAATTTATGAGTGTGAAGGCAGGGGGAGAGGGAGCAGGGAAGAGGAGCGGTCGAGATGGAAACCTCCTTCCAAAGTCATTTCAAATCAACTGAGAAATCCATGGGAAGAAATCCAGGCTCCACTTCAGTGGATGATGTTCTCAAGATGTTCCCGACTGCTGAAGCACACTGAACCAGACTGCAAAAGCACAACCTATAAACTGCAAATTCAACTCTTCATTAACCAGAGCAGCAGTAAGCTGAGAGATCTTGGGTGATGGTTACTCCTGAGGGGACTCAGAGATCTTGGCCTGAGCTACACAAACACATCCATGTGTTCCCACATGGAGTTGGCTCTGGCTAAAACGCTGCTACTCTGTTGGGTCTTGAAGAAACAAAAAAAGGAGCAACAGCTGAAACCTGAGCTAAAAAACCACAATGTCCACCTGGATGTCCGTTCTCCATCATTGAATCAACAATCAGGCAACATATTATCCAATAATGAACAATTTATTTTGGAATTTAACTTCGGGGCTATAGCTAGCAGCATCTGCTCTTGGAGGCGATCAAGCATTGCAATTTAAACACAGGGTTAGACAGGGAAGCCCAAAACAGGAGGAATGTGATTAACATATCAACAAGCACCTCGCACTGAGATTCACCTTTGAGCTAAAGCAGATTTAACTGAAATAGCTGCACACCTAAGGACCGTGAAGGAGCTGGGACACCAGTTCACCTTGCTGGAAATGCCCTGAGGTGCAGGATTTTGGAGATAATCTCAAAATGTGAAGATTAGAGTAATGAGAGTCATCCAGATCCCAAAGAGTCTTCCTCCAGGGGCTGAATGCCAAGAGTTGAACTCACTGAGGTAAAACACAAGATTAGTAGCTCAAATGGAGCATCGCAATTTTGAATTGTTTTGGAATTAGCCCCACTGATGGGGCAGAAGGAAAACTCAAATGAAAGGAACAGGAGTATCTGAGTATGACAGAAATAACCCTGGGACAAGAGATTACTCAGTTGCTTGGTCTCGGTGCTGAGAGCTGCTAAGCCGGGGTGGATGATAAAGCAGTTAGTTGTCCCAGGAAACGCTGGGCTGTTACGTTCACCTACTGCTTCTGACAGCTAGGAACAGTTCAAAATAGCTGCTCCCCCGATGGGAGACTTGATTGTATCTTGGTAGCACTTTGTTGCAGTGAAGTTCCTGGCACACGCCGGCCGGAAAGCAGCGGGAGCCCCACGTTGCCCTCCCTCCGCTTCCAATCATCCTTCCTCGGTCTCCATGTTCGGTCCGAATCTCCTCTTGCCTCTGCATCTGTAAACGAAGCCAGGCCCTCGCCGCAGCTCCCTTCCTCGCGGGTGCCCTCGAGCTCTTCCCCACGAGATGGCTCAGGATGAACATTCTTACATGGGGAATCCCTTCACTTGTCTCGTCCCCCAGAACCCAGCGTTTCGGGGGAGCAGCCAACGCTTCACCTGAGACCACCTGCACCAACCGGAACGTTGTGAAGGCTCCATGGGCTCCCAGAAGCTTCGTCCAGCGGCGGGTTTACACAAACAGCAGCACCCGGGCCAACAGCAGCCACGCGGCCTGCCACGGAGTCCGCAGTGGCAAGCAGAGCTCACACAAGCTGGAAGCAGCTTCCCCTGCCCTTGCGGCTGCCAGCTGGCAGGGGTGGAGGGCTGGCTCTGAAACACGGCTGCCTGTTCTTGGGCTCGACACCCCGGTCACCAGGCCCGCTCGCGCAGTTCAAGTTTTACATACTTCAGATGCCTTTTGTAAGCTAATCACCGCTGCTCAAATGTGCATCTGTTCCACGCTCCTGATCCACTTCAATCCTGAGCAAAAAAGAATGGGTCCCTTGGGCTCGAACAGGAGATGAGCCCAATTCAGCAATGGGTTTGTGTTAAAATACGTGTACAAGCTTCAATGCCAAAGCAAGGGGAGCCAGGGTAAGCACTTAGGCATTGCTAACTGGGGATGGACTTACTCACTCGCTGACCTAGGGATGTGACCAGGGAGCAACTGAAAGTCACAGATGTTCCCCTGAGGGGAGAACTCGAACTGTCCCGTGAGCAGTGGCCGCCGCGGGGCTGCGGGGCCGCCCCGGCCTCGCCGCCCGCCCCGCGCCCCAAGGCTTGGTTCAGCTGGGAGCAGAGGGGAAAGAGGAAGGAGGTGGATTTTAATGACTGACAGATGATAAAGCGCTGCGCTGTTTTACGATTATTTCTTTCCAAATTTGGTTTCCACTCTGTTTTCTGTTTGACTCTTTTAATATTCCTGGGCTGGCCCTGATGTTTATCTTGGAGCTTGCCCATGCCTTTCAGGTCCTGCTGAGGTTCCCCCATGACAATACTTTTGGCTTCACATAACGGTATTGCATATTACATTTACTTCATACTCAGGTGTCCTTAAGTATTGGATTGAACAAAGAAGACAGAATGAGAGCTCTGAAGGGCATTCCCACCTCCTAACCCGACCCAATCCAACCCGGTGCTGGCACCAGAATGCAAGATCAGCCATGGGCCTTCACACGGCCAAAACCTGAGAACCTCTGTCTCTCTTTTGGTTACAGAGGCTGCCTAGAAAGATCAGCATCCTAACCAGGTACTTCATGTCTCTTTGGATACACCTGAATACAAATGAATGTAACTTGGTCATTCACAAAGACCAAGTCAATTACTCAGATTTTCACTGCGAATTTCTCAGCAGTGGCCTGGATTTCTTCTGGATACCCAGTACTTGCTGTATTGCAAGAGACTCCGCTCACACGAGCAAAGCAAATGCAGGACATACAGAAGGAGTCAGCAGCAGAGGAGAGGCACGGGCCTTGGCACTCATTCTTCACTGACAACCCTCCTGCCACCACATGTTAAGTACTAAGAGAGTTTTTCTTAAAAAGAAGGGGTCTGCAAGCTTGGGGCTGGAAATAATTGCAGATGGATTGCCAAGAGCCCGTCTTTCACGTGCTGTTAAAGATGGCAAAGGTCTTGACACATTCCACCTAGACGGAACCAGAAGGAGAGACCAAGTCACAGCAGAAAAAAAGATTTGCAAACAACTGACAGAGAACTCACTGTCACCACTCGGGTTCATTTTCTCCTCATTAATTTTCTTCTGGTTTCTCTTAGCGATATTTATATCTGTCAACTCTGGTCACCAGCAGCTTTTCACATACTGAGATGGTAATAAATTAATAAAATAACCCTCAACCAAAGAATGACCAATGCAAATAATTCATGCTTTTCCTCCTTTCCTTTGCTTCTTGTTCAAGCCATCCCCGTGGCTTTCTTGGTGTTACCTGAATTCCCAGTGAGATCCTGCTCTCCTGTCTGGGATAGTCTCTTCTACCCCATCTGCCCTTGGGATATTCAAGAGGAAGCCAGGAAAGGCATTAAAGGAAAACAGTTTATAGCTCCACATGCAAAGCTCTTACAGAAACAGAAAGTCCACATTCAATGCAAAATGCATTAGTTTGTGCTGGGAATACAGGGATCACACCTCTGCAGAACATGCTTTATAAATGGCAATTTTGGCAAGACCCAATGTAAAGGCCACTTTTCAGCATCTTCCCTGTCCTTTTCTAGCCTTTTTCTAAAGCACAAGACATTGTCCATATCTCAACTTTCCTGGCAAATGCCAAGGCCTAGGAGCTAAGTTCAGCAAAAGCTTTGTTATGAGACTTTAACATGAGCTCATTTAGAAGTATTTAATAAATTAATGCAAAAGCTAGACCTTGTGAGATCATGTTATATTATTACAATATCCAGTGTATTCATAACACATACTCCAAAATCAGTGTAATTGGGCAGTCATGTCTACCAGACCCCCCAGGCTTTTTTGTTTGCTTTGAGGAAGGATTCATGTGAATGCAGTGAGAAAGAAGCATAAATGCACAATTAATACTGATAGCTTGAGGGAAAATGGGCAAAGGAGAGATGTGGGGCACGGCCAAGTCCCCAGTGCTTTAAGTGTCCTCAGAGAAAAGACAGGACCGCAGCTCTCCCACTGCACCCATGCTCCAATACCAGCCTGTAATGATATATAGTTATGCTTATGTATGCTAAATTAGATGGCCAGATTAGCATTGCTTTGGCAACCAACTCTGCAGCTGACACCAATGTGAATAGTTGAATGTAATTAAGAGACACCGAGGCCTTAATAAAATCAGGACCAGCCCAACTCCCTGCAAGAGCCGCACAGGAGGGTCCTAAAATGCACCTAGCGCTGGGCTCCGAGCGAGAGCCGCACGGGACAGCGCGGGGCCGCCAGCCCTGCTCCACAAAACCCCGTCGTTAATTAAAAGGCACATCAATAATTTTTTTCTTATTACATATATCAAATAAACCATCTGTACATGTATTAATGCTGCATAATTTATTTTTACATTGTTAAATAAATTGCATTTGGTTCCATATTCATGTTCCAACTTTGCCCAGAATAAAATGTTAAGAGTTTACACTTGGCAGATACCCCTTAAAGCAAACAGATGAATAATATTCTGTCATACTTTCCAAGTGAGCAAAAAAACAGTCGCTAACTTTGAAAATGGGAACATATTGGCTCTGCTTCATAACAATATTTCAGAAATGTGAGGACTGTATTTTACTTTGCAAAAAGAAGAGTATTGCCCAGACTTGCATGTCCCTGTGTAATTTAAGGAAAAGATCTGTGTAATATTAGCTCAGGCTGTTCTGACACCCCTTTAAAGTCACAGGGCAGCTAGGGTTGAAGTGGCTCACTGGAAAAGCACAGGCATAAAATAAAAAATTAACAGCGCTGCTGCTTTGTCATCATTACATTTCGGGAGTCCCAGCCCCGCTACACCTGGTGCCTAGAAATAATCCAGAAATAACTCAAAGAGCAGATCCAACCTGCCTGCGTAGCGGTGCCGCTGGGCTATTTGCTATTGCCCGTTCGCAGCGACGGCTGCTCCAACACGATGCCTCCAACCCCGATGGATAAAGTATCAGCGCAGAGCCCGCGCGGCTGGCCAGAGACCCCGGCTTCGAGAGCTTAATGCAATTAGTCTCTTCTGCAATTAATCTCTTGGCAAGGATGTGCTGCAGCAATTACCGCACGTTTTTCCTTATCATCGTTAAGAAAGTTTTACGGCGTCTCCATCCAAATGACTCATTTTTGGAAGGCAAAAGCTGCCTAGAAAATCTCAGCAACAGCATCTACAAGTCTGATTTACACCACGACCAAACCTAAATAAATTATTGCCATGTCGGCCGTTGCGAGTCACTCTCTTCCTCCTCTTAAACACTTCACAACAAGCCCTGCCCGCCCAAGCTGCTCCCGGGAAGGCCCCGCGGGCTACGTGACGGCGCTTTCGGCCGATCCGTACTCAGATAAAGCTCCCTGATGCCAAGGAATTTATTAATTATTTAGTCACGGGATGTTTTCTCTGTCTGCTGTGCCAGCGGGGCGGGCGGCCAGGCCGGCCGCTCCTCTCTGGAGCCAAGGCCTGGAGACCTGCTTGGACCATGACCGAAGTTCTGCATTTCCCTGGGTGTCCCCTTCACAGAGGTCACTTTTTTCCCCCTCATAATTCCCCTATGCAAACCTCAGTGGTGGATAAAAAGAAAGAACCTCGCAGTGTAGCAGCGACGTGAGCTGTCCTCCCAGCCCAGCACACAGGCAGCACTGGGACCCCTCTCCAACGGCCACCTCTGGACATTAAGGACCTTATTCCTAAATATTCCAGCTCCTTTACGGGTGTAATGGGGCCTCTGAGGGCATGTCAGTGCACCTGTAAAATGGGCTTATAAAGATATGAGGCCTCCAGCGAGGTTGCTTGGAGCCCCTGGGGGTAGAAGACAGTGAGAATAAGAACAGGGTTTTAAGTAGCACCTTTTTGCTTGCTTTCTGTTGAATCTCTTTTGTCAAATATCCTTCTTTTTTTTTTAAATAACATTTTACATGTTCCAGTTAGCACTGCTAATGCTGATGGACACCGTCACATCTGCTTGTTCACCAACTGACGCTACTGAAGCAGGGAGAAAATTAGATATTGCTGGTGACCGCACTATGGCTCGGGGTGACCCATGGCCACCCACAAAGGCAACTGCAAATCTCCTGAAAAGTCTGCAAATAACACACGATCACAAATACGAACATCAGGAATGAAGCACTGAATTTAGAGCAAAAGACCATTTTTATGGCATATTGCACAGACACTTTCGATAACAGGGGAAAGTATCAGACGGGTCTTAGGAACCTTGCCCCTTCCTTGAAAAAACTTCTGGAGATGGTTGGGGTCTCAGCAGAGTAAATTCTTGCAGAAAAAGGCTCCAGCTTCTTCCTTGGCTTCCAAAGACTCCATAAAAACTTTGACCTATTCCTTACGGATACAAAAGGTTGCAAGGTACCAAACCCCAATACTGATCATGACAAAATAGGGGTTTGGGACTTCTGCAGCCCTTCATCAACTGTTTCCTGCTCTCTTTATTTTCTTAAGCCACAGCTTTGTTTCTGTCCCTCCCTCCCCTCTCCATCCTTCTAACATTTAATTTGTCTTATGTGCTTCAAATAAGTCTTTCTTTTGGTGACCTAATATTTTAACCTTAAGCCTGATGAAAACCAGACTTCGCAAATCTGACACTTGAATTAAAAGCGAAACGCACGCCTCGGGTACGGCTTAATTAAAAATAATACGCTAATGTTAGCTCAAACTATTATTTAACCAAAAATTTGCACCCATCAATAACTACTGTATCCACAACTGCTGCAAAAACACCAGTAATTACCATAAGCCAAAGCTCACTGCAGCAACCAACCGTTTTGCTTTCCTTTTATATACAAGGAGTTTGGTTTTTGAAAACCCTGTGGAAGATGAACTGGGAGGCCAGAAATACCCCCCACCAGCTTCATGGTGTTGAAAATATTTGCCTGAGCAACTCTGCAAGAAAAGCGCAGCTTGTCGGCAATGATATGTTTGCAAAAAGCAGGTAAACTATTGCCTTTTTGCATCCTTTAACAGCTCATATTCAAAGTGGAAAAAATGCTCTTCTCACCCCAAACCAACAACAAGATGTTTATGAATTAAGTGGCAGGAGAAGGGAAAAGGATGCATTCTGCTGGACTGGTTGCCCTAGTTTGAAGGAAATGCAATTTACTGATACTTACCAATAAATAAAACTATTCCAGAGTTTTATTTTATTATTCAGCATGGCAGCAGTTCTAAACAGTAATTTGATGAAATTCCTGCATCAGAAGTAATTATGCTACCTTGCCACTGTAGACGATCACAAATTTCTAGGATATTTTGAGTGTGATTTCTTGTGTATTTTGATGCAAATTACACTGAAGTTACTTATAAAATGTAGTTATAGCACTTCTCATTAAGGGAGCAGAGCAGCGTCTGCCAGACTTGTTACGAGCCTCTCCCCGGAGTGCTGGGCTGAACTTGTGACAGCAGAATTTCAGCTATAATTCTGAAATGAATTGCTATTGATAGGGTCATATGCATGTTATGAAATATATTAATGTGTTCCTTCACTAGAAAAATATTATTTAAGATAAAAGTAGCCCCGAGAACTGTTTCTAAAACCTTGTTTTGATAAAGTTGGCCGTGGCATACTTTGGCAGTTGTGCTTTATCAAATCTAAAAGCTGTTTTTTTATCTTTGACTAGGTAAAATGCTGGTTTGTATCAATACAACCTCTTGTCATGGCCTGCTAATACAAAACATGTATTTTACAACTGCATAAAAAATTAACCGAGGATTAAACCAAGCATCATGTCATGCATCTATACCATCCCCACAGCGAAATGATTTATGCACAGGGTATGTGCGATGAAGCTGACATGGTATTTATATACCATTGCACCTTTAATTCAGCCAAGTAACTTTATTTTGGCAAGGCTACTATCGACTATTTTGTCCCACAGAAATTCCCTATACGCCAAGGCCGAGGTAACATTTGCTTGTTATTGTCACTGAGGAAACATATGGAAAATCACAGAAGTCAATAGAGTCATTCTAGTTTGACACCTGTATGACTCAGAGCAGCACCTGAAACAGCCCCAGCTCTTATGATTGCTGATAACAAAACTTGCAATGCAAGGCAAATATAAGGTCTCCAGATTGCTCCTTCACATTTAATACAACTCATGATTTTTTGGCTCTTTTCAAACCTGCAGAAAGCAAGACATTATCTTAAACCCAAATCACCATCTGCTAGTTGCACCCAGGCCTAATCTGCACCACTGAGGAAGAAAAAACTAATTTTAAATAAATGTTAAGTATTGCCATGAGAAGTCCACAGAAAAGTCACACACAGAGAATTCTGAAACTAGCACGGGTAGAAATGTAAGGAAAAGGGGCTTATTACGCTTTTAAGTGCTTCAAGCTTAAGAGGTTCTGCAGTAATTTGATTATTGATATTTGATTATTTTTCGCTCAGCGTGGCATTAACTGCAGCCCCCCAGGAAGAGCAGGGCAGGTATCGTCTGCCCGCCGCCCCCAGCAGCCACACACGTGCTTGCCTGTTAACAAGATCAATAAACTTGACACTTTCTGAAATCAATGATTAACTCCTTTTACTGTATTTGAACTTGACCACTTTTACGGCTTTGTGCGGCCAAGGCTAGGGCGTCAAGCGTGTTTTTAATTATTGGGATAAATAATATAGCACCTTATAATCTTCCTCCTTGCACTTAATGATCTTGCGATGCTGTAAAATAAATTGCAATTGGCTCTAACTACATACAGGCTGGCCCTGCAACTATATTATCTTTACAGGAAAACTCATTCTGGAGGTTTTATGCTGTACAGCGATTGCAAAAGCAGGTTGGACCAATTGAGATTTATTCCCATTTTTAATGTTTTTACCAGTCTGACTAAACACTTGTCCCAAGACAGAAAGCACTGGGTTCTCCTTGAGGCTGCAGAGCCCTGGACAAAAGCACAAGCCGTGGTCTTGCCTGATGGCAACACATGATGTTGTAACGTTTAAGTCATTACAGGACTCTGTAAATCATTTCATACCAGAAGTACATGCCACAGTTTGCACAATTATTTCCTTTTATTCCCCTTTTTTGTTGCTTCTTTTTTTGCAACAGTTAAAAATGTCCTTAAAAAGCTGCAGAGCGCATCAGCGTAAGCAGTGGAGCTCTTCAGCCCTTCTTGATTTTGTTTCCATTCTCTCGTGAACTTCAAAACGATCCTCACTCTGTCCCTTTCTAAACACAGCAGGAAAATACACACACAGTCCCTAATGCAAGGCCAAACTCTATAATTAAGGGATTTCTTTAAGTGTTTGCATAAACCATTCAGACCACCACCTTTTCAAGTGATCCATCAAAACCTCTTAAAGAAATGGAAATCCATCCACCCTCACTTTATCCAAGGTCAAGCAAACTCAAAGCTATGCAACTAATGTAGCAAGGCTAAATGCAACATGCTAAAAAGCACCTAAACATAGAAAGGTTCAAGAGTTGATCCAGTATTTCTAAAATACCGAAACCTGAGCACCTGATAAAAATAAAAACAATCCCCTCTTCGCTTCCACCAAATGTAGCTACAGTCTTGTCCACTGTCCACATTGTGCGCCTCTCTTCTGACACCTGCCTGCACATTGAGAAACTCTTTTTCTGTATAAAACACAAATACTTCAGCTAAAATTTGTAAAAATGCTTCTCAGAACCAAAGCAACATCTAAAGGTGCCCAGGCTGTTATTTTCCTGCCCGTGACACGCTGGGGGCAAAGTGGGCTCATGTTGAGCAGCTCCGCACGCGGTGAGCAGCCCACATCCTGGGAATACCACGTCTCCACATGGCTAATCGGACTCTCCGACCTTGGCAGAGGGGAGTGGGGATTATTTTCATCAGGATGAAGTAATGCAGCCGCGAGCAACATGGTTTCTGTCAGCATCAGCCACTCAGACTCCATCCCCGCACCACTTGAGTTCCTGCACACCCGTATTTATATTGGCCTCGGCGCAGAATATCCCACTTGCCGCTCGCGCCTAGGCCTCTCCATGCCTCAGGCACAGGCAGTGGGGGCTATAAAAGGCCCGGGCCCAAAACCCAGGGCATTTGCCTTCAGTTCTTGTCCAAACTTTCCACAGTCACCAAGCGACCGCGCGGCAGTTGCTGCCACATCTGCTCCATCCTAGGAGTCAGCGCAGCGCCCGGCGCGGAGCAGCTCCCTCAGGTGCCGCAGCAAAGGCGGCCTCAGGGGAGCTGCTCTTCGCTCTTTCTCAGTGGGTTTCTTCCATAAAATCCATCTCTGTGGTAGCAAAAGGGGACAGTGGCTCTGTTGGTAGCAAAAGGGGACAGTGGCTCTGTTTTCCGTTAGCCGAGCGCTCCGTAGGCCGAGGCCGGCCTGGGCGCTGGCCAAGGCCTACGCGCTTCCTCACTGAGGAGAGCCGTGCTGACACGCGGCCACAGACAGCCACCGCATGCGAGATCTGTTTTACTGAAAAAAACAGATGTGCTTAACTAAGAAAAAGAAAAAAAAGAGAGAAAAATTTTAATCACTGAAAAAGAGGATGGGAAAATCCTGTGGGGTTTGTGGTCTCACAAACCTTGCGAGCTATTTCTGGGAATCGCAAACCCCATTTGATTTTCATGAATCAAATGCGCTTTAAAATTACAGCCCTCTCTCCTCTCCTCTCCCCTCCTTGTTCCCAGTAGTTAAATAAAGACAAAAACAATACCATATATAGCTGATAAATGGAGAAAAATCCACAAAGAATAAAACAACCGTCCAACCGGTCATAGTGACCAAGGACCGCACGTGTTCTGCGCAGGAGACACCACTACAGGTTCGTGCTTGGAGCCCCATTCATGTTCATGCTGTTGTCACTCCGCTGCACAGGAGCACCAAGGATCCAAGAGTCATAATGTTCATGAACTAGACATTTTTCTCCTTCAAAATACTAACTAGCACATCTCCTACAGTTACAAAGCCCTTGCAAGGAGGTGCTACATTACGTTTCCAGTGTTTCCTCTGTAATGAAGTCAGAACTCCACTTTGGCAAGTGAAACATTTAATCTGCAGGTCAAGCTTCCAAGAAAATGTGTTCATTATGCAGCAAGTTGTCTGTGTTTTTGGTATAGCTTGCAGACCTTGGACAGAAAATATCCAGAGTATTTCCCTGAATCCCTCCCATCTGACTGCATTCAAGCAGGTTTTGTCTGGGTCAGCTGTAAACTGGACCAAGCTAAAAGGCACCTTTGTTTTCTTTCCCATTAACGTTCCCATGACAGTCCCTGAGCAGAACGTGCTCTATCTATCTCCGTCAGTCTCTGTGATCTGCACGTAAATTTTTCCCAGTGTGCGTGAAGGCAAGGTCAGGACAAGCATAAAGCCATTGCACCAGGTAGCGGAGATGATATGGAATGAGAAGAAGAGGACAAAAAACATTGGAAAAGATTGGGCATGTAACCATTTCCCCAGTTGTTTTAAAAAATATCAGTTGTTACAGAATCTGATCATTCACCCGGACTCCTGGTTGTGAGGTGCCCTTGACACCATCCACTTCATGGAAAAAATGTAAGTCCTAAGAGCCGGAAAGGGAGCGTGGCGGCCTGGCTCTTGGGCAGGCATCGGAATTGCGGGGCGGACTCATTCTCACTCTCCCCACGGCTCTGGGAGCTGCTTGTAACTGCCTGTGTATCTGTAGCACCTGCCTTCAAAATGAGAGATAAAATGGTGATTTATTTATACGGCAGGAGTGTGCATTCTTATTTTAAAGGCGCTTTCTCAAGCTCTGTTGCACATGTGGAGAACCAGAGCACATGGGAGGAATGTAACCTCGCAGATAAGGCTCCAGAGCCGACTTTTGCAAAACACCAGAGAGTTAAAGGAAGGACGTTCAGGTCAGCCAGTGCTTTCCAAGAGGAATACCTTGTTTTTGTGATTTCCACACGGACCGCGATGGTATGTTCTGCTGGAGTTTCTCTTATTTCCCTGTAACCACTTGGGCAGCAGTTACACATTTGGCTCTTGCTACCTCCAGCAGTATTTCAGGAAAGCAGAGGGAATAAGGATGTAACACACACGTGAACTAGTATGTTATCTAGTTTTGCCTGTCTTCTTTTACACAAGGTATCCATTTAACCTTTTGATTTTTAAGCAGCAGTCAGACCATCTATTTTTCTGCCATCGCATCACGGCAGAACTCTGCACCTGTAAAATATGTGAAGAAAAGTGCAGAGCATATGGATTTTTTTAAAAACATGATCTTCAAATTAAATCTGCTCATGGCAGATTAATAACGAGAACATGGGAAAAGCATGCCCACGAGGAAAGGCTGCCTCATTCCATCTATTTTGTTGACTGTGTATTCACAGGAGAAGAAACACATGTTGTAAGGCACAAATACCATCAAAGAGAAACTCTTGTTTACACAGCATTCTTCAAAGTGCTTTCCAAATTTAAACTCAGTTTAACCACTAACACTATGATGATATCCAAAAACTGTCCATTTGTCCACAGCAACACCACAGGTCAGCTTGGACAAGGGGACACCATTAGACCTAAGTTCACGTGAACGTCTTCTCGGGAAGTGAGAGCGACCAACCACGTGGACCCACAGTCGCTTCAGCCAAAGCGCAGGACTAACGGGTCAGCTTTTGAAAAAACAGCATGAGGATATTTTATAACCCAAGTTCCAGGACTCTTCCTGAAGAAAACAATTCCTCAGAGGACCCCTTTAGCCTTAAATGATGAGTAGGAAGGTCAAGCGCATCCTAGATCTGTTGCTTTGGAACTTGAAACTGAGGCACATGTGGGTGGCTTTAGTTTTCACTGTTCAAAGTGCGTGTTTTCTCGTGCCTAAACCTCACCTACGAGCGATGGAGAGTTCTGAAATGGCAGCCAGGCTACGAAACAGCATCAGAGCCTGAGGGCGAATGTCTGCCATGGAGGAGGATCTTATAGGGAACAGGCTCTGGGTTCTCTTTGCATTTGAAGAAAAATTCAACAAAAGTATCAGAAAAGTAAGCCAAACAAATCTAAAAAATCTTAAATAGGCTTGCCTCTAACCAAGACAAATTTTCAAGGCTAGATTAAATGCTCTGTTCCCCTGTACTGAAGTGCTGCCTTTATCACGGTATTGATGCAAACAGGTTTTTTGTGACGCTTACCTAGGCACTGTGGAACTCCTCTTACCACAGGCACTTCCACCAAATTTTCATTAATTTCATTGTTAATAGCTTGTTTGCCAACTTGTCCAGGGTACGAATAATGCAAGAGAGGGATATACATTTCTCAAGATAGTTTTTGCATGGGAAGAAGAGTAAAGAGCCAGCAACAGAACCAGAGGCAATTCTCAATATCATGACATGTATTTTCTCTTAACCATTTAGCTTAACACAGTTGGAAGGAAGGCTCTGCTGCTATCCACTACGTTGCTGCACGCATGACTTTGCTGGCAGACATGAACTGGGTTCAAGACAGTGTATACAGCTTTTTTACTCTAATTTAGCAGGAATTACAAGTTTAACTTTTTTTTCATGAGTTTCTTCACAATTTTTTTAATCCGAGGAGCTTCAATAAGAATGTAATTGTTCTCCCTTCAATAAAATGGGAATCCTGTGCACATTTCTTTGGATATGCTTCCCTGCAATGTTTAGTGCAATGTGACCTCTCATTAGACACAGCCTACAATTTTCCTGGGTAATGAAGTGTGATTAAATATCTTTTTTTTTTTTTGGTTGCAAAATTACAAGGCATGAGGATAAAATCTGCTTTTGAAGAGGAAGTCTCACTTTATGTTCACCTTCCTTCTACATTCTTTGTACTCGTCGTACTCAGTGATAGTTAGGGCAGGCTGAAAACAAACTGAGAATTGGGATTATTAAGCTCGTCACACTGCCTAATTTAATTCCTGATATGATTCATATGGAAATCAGTGATTGTTTTTTCCCTCAATTTTGGGGCTTTGAACATAGAATAAGGCAGGGCCATGTAGAGGAAGGGTGATTAGGTCAGGAGAGGTGTGATAATGTTAGTGTGACATTACTTTAACATTCACTGTTATTACGGGTGCTCCTTCTGGTCTCTACACTTGCAGTAATCTCAGGAGCTTGGATTTGTCTCCACGGCCTGAATGAAGCAGTGTTGACGTGGCCATCGAGCTCAGTCTGACCCTCACTCACCTAGTGGGACCATTTGCAGTAACTTCACAGTAACGGGGTGGGCTGCTGGCTGGTCAAGTTCTGATTCTCTTATTTTGAAAAAAAAAAAAAAAAAGGGAACAGAAAAAGGTTTCTATATCTATTTTGTGTAAAAAACATCTGTCACATCTGAACGGCCTAGGCAGGGCCCTGGTAGCAGAGCCCTCCTCTGCTCTCTGAGCTCACAGCCTCTCCTGTACTTGTTCACAGCCAAGGGCTTGTTGCTCAGCCTTCACATTTCAGAAACCCCAAACTAGGCAGAAGCAGACACAGCTTTGGACCTTCTTCTGTTCCCCAAGTCACCAGTTATCTCTCCAAGCTGCTGACCACCACAGTGCCCGCTTCTCAAAGCTCCATACAGCTCCTCCGAACACCACAGCGCAGAAAGGAGCCAACTATGAGCAGAGAGCTCCCCTCCCCAAAAAACCTCCAACCACTTCATTTCGGTGACCTTCCACAGGAAAGACAAAAATATATTTTATGATGTTCCATTAGAGGGCATCCTAGCATGTCCTTTTGTGGGTAGGTGCTTCCCGACTTTGCCCTCTACAATCCTTTATGACCTAACTTACAGAAAGAGCACTCATGTCCCCCCACTTTCACTCCCTCATATTATACTAATAATTAACTTTCTGTTTTAGTTGATCCTGGATTTCTCTTCTAGCAGGGCAGCTCCACTCATCAGGACAGGCTGGTTTCCACTATATTGCACATGAGTAAGACGACAGTAAACTGGATACACAATCACCAAAGTAATTTCAAACTTCAGAACAGTGGAAGATCTGACTTGAAAACATTAAGAAACTATAAACAGGTGAGTTACTTTGATCATATATCCTGAAAATAGAGGGGAAGATATATATGTATGCTCTCAAAACCTACCAAAGGCAGAATCTCAGCTGCCAAAAGTCACCAACATGTTGATTGCTAAGATAAAACAGCTTGGATCCAAGAGGGGCAAGGGCAGCTAAGGTGCAAGACGCTGCTGCTAAAGCAGACGTTGCTCCCAGCCATGTGCCTCAACTCGGTTCAACTCGTGTTTACTAACCCAGATACAGACAGTGGCAGATACAGAGCTTACTGTTGTCAGCCCTGTTAAGATCAGCAAAACTCCTCTAGGACTAAATTACATGTAGCAATAAGTATTTTTGGTATTGGGCTGTAACACGTTTGCAGACCAGTTTCTGCTCACAATCTATATGCTACATGCATGCTGAAATCAGTTGGAAAACTGAAGATACCAGATGATCTAAAGAAAATATTGGAAATTAAGAAATCAGGTGTAAGAAATGGGAGTTGAAATACTACGAAAATTTATCTATGAGACTGATAATGCAGTAATAATAAATTACTATACTTTAAGTGGAATGTAAAAGTGCTTCTGTCATATCAAGTGAAAAATGAACATGTGACTGCTGAAAAGCAGGATTAATGAATCAGTATAACAGACATGAAACAACTTACGATGATCCTGGGCTTGCTGTTGGCGGGGGACCTGGAAAAGTGACAGAATAAAAACAGCAAGATGAGTTACGGTGAGGTAACAAGTAGGAAGCCTTAGAAAATCTTTTAAAAGATAAAAGTAAGAGTCTGTCATGTTGAATGTGGTTTATGTAGTTTAACAGACGATTCACAGTTTCTCAATGGCAAAGACAAGGCTGGATCCTGCAGCAGTGCCAGAGATCAGGCCAAGAAGGAGGTGAGGTGCTGATCCTCCCACAACCGGTGCCTGGGCCATCATGAAAAACATTCTTGCAAATGTGGTCTGCACAAAAGCAGCCAGCCTGCAAACTACAGCTTGCACAAAAGCAGGCTGCAATGCAACTGAGAGAAATCAGCATCAATTTTCATTGTTTTTCAGGGAATTTGCCCTAGAGGCCTGGTTGAGGAGCATTGGTCAGTTTTCCTTGGACCCCAGCAGGTCCTTGGATGAGAGGATTTCACTGTTCCTGCATTTGGGCCTGATCTGGGGAAATACTGGGAGGGCTGAGCTTACTGGGATTTATCTTCACTGCAACAGCACAGGCTGAAGAGTCTCCTGCAGCACATTTAAGGGGAGTGCACACAAATGAATCTTTGCTCTGGAAATTGGATTGTAAGATTAATTCTGCTCTAGACAGAAAAAAAAAAGCAAAAAATATGAAGTGTTTTCTACAAGCATATCAGGTGTTTTCAACAACAGTGTCGAGAAAAGTATCACTATTCAGATAAAAATCTTCTAAATTTCTGATACAAGTTAGAGGACAAATGATTTATGCGAATGTTTAAGTAATATTTTTATAAGAAATAGAACATCAAAAATCTATGAGATTTATGGCGAAAAAAAAAAAGCTTTGAAACTCATCAAATAAATCAATCATTATGTGTTATTTGTCCAGTTTTAAAGAGGATTAACCGGGTCTCCATGCAAATATCTTCAGCTCAGTGAAATCTTCCCCTCTGAATGGGGGCAGGCAGGAGACAACACACAGAATCTGTTTCTTGTTTGAGGTCTTCCTAGTCATTAAATCAGCTCTGAAGGCAATTATCTCTACATAAACTTTGACTTGGAAGATATATATACACTTATATGTATATATCTCACTAATGTGCCTCCAATTTATACTGTAATGAACATTTGCATTCCAATCTTTTGCAAACCTAAAGTTCTCAAATCCTAAAGAAAAAGGAGGAGGTGTTTCAGGCTCTTGAGAATGTAAAAGATTTTCTCACCTGGCCTGAATCTGCTCAGGTGGGATAGGTTTAGTTCCCCCAGGATTTCGATCCTACTTCCAGTAGGTCCTTATATAATAAAAGCCACCAGTGCAGCTGGTGACATGTATCTCAGCCAAGCAACATGCAGAGAGGATAAAACTACCATATTCCACCAGAACAGGCTGAATCTGACCTGCTATTGCTACATCTGAGCTGCATGTTTAGAGAGGCTAAGTCAGAATTCCCTCTGCAGAACTGTTGTCCTGCCCCTTCCTCCGCTTTGAGCAGTTTATAACGCGAAAACCTACCAAATTTCACAAAGAGCACCCCGGTTGTAGAAACTGTCTTTCTGCCGTTGGTTGCCACGCACTGGAAGTAACCGGTGTCGGTGGTGTCGAGGTTCCGGATGCGCAGGCGGGAGCCGTAGCTGGTGGCACGGAAGGAGATGCGGCGCGGCTCCTGCACGACCGGCGCGTCGTTCTTCAGCCAGCGCACCGTGGGCGGGGGGTTCCCGGAGACCTTGCAGTGCAGCTCTGCCGTCTGCCCCAGCGTGGTGGTGATGTTGTTCATAGGCTCGTCCAGCGTCAAGAAGTAATCTGGTAAGGGAAGAGAAAAAAGGGTGAATAAAGGATTCCAGCGTAGAAAATGTCTCTTTAAAGAACACGCACTCTTGTCTTTGGAGGGAAAGAAAAGAAGTTGCTATCAGATTTACAGAAAACTTAATGGAGGTTTCAGGCCCAGCAATAAATGCCATATACCTTGGCATGGTAAAGGAAGAAATCTTGGAATTTTTCTTGTAGTAGAGTAATATTGTATTTCCTGAGAACAACTCCTTCTCGGCTATGGGGTCTCAGCTTTCTCAGCATCACCCTTCTCAGCTTCATTCAACACAGAAGAAGGAGATAACACCACTTCTCTGTTTTCCTTTTTTGCTAACTAGTAACCGTGAGAGGTTCATCCAGGAGGACCCTTCACCTCCAGCCAAAACCAGATCTTCCTAAAGGTCCCAAGTCCTGTGGCAACCCAGCTGCTTATTTTGATGCCTGTGTCTTGCAGTTCTGCCCTTGCTTGAGTCAGGATCCCCAAAACACCTCAGTATATGAAAATGATCCCTCCAAAGTGAGGATCTGGGATTCATTTTAATTGACTTGCACAGCAGTGGAGACAGCGTGTGGCAAAGATTTTGTCTGCACTGACTGTATGCATGAGGGAATAAGGATCACATCTAGGAGATGAAGACCTTTTTCCCCATGGTCAGGATATCCCTTGCTAAGACTGCTGCAGTTTGTCTTCAATCTGAAAATGGTCTTATGATAGGAGTAAAAGATCAAGAATTCTTCTATTTTGTTAGAACAGGGAACGTAAAATCAAAATTTGAAGAAATTAATCTCTTCTAACCCAATCAAGAACATTGTCTTCTTGTGTCAGCTGCTCTCTCATTCTCCACCCTTCCTGAAGAGGACTATTTCCAGTTAACCGTATTCAACATTTATTTAAATCCTGTAAAGGCAGCGAGCGGGATGCGCAGGGTCCCGGCGTTCATCTCGGTGTCACAGCTTCACATCTCGCTGCGGTCAGTAGCGCCCTAGAACTATTATTATTGCGGGACGTCTGGGCAGGGAGGCCGCAGCGCAGACCCTGCGCTCTGCTCCTCGGCTCTCCGAGCAAACCCGCGGCGTCCAGAGAAGCCCATTGCCCATGGGCAAGGAAACCCGTGTCATGCTGCTGCTGCTGCTCTCATCGAGCACAAAGCCTCCCTACCACGAGGAGAAAAAATTCCCCTTGTGTGTTAAAAGCAGCTTAGCAAACCAACGTTCCTAACCAACCCACCTCCCTAATTATTTCTGTAATGCTGTCTTCGCCAGCTGCTCCCTTCCCTGGGTTTTGTGTATGTCAGTACCTCTTTCTGCTGCTCTCACCGGGTCCCTGCGCGCTCGGACAATAAATCCCCAGCACAGAGGAGCTCTCCACGCAGGTTTGCCATCCAGCAAGGACTCCCTTAATGGGCACGTGCGGGTTTGAAACTGCAAAATGCCACTGCTCCCTGTGCTGCCACGGATCTAATTCGCTCCAACGCTGGTAAAAAGGACTGTGGAGCAGAGGGATGACGGGCTCTGGTACTAGGGATGTCAGAGAGGGCGCTCCGTGCTCCGCAGCCATTTCTGTGGCTTCGTCACGAGATTAGGAACGTTTCTGACTTGCTGCCTTAATAACCTCGCCGGGAAGCTAAGTCTGCTCGCGTACTCCTGGCTTCCCTCCACAATCTGCATTTAATAAAGTCACACTAATAGCATGGAACTGGATAACCACATTTAATTATCTCCGTAGCATTTCTGTAGCACACTCGTCTATATAATCCCTGATAGCAGTTCAAAGCCGGTGACCTACAGCGTAACGCAGTCGGAAAACACAACACGGCCTGCCCTGGGATGGGCTTGTGGCAACCAACACAGTAGATGGAGTATTTTAAAGGTCCTATGCTATGTAGAGGAGAGGCAAATGAGGGAGTAAGGATGACAGGCAAATTTCCAAAGGCTGGAGAATGATTTTAAAATAGCAATAGCAAGACTGTAAGAAAGTGTCGCCATAATCCAAACAGAAAGAGTCTCCGGGATGCAGAAGCTTCTGCCTCCTCTCTAAGCATTCTCCACCTCCCTCAGCACACTACTATAGAAACACCAAAACAAAACACATAAACTCATGGCTGTCCTAAATTCAGCTTTGTTTAATCCTTATATCCACAGATTTTGCCCGCAAACCATCAATCAGGCGAAGCAGCAGGCCCTAAGGCACCTGAGATGAGGTTTAAACTGGGCAGCATTCAAGAGGCTGGACATTTCACAAGAAGTTGCTCGCAGATAGAGTGGTTCTGTAATTGAAAATGAGCTGCAAGTCCAACAGTGCTTCCAAGAAATCCTGGACTGCTATTGATGGATACAAAACTATGAAAACTCTTGCTCGGGGACGCATGAAAGCCCTGCATTCCCACACTCGCCAAAAGGGGCCAAAGAGAAGGCCAATTTTATTTTTAACACTTGTGTCTGAGTGTTGCTTATCCAAGTCCTCCCCATCTCCAGAGCTACTGCCACCAACGCACTGACGGCACCACCTCTCACTTGACAGGCCTCCCAACACAGAGAAGCTCTCTCCATCCCCAAAGTTGACTCTCCCTGACCAAAAGAATAAATTCTTAGAAACTTTATGGCTCGTGTGTGCAAAGGAATTACTACGTTTCTGAGAATTAAGCAGCCTAGTGGCAACGGGCACTGGAAAGTCTGAGTTTTAATCCTGGCTCTGAATAGTCCGGGGTGAATCATCCAGCTCTGATTTTTAGAAGAGCCGAAGGGAACGAGACACCCAAAGCCAATCAGGATTCACATGGGATTTGTGCAACTAACTCCTTTTCAAAACAGCCTTAAAACTTTTGGCTCGATCTCGCTAGCTATAAAGTGAGGATAATAATCCCTCTTACATCATGGGGAGGCTGTTATGTACATTAATGAGATAATGCTCGTAAAGCACTTGGAGGGTGAAAAGTGCTGTGCTGGGATAAGCGCTGTTATTATGTTTGGGGCTAAATCTCAGGGTTGCAAGCACATAACAAAAGCCGGGCCGTATGTTAGAGTCGCACTCCATAAAGACATTTTAGAGACATTTTAAGTTACAGAAATTCAGAACGGTCTGAAACGGTTCTAAATACAATTTAGCCCACCTATAATTTAATAATAGTCAAGCTGATTTTTTTTTAATTTGTAAAAACAATTTATTGCTGGGCCTAGACCCTGAATGCCAAGTTTCAGCCCACAGAGAGATTTTTTTTTCTTTTTTAATGGCTGAGTTATAAACCCTTGAAAAATGCTGACAGCCCCTTTACTATAGCAGCACTAGCGGGTGCCCTATAATGAACTTTTAAATGACTTGAGATAATATCTGGAAAGCCAAGCCTGAAATATATTCCTGGTTTTGAGCCGTTGCCAATGCAAACACAACACATCATAAGTCATCTTCATGATTCTAAGCGCATAAATTGGAGACACTGCATGTAAAATCCAAATATTAGGTATCCTTCATGGCGAAACTTTTTGCTGGTTTGATCTTCCAGCACAGCAACAGCTGTGCAAGGACGAAACGCAGCGCCGTGTGTCTTGGAAGCAGAAAAGTGCGTGTATTTCCACGGCTCTGCCCTGACATTGTTAAATCGGAGCCTTCCCAGTCATAATAAATTCTTAGGCATTCTACTACTTTTAAGTGGAGCCCAGGTGGCTTTCAAAATAAAAGCTCGTCCTCTCTGGGCCAGGAATGTTAATCTCCACCGTGACCACATGGTTCCTCTATCTTAAATTGCCAAAGGGCCCATCTCAGGGAGCGGAGCAGCCCTCTGCTTGGAGAGGGGTCTGCTGGCCACCGGCTTTGCACGCGCCGCTGCGTGAGCGACGCGTCCCTCATTTCACTGGGGCTTCCCAGCAGGATGGGGACACAGGAGGAGACCTGGGAACAAACTGTGCTTCATTTGTCCTCTGTCTTTATGCCCTTCTGATCTTTCCCAATATTCAGAGAAAGGCTAAACTTAGACCCTTCGTTTAAGCCACCCCAAGCCAGGGAGCAGCTTTGGTGCAGGCGCAGCAGAGCGGCCGGCGGCCGAAGGCAGGTCCCTATTCCGCACGTGTGACCAAACTGCGCTTTGGAAAGGACCAGCAGCAAACGTTTCTGCAGCAAAGTGACAGATGTGAGGACACCACTTCCAACCGCCAAACCAGAGCATAAGTATTTTAGCCTGCATTGGAAAGTCCAAATCTGCACTGCAGTGCGTAAAGCTTCCCTGGGAGCCAGTTGGAGTAATGCACTTTGGACGTTAGTCTCACAGACAATTTATTACATTTATCTTTCTTGCAGCGAAAGGTTTAGCAACTCACCACTTCTTTGGCATAACAGATGTTGACAATAAAGGAAGACAAAAAGTGTCCGAGTCAATGACTGCAAGATGGATACATTCGGTGACTGGTAACTTAAACAAACAGATAATCTTTGTCTAAAGAGAAAAATACTATTAGGCATATCACAGGGTCTGGCAGCATCTGCCCGAGATAGTATACTGCTGTGGAATAAGTATTTTCATTCATTTTGAGTTTTGGATTAGCCATGTTAGTCCGGTCAGATGCTACATTTGGATGTATCCAGCACTCACATTTATCACCCTCTCTGACAAGCCCATTGGGCTCAGCCAGTTGGAAATCTTCTACATGGAATTGTTCTCTTTGGAGCAGGAGTCGATGAGCTGGAGCCCACCCAGTCAGAATGTGCTGGATGGGTTTGTTGTTCGTTCCATATGTTCAATAAACTTCAGTTTTAAGCTCTTCCAGTTAAGCTAAAGAAGGACTCAGCAGGATTTCTTACACAAGTGTGGCAATAGAGAGAGCACATACTTCTCAATTGGAAAAAGGATTAACCATTGATTCCTTGATCTGCCCATAACTCATAAAGGAAGACATCTCCTGGAAGGTCAGGTCCGAGCGCCTGATCAACAGAAGCCTTGTTATTAAAAGGGGCAAAAGGATGACTACTGGCTGGAATTTCACTTATTTTACATGAATAAAGGTAGGGGAATGACAGTGGGAGGAATGGAATACCGCACTCGACCTCGGATTTGGCAAACTGTATGCAGAATATCAAAGGGCTAAAGAAACCCAGACAACCGAGCGGAAATTTTCAATGTCAACCGTCCTGGGACAAACGGAAATTCGCTCCTGCACTTGCTTGCCCGGCTTAATTTCAAATGCCCTTGAGATGTGTGCGTGTAAGCTCCGTTCAGCGGCTGACAGGGATGGGTCTGCTCTTCCCCAGACACCACCGCGGGGCATTACCCCATCCAGGGGTCCTAGCTGAACCAGGCTGCCCGGCCGTCGGGGCTCTTGGGGTGTTCACGTGTGTCACACACTGTACATTAGGAGTTCTCCTAATTGCTGCTTTCTCCTGATTAGCAGCTTCTCCAGTGCCCCAGGCCAAAGGGAGGGCAAACTAGTGGAGGAAAACCAGAACACAGGTCCCCGTGGCCCTTCGCGCGTTATCGGGGCCAAGCACCTGAATCCCATTGCTTTTTTGATAGAAACTGGACCACTCAGAGCCCACGATGCCTTTGCAGATCCCTAATCCGCGCTGAGCGCTCCCATCCGCCCTCCCTTTGATGGGTTCACTCGCAGGGTTAGGGACAGCTGCCTCGGAGCGAGCTCAGAGGCGATCATGGAGCAAGGGGAAATGAAGCTTCTCTTTGCTCAGGAACAGGTTTTATAGCACAAGTAGGAAGCTGCTGAGCTTTATCACACACGCACCCACAAGAAGTGGTTTGGAATAGGTAAACAAACGTCCCCCTCCAGCTATAAACCAAACTACTGAAAACCATCAAGGGACTTTGCCGTCACTTTAGAAGCCATTTGGCAGCACAGAGCCATGCACAAAAACTCAACTCACTAAAGGAAGGGTGTACACAAAGGTATGCGCCTTAAGATTAATGCCGTAGAGTCAAAGAAAAGCTGTTATTTTTGACATTTTGACATCACATCGCTTTAGGATCTGGTTCTTATTAGCCCTTTCTGTGCCTTCTAAAGGTCTATTTTTTTCTCAACCAAAAATGTCAGGAAATTTGGAACAGAAACTTACAATAAAACACGTCCCTTGACCCTATGATCTATCAATCTTTCAAATAAACAAAGATAGCTGGATGAGCCAGGAAAAGGTTATTATATATAGTTGCCTTATGCAGAGTGGTCAGACAGTCATTGCCCACACTGAGATTTAAAAAATACAACTGTGTTAAGTGAAGCATTTTGGGAAGGACTTTTACCACGAATGCTGCATGTTACTGAGGGCGGTTTCTGTTTCAGGTTCTGTTCTATGACCTTCAAATTTCACACCCTGTATTATTTATAAATGAGACATTCAAGAAACACAAATTCTCAAATAAAAACGTACACCCCGTCAGTGGAAAAGCAAACAAAAGGAGCTAATGTACTGTGGCTAAAAAAATTTTCAAACAAAGTAGCAGTAATTTACTGCCTTGCTACTAACGGGACCCCACAAATAGCATCAGGATCCTGAGCCCCATCAGGGGAAATGTGATTTACCGAATATCCCCCAGATAATAAAGAAAAATAAAAAGGTAAATTGTGCATGAATGTGAAAGCTGTAATTCTTCCCCTTTCACCACGTGTATCGAATTCACATCCAGTGATTTCAAAAGAAAATCTGGAAATCTCTGAAGAACTGGGGCCAAGCCAGGAGGCCTCGATGAGCCCGGTTTGGCCCCGTTTGCCTTTGTTTGCGTTTCCGTAACGCAGTTGTCTTGAGAGCCTCATTCTCGCGGCACCACCGGAAAAGTGTCTCCGTGAAGCCGCGCGGACAGGCCGCATCCTTGCCTGGAAGACCCTTCCGAGGTGATTCTCCTGGAAAGGAGGATCCCGCGCGGCCGGGCTGTGTCCATCCAGGTGCCCACCGAGCGTCATGGACACCCGCCCGGCCGGACATCTCCGGGACGCTGGAGCGCGGCCCTGCGCACGGGGTGAGGGCTCTGTCCCGCAGCCCCGCCATGCCCCGGTCTGACCTTCCTCAGGTATTTCCCGCTGCTAAATCACACTTGTGGAGGAAGGCTGGGAAGAGACGGGACACGCATCGCCCACTCTCACCGCTCCTGCAGAGTCTAGGCGGCCTAGTCCAGCGGACGGCCACGGAAGCGGAATCCTATCCACAATTAAAAGAAAATACAAAATATTTCAAAGCTGACTCTTTCCTGGTGGAGGCTCCAGTGTTATCTTTGCCTGAGAATGAAGAGTTTCCAAACAATTCCTGT
>NW_010576790.1:0-24400 GCF_000705375.1 Tinamus guttatus | reverse complement strand
CCCGGAGCCCACACTGGGGGAGCCGGAGCTGCCGCTGCATCGTTGCCTTTGAGACAAGGGGTTTCCTTGCGATACTTCATGATGAGCACAAAATCTCTCAGCCCCTTCTTCTGTGGAGGAGCCAGCAGCAGGAAGCGGCCCGCTCTGACACCGTGGGTCTGGCTGAGGCCTTGCCTCACTGAGGACATCGTCCACGAGGAAGCTCGGGGAGATCCTCCAAGAGTTCACGCAGCCCTCATGGCCTCGGGGAGCACGGGCCGCCCTTTGCTGGCGTATGAGGAAAATCCTGCTTTGCAGGTTAGCAGCTGCCCCAGCACCACCTCAGAGCCTGAGTCGAGACCATGTGGCCTGCCGCCTTCGGCACTTCCCAACTTTGTGCCCTTCACTTTCTTCCTCGAGGTCACTCATTTTCTTCTGATTTTTTGAGCAATTAAGAAAACAAATAAACCAGCAACCAACATCTGGCCGGGGGAGAACTACTGCCTCTCGCTCTCAGCAGCTCTGCAGAGTTTTCTGTTGGACTTTGGTCCTCTGCATCCAGCCCAAGACCAGCTCGGTCGCCTCCACATGGCCCAGAAGCGACAGCACGGCCAAATTTTTGCGGCAGGGAAACGGTTCCCAGCAGTAAATGCTGCCCAGGGGACCGGGCCGTTCTCATGCTTAAAACAAGTTCACTACTCTTTTGAGTGCCCCAAACTCCCTTTTTGAGCCATACTAAAGCACACAAACATATTCATGCTTAAACATAAAACATTATGAACATATGTTTGTAAAAACAAAAAAAAATAACAAAATGCAGACAAAAATGCTTGGGAAAGCCATCTGTGGGAGAACTCTGGGAAATTTCAGGCTAAATAGTTGACGGTTGGCAAAGTTATAAGCAAATGGAAAGAGAATGTTTGACAAATTGAACAGTTAGTGTGGCCAACAGCATCCTCCGCAGCAAATGTTATGGCAGAAGCATTTCAAAGGCCAGGCTGGCTCAGAAAGCTGCAGGCCACTGGCTTGGAATAGAGGCCAAAGGCAGCTAAGCAACTTGGATTAAATAATTGCTGGTGCATAATTTAGAAAATGAAGGGGAATAAGAAATATATCCCCTTTTTCACAATTTATACTCTTTACAGAGTTTGAAATCACAGTTAATTAGCGCATAGAGATGTCTGAAGTTTTGAAATTTTTCCTTTCTATAATGTAGAGCCTTAATAAAACACATTGAGGCAAAACTGCCTCGGCCCAATGCTTGTTAATTTTGAGTTCAGATCCTAAGATCCACCAGACAAAACGTCAAGCAGGTCATAAACTAACAAGATTCACATCTTGAAATATTTTTGCCATGTGGAACGCTTTACGGGAACAAGAAATGAACACAGCATTCCCTAGAAATCACAGAACCGCATGTAATGAGATGTCAAAAGATCACAAGGCAAACAAGGTTTATCTCAAATGCCCGTTTGCTCACTGATTTGGCCAAGAGGAGAGTAAGAATGGTGATCTGGAAACCTGATTGCTCCATCCTCACATTTTCATCTGTCCATTTACCTTTATCTAATTCGCTCGAGATGTTCCATGAGGATGTAGGCATAAAATCAGCAACAACCGATGAATTCGCTCCTGAAAGGAAAAGACAGAAAAAAAAAGGCTGTTAATATATTGTGCCTGTATCATTGGGAGATCAAGAGGCATTTTTAAAGTTGGTGCCATAGAAATAAAATGATTTGAATGATTTGAGCACCGGTTATTAAAATGTACGAGAAGCTCTGTGCTGGCAGGCTGAAACATATGGGCAGCAGAAGCAGCAAAGTGGAAAAAGGCACCGGGCCAGCGCTGGAATTTGTTTTGCAGCGCTGTCACTGCGAGGCCTTGTGTTAATTAAGCCACTGATCTCTCAGATGGATCTAGCCCATCTTAAAATCTCTCCCCGTTTTTTATAGAGGTAGAAGGACTCATGCACAGTTACCGCTAACACAGCCTAAGAAAAACACAAGTGCTGCGGGGCTGCCGAGCGTGTTCCCCATTAGCATTTACGAGGGGTTTTAATCCTGCAGACCGGCGCACGCGGGACCAGGCTCGCTTTCCGCACCGGAGTTCACGGGGCTGCTTGTGCAAACAATCCCCATACGACGCCACTCAATCCAGCCTTGAAAGGCCGACGCGGACAGCGGTAGCATCTCCTTACGATGATGGCTTTTTCCTTGCAGAGAAGGTGGAGAGTGACCTACAGCTCTTTTTTCACCTTTTTCCTTAGACATTTGGTCAGTGCCAACAGCCAGTAGCAGCGGCCGGTGCTAAGGGACACTGGCAGTGCCAGTCCAGCCCCAGCTATAGGTTGTGCTAAAACATCTCCATGCGCACGACGTAGATGTTTTAATTAAATACAAAGCACGAAGAACTCGTACGCGTAACGGCAGCTTCCGGACGGGTCGGGGCGGCCCAGCCCGCCTGGTAGCACTGCTTATTTAAGCCTCTCTCAACTATTTCCAAGGTAAACACGGCCTTTGGAGGCATCCGAACTGGCGGCGAGGACTGTTTTCCCAGGCAGATGCCACCCCAGCATCAGGTGCAGGGCAGGCCCCGGCGCCGAGCAGCTTTGAGCAGCATCACGCCGTGGCGCCGCGGGACGTCGGGCATGTTACGGAGCGCACAGGAGAGCAAGGACAGGGCGATCCTCACGCTCATGAGCTCCGGATTGCAAGTAGGATCACGCAGGCATCCGCTGCTCCCTTTGGAGCCCAGAGCCGGTGCACAGGAGGTGCAGGATTCACGTATCACCTTACAGTGGGGGCAAGGAAGCGGCCTCGCTCTCTTGCGGCTCCCATTCAAAAAGCAAAGAACATCCGCTGAATATTGTAACTGGAGACCGATGGGGACTTTAAAACCTAATCCTTAATTATTAAAACTGTCTTCTTATATCCTGCTTTAAGTACCCAAACAATGCGAATGTTTTGGAAAAAGGCAATGTGAGAAATGCGATCAGTGAAGAGAGCCATTATGCCGCTAAGATTGTATTATAAGTGAAATCATCTCAGATGAATGATCTTATCCTTAATGCATAAGAGATAACTATCTGTTCAAATCTCTACCACTATTAAGAAATGCTGGTCTTAGTGAGAAATCACAGCTTGTGAGAAGGCACCTAAAGCGCACTCAGATATACTCCCCGCCAACAGGTTGGCTAACATCACGTTTTATTACCGTGTTGCATAAGCGCAGAGTGAATCTCACCCGAGTCACTCCCCTAAAAGCCTCTGCGATTAAATAAACTTCAATTAGGTTTACAAAAATCTGCCTCTGAAGAAAAACTGCAGAGCTGGTTCTTATCGCGGGCCGTTTTCTCACCCCGCACAAGCATCACTCACAACCCGGCCCCGCTCATCAACTCGGGCCCCGCATTTGCAACACGAAGAAAAGAGGATATAAGTCACAACACGAACGAGGCTAAGAGGCCTCCAAACCCAGCAATGATGGAAGATGCTAATGGGAAATAAATCTGCAGTACGGAAACAAAGCCGAGAGAAAATCCCGTCTGCGGAGGTAGATGCTCTGTGTGCAAGGCAGGATAAGCAAAGCGGGACGTGCAAGACCTAATGCCCCCAGCAGAAACGCTGGCTCCAGCAGGCTTTCTGCCAGGGTGCAGAGGTGAAAATCCCAGGTCCTACGGAAATACATCTTCTTCAGGCAGAAGATATGTCTGGTTAAAACAAAAAACACACATTTCAATGTGTCTTCTTAATGGGAATCCTCTGTCTTTAGATCATCCCAGTGGGTCACTCTACACTCTAAATATATACCCAAAAGACAGCCTGGAGTTAATAATTTTTTCTGCCGTAAACATGAGTACGACTGCAATATATGCACTACAGATCTCACCACCGGCTTCTCAAAATGCCCAAAAGAGCAAGGAGATATTTAGAAAAAAACAGAAAGTCACGAGCCTGAGTTATGAAGTAAACTGTACAAATTTCATTTTGAGCAACCCACGCAATCTGTGACAGGCAGGTAGATACTTCTTGCACTGAAATGCCTACTGAAAATACACCAGTGGAGTTATTTTACGTTGCTGAAAAACATTCTTATTTTCTTCCATATAGCCATAAAATTTTTACCCATTTTTTTATAAATCTCAGTGCTATTTAAAAAGCTGAATAAAACTCTTCAGAAAGTACACTCCATTAGCCAGCCTCCTTGGAAATAACAGTTGGAAGACTGGAGTCAGAGATAAAGCTCTACAAAATGAGAGCAAACCCTAATTAACTTGGTGAGCGCTCCAAATTTTCTGCTTTCCTGCACATTCCTCATGTACACTTCATCATGCTCGCCGTCTAGTTCCTACCTGACTGATCTGCCCACAGATATGGCCCTCGGCTGTTTTTCTTCTTAGTCATATCTCCATCATCTTCCTTTTATTCCTCCTGCATTTGCTGTTTCGCCGATCCTTTGTGCGTTCCCCCACCGTGCTCATCTGATCGCTCGAGATACGAGGCCTTTCGCAACCCGCCGCGTTCCGGCCCATCCGCAGCCCACCCTGGAGGTGCCCAGGGAAACCCGGACGTACCTTTGGGGGCTCTCATGGATTCTACCTCTTCTTTGCCGACCTTCCTGCTTAAAAACTGGCATCCCACTGAACCTGCCACAACGGAAGCCCCTCAGGTTTTGCCCCGGTCCCAGGGGTGCGGCAGGACTGTGTTTTCGTGTCATCAGCCCCTCTGCGTGTTCGTAGACACGTCCCCGTCGGACAGCGCTCGCGTTTCCCAAGGAGGTAGGAATCACACGAGTGCCGGGGCTAGCTGACCAAGCAGATGCACGGAGATGCAAAACTCACCTCAAACAGGCCATTTCTGTCCCTGGAATAAGGCTGGGTCCTCTTAGGGAGGACATACACTACCTTTAACAGCGGCCACGCACATACACGGACTGCAAACTTCCCGCTGAGCAGTGATGCCACCGCTTTGCGTCCCTCCTTCCTCCTGCCAGGGACCTCTTCAGACCACTGCAGGCAGACGGGGCTCGGGTATTGCTTACATGGGGTGAGTGGCTTTCAAACAGTTAATTTAGTTCCCTGCTCTTAGAAGTTAAAACCCTTAAGCGTATCTCCCTGATGTTTACCTGCAGTCTCGCATTACTGACAGCCTGAGGTATGTTAATAACTGGCGTTAGACCGGGAGCTCTTCAGCAGCCCTGAGCAGCTCTGCGGGTTTCAACCACACACTGCGCTGATCTTGGCCTTCAAAACCAGAAGTGCAAAGAGATGAGTTAATTTAGTGCAGGATGGGGAAGGGTGATGAACCCCCCTTGCGCCACGGCCTATCCTGGTCCCAGGGCAGCTCCTCGCTGGCACCTCCATGGGACACAGGCACCACGGAGCCTCTTGGCTGGGAGCATCCCCAGCCCCCTGCCAAGGCCGGGACAGCCCTCCCGAAAGCTCCAGGGGGGAATTAGCTCCAGCACCTCCTTCTTGAGACTCATTCTGTAACATCAGCATGTAATGTCATCAGAGGACTAGGAGCTACGCGCTCGATACCTGCAAACCCTGCCAGCATCTTCCTCCATCCCGCCAGCTCTCCAAGGACACCTATACGTCAGGGCTGACCGCAAACTTTCCAGGAGCTGGGTCTTTGGCTGAGGCCCGAAGTGCTGAAAACTGTTTTCTGCTGCTGCATCAGAGCTGTCTCTTAGAAGAAGAGCTTTTTAAGAGCCCTTTTTATACCCAAATACTCTAATCCTAACTTCTAATGACTGCACTACAATTCCTTTTCATTGCAGCTATTAATTACAGATTATCATTAATGTTACACGGATTTAGAAGGCGCTGGGTGCACTTTACGTTGCTTAAATTGGGTCGTTAACAGTTTCCACTTAAGAAGAGCAAAACACTGCACCCTAGAGCAAGCCACAGCCCTAAAGACAGGCGAGGAAGAAAAGGCCGGGCCGCCTGGCCGCGCGCCAGCGTTGCGGGGGCCAAGACAGGAACATAATGTAAACTGTATATGCTTTTGCTTGGTAGGTTCACGTGCTTTATGCATCACAGAATGGTTGAGGTTGCAAGGGACCTTTGGAGATCATCTATTCCAGTCCCCCTGCTCCAGCAGGGACACTCAGAGCACGTGGCACAGGGTGGCATCCAGGCGGGTTTGGAAGATCTCCAGAATAGGAGACTCCACAACCTCTCTGGGCAGCCTGTTCCAGGGCTCTGTCACCCTCACTGTCAAGAAATTTTTCCTTAAGTTCCTGTGGAACTTTTGGTGTTTTAGTTTGTGGCCTCTAGTTCTGTCGGTGACACTCAGTGAAGAGGCCAGCACCATCCTCCTCACTGCCTCCCTTGAGGCACTGATAGACCCCAAGGGAGGCAGTCCTACGGGCAAGCGAGCGGCGGCGAGCTCCGTTCGAGGGCCTGATGCCACACGGGGGCTTCTGGGGACGTGCCACCCTCCTGCCCCAGTGTGCACGGAGCTTCCCACTCATTTCCCCAAAAGAGGCCAGTCCAGGGAGCGGGGCCCACGAGCACCCACCGGGCGAGAGGCGCGTGCGGACGCAGAAGGAAGGGCCCGGCGGGCGCCGCGCGTCGCCCCTGCCCTCCCCGGCCTGCTAAATCCACCCGCGAGGGCTCGAGAGGAGCCGAACGCGGCCAAACGCAGCGCGGGCAGGCAAGGAAGCAATTACAGCCCCCATTAATCACGGCACGCCGTAACTCCTCGCACCTCAGCACTCGAGGGCCAGAGAGGACTGACATGGATAAGGCTACTACCAATCCACAACGAAACTCTTACAACTTGTAAATTACCGTAGAAGCCCACCGCGTGCAAATTCCTTGCTGCTTTTTGAGCTCGGTAATTGTTTTTGTTGCAGAGAGGGAAAATGTACCCATGTCAGCTCGTGAATTAATGAAGGCCCTGAAACAATTACTTCCTAAGTACACAGAAGGCTGCGCCGTGTAAACACCCGCCGCCTTCTGCCGTCCCGCGCGGCGCAAGGCCCGCGTTGCAGCGTGACTTATTGGCTGCGTGCGATGAAACCGTCAATGTTGCCCATTTGCCGGCTTCGACCTCATGCCTGGGATTTTACGTGGGTTGATGTTGATTAATGCGCAAACTGCCCAGTTTATAAAGCGGCTGAAACACAAGGATACACTGTGAAACGTATGCTAATAGAGCACAATTTATATAAAAAGGGGGGGAATGTAAATATTTAACTGATGCCGGAGCTGGATGCTTTGGCCAAGCGAGGACTGAGCCACATTGATTGTTCGCGGGGAACCTGCACGCTGCTCTCAGCCCGCAGAAGGCCGAACTCAGACGGGTTAGAGCCCGCGCGGTTCGGAAGATGGATTAAAACCTTAACTTTTTCTGCTAAGAAGCTGGATTTTTAACCTTCCGTGTGTGAAGCAGGCGACGGCTGTAAGAGCGGCTTGCAGGAGGGGAGGACTGTGCTCCCTTCCGACGCCTCCATGATGGGATTCAGGGATCCAGCTCGTCCAGGCTGTCCACATTTTGCCCAACGAAAGCACCTCTACAAGAAATCAGCCTGCACAAAAGCTTTCTAGATGTTTACGTTCATGTTTTGGAGGTTTACTTCCATAACCCTTCCTAGCTATGGGGAGTTAACGCATGGATTTAGCCCCGATTAAAACTGACTGGCAATGGAAAAGCTTCCTGCCTCCAAGGTCCTTTAGGATCTCCAGAAATTGGATGCCCTCTGCCATTAAGAAAACCCAAATCCAAACTTAATAATAGGAGCCCAACTTACCTGCATGGGGGGATTTATGGGGCTTCTCCAGGGCTTTCAGGAGCGCCAGGCCAGGCCGGGCTCTGCTGGCACCAAACCAGCACGAACCCATGGGTCGGGACATCTGGGACAGCTTGCAGGAGCTGTTCCAACACAAGAAGGTCGAGTTTGTCCTTGAAAGCTCCTGAGCAAACCGGACAGGGGGAAAGGAGCAGCCCCAACATCCTGCAGAGCTGCAGTTTGGGTCTCCGGAGGGTTTTTTCCGGCTAGTTTTGGGAGGAGGGTTCCCGTCTGCGAGATACCGAGCGCTGATTGCACAATGTCTAAACACGCTATCGATGACATGAGAAAGATGTTGGAAATGCTCCGCTTTTTCTTTTTCTTTTTTTTTTTTCACATTATCTTTTCGTTTTTATGACCCCGGTGGTCAAGTATCACAATCAACCATCTGTTTAGTTTAAATTAAAATGCTGAAGCAATCAAACTCTTTAGCCTTTGGCTGTACAAGACTAAAAGTTTTCCATTATTTTATACATGGATGTTCAAGGAATATTTGAACCTAATCCAGACTTCACTGAGCGACCTGGAAAATCCAGCATAAATTAAAGATTTTGGATGCTGTTTCAAGTTTGTGCATGTCTTTAATCCTCCTGAAGCAGAGCACTGCTAAGCTGCATATTTTCTTACCTGGATTCCCAAATTAACTGATTTTGTGACAGCGGATTTGTGTTCTGCTGTCAGTAATGTTGTTTACACAGGCCAGGGTTACCGGATTATAGCATTACAATAATCTTTAAAAAAAAAAAAAAGCTATTAAAGATTGGGAAAGGGTGATGCTGAGAAGAGCTTTCCCTGTGGGTTTCCTGATTTGAAAATGCCGAATATTGGGTGGCTGGGGCCAGCTGCCGGCACACAAACATCCCTGTCTCCAAAACCACAACCAGGAGCCTCCACGAGGCTGCTGGCAAATTCAAGACCCGGAGTCGAAGGCCTCAAATGTCCTCTGTCCCCGCGGGTGACCCGTGTGTCCGTGCTCCTCCGGGGCATTAGCAATGAGCACCAGGCATCACCAGCTTCAGCTGTGCGAGCGCGGCAAACCTCATCCGCACGTTTTCCTTGTAGGAATGCAAATGGACAGTGGGCTCCAATTAAGAGAAAAGCAGGATAAAATCACACTTCCATGGTGTGCCGCAGAAGGTGTATTTGCAAAAGGATGAATCCCACCACAGAGGGGCATGTCCTGGGTAAAGCAACCAAATTCCTCCTGGACACACAGGGACACCCTCTTGGCAGGGAGGGCCATCGGAAGCGTTTCGGAAGAGGACCGCGAAACATCCCGTCTTTCGCTGCAGACATACACAGGCTAAATATCAATCATGGGAAAGTGTCTTTTTCACCACATTTCTCAGCAAATCGTGTCTTGTTTGGAATTCCTCGGCTCGGTATGCTGCAGGAGGGAACTGGGAAAAGATGTGGTTCTCTCGAAACCACAGAGCAAATCGTGCCCTGTGATTTTGGTTTCCTTGCATTACTGGCTTCAGGCTTCGAAACCTTTTTATTTTCTCTCCTTTTTAATAAATCCATATATCCACACACACACATGTGCACGCGAGCACACGCATGTGCACACAGCCAAGCACGTGCAGGTTTTGGACTGGTGTGCAGAACCCTGCACACGCAGTGACACATGGCAGACGTGTCCCCAACACCCCACCTGTGACAAACGTCACAGCAAGAAGCACAGGGCATTGAGGAGCCTTTCGTGGGGCAATGGAGGCAACTTTGTTCTGTGTCTGGCTTCTCATTTGAAAGTCTTTGTGCGTGCAGGGCGCTCTCACTGGTGTGACCGAGCTGAAGCACACGACGAGCATCTCCCTGGGTTTAAATAAGCAGCAAACCTGCCTGAACCACCTGATTCCCATCAGGAATCAGAGCAGATGACTCTGACATCGCTCTGCTTTACACGGGCCACAGAGAGACTGGCACTTTTCAGGCACGAGAGGAGGTGGAGCTGGGAGACAGGGCCAGGAACCTTCCAGACGAATGGAAAAGCCCATGTGCAGTATGAGAAAAGGGAAAACTCCCACAGGATTCAAGCAGGAACCTCTTCTTTACAACGAACTCTTTGCAGATAATTAAAACCTCTGTGTGCCCCATCTGCACTGCACCCTCATCAGAAGCGTTGCCTAATGACACCAGGGTCAAATAAAGAAACTGAGGGGATTTTAAATGTTACCTGTATAACCTGGTGACACCACAAACTTTATTCTGTGAACTAGAAAGGGTGCAAAAGGGAAAGCTCAGAGGAAACGAATGTGGTTTCTTAAGCGGCACTTGGACTCACTTCTGCATCCATTGAAGCCAATAGCAAGGCTGCTGCGGGGCTGGGAAACGCTGGGCACTTGGGAAAGCTCCCAGGCGGATCAGCAGCGCCCAGCAAAGCCACGAGCAGTGAAAACGAAGCGGGCAGAGAGGCAGGGATGCCCGAAAGCCCTTCCAGCCCGTCACGCGCTGCCCGCCTGCTTGGACACGCAGCCGCTGCTGCCTGACGGGCCCCCTTCGCCGTCTGCTGGCGGCTGCTTCATGCTCGTCTGGGTTTAATTACATTTAATGCTTATTTGCATACGCTGGGTATCTCGCCATTCGCCACGGGAGCAGGAGCCCGCGCTGGAGCCCCCAGCGTTGCCTCGCGGGAGCGCGTGGAACCGAAACACCCGGCAAGGCCCTGACCGTGGCCTGAGGGAGCGGGAGGAGTGACCTGCTCTTCTGGTGCGGATTTGCAGCGTGTTGCTGGGGACCTCACAGGCTGAATGGGTGCACGGGCACCCCATAGCTCTGCCCAGCCCTGCTAAAAAGCACAACTTGGTTTGGCGCAGAGCCGCGTTCCTAGAAGCTGAAGAAGATGCTGAAGGCCCCGGGGCGAGGACACGTGCGTGACGGCGAGCAAAAGCCAAGGGGGCCGATCCGCACAGAATCACAGAAGGGTTGAGGTTGGCAGGGACCTCTAGAGATCATCTGGTCCAGACCCTGCTCCAGCAGGGACACCTAGAGCTCATGGCACAGGGTGGCATCCAGGTGGGTTTGAAGATCTCCAGAGAAGGAGCCTCCACAGCCTCTCTGGGCAGCCTGTTCTGGTGCTCCATCTCCCTCATAGTAAAGAAGTTCCTCCTCATATTTCCATGTTTTCCTCAGCAGGAGTTGCCTCCTCAGACCACGACATTCCTTGGTTTTATGGTAGTGGGGAAAATGTCACTTGTTAGACCGCTGACAGAAGCAGCAAGAGAGAGACAGGCATGAGAACCTTGTCCACCGCTGTGTCTGCACCCTAAGCATTTACCCACTTAAATAGTGCTTTGGGCACCGAAGTTTTAGGGGTCCAAGCTCAAAAGTGCTGATCTTTGCAAGCACTGATGGCCAAGGCTGGTCCTGAGCTCTGCAGCTTTTACACACAGCCGGCACAACCTGTAGCATGGGCAGAAAGGAAGAGCTACAAAGGGAAGCTACTGGGGATACAGTTTTAAACCCTGATGTAGAATAAGCATAAAAAGAGTAATTGCACCTAAGAATTTTTTGTTCAAAGAAAGCAACCTTATACATACGAGAGAAAGGAACCCAGTAAAAATGGGTCGAAAATGCCGAGTGAGAATCATAAAACTTAAACATAGAAGATTTATTTGGAGACAAACAGAGAGGTAGAAAGGAAAAAAAAATTACAGCAACCCAGATTACACATCTTTTGTGCCAAGTGCCTGATATTTAAGGTTAATCAGTAATGATAGCTGAAAGTCCCGCAGAGCCTGGGTCAAGCACCGGGTCCCCTGCAGTGACATGTGGCCCCTGTATCACAGCTACAATGATTTACACCTTTGCTTTGCTATTTGGAGCACAGGCTATTCTGAAAACATTCATGATGAGCTTATTTTGGGGGAGAATTTATCCTAACAAGAGCTTGGCAAATGTTTGAACTAAAAATCTTTAAAGATATTCAACTTTTAAAGGATTTACTATGCACATAATAGCAAATATGGTTGGTATCAGGAGTAATGCCTTTTTCCAGTCTAGAGAGAGTAAGTGGTCTGTTGTTTCTTACATCTGGAACAGTAGTAATCTATTCCTTAAGCCCAAGCAATCAAATTACTCTAATTTTTTGTTGTCTTGGCTTGAATAAATATTTTCAAGACGAGTGATGTTAAAAATATGCACACTGACTGCACAGTTAAATGTGCGTAACATCTGTGCTGCAGTTCGGTGTGGCAATTTGGAAAGGTATCCGAGTGGAAAGGCGTTCAAAAGAAATCACTCAGTTTCCATTCAAATTAATAAGCTATTAAATAATAACCACTGTAAAAAAAGGGAGGAAAATTTCAAATTAAAAATATAGAAAACAAAAATATAGAACATCAAAAACAGACCCTGTCATTTCATTCCTAAGGTATGGAATATTTCTATTATTTCTGAAAAGTTCAGTGAGAAAAGAGGGGCATTATTATAATTATTAGCAGCAAAACGTACCAGAGAAATGCTTCCATTTATAGATGCAGTTTCAGAGAGCAGCCTAATGGAGATCAAGGAAAAGCAGAGTCTGTATTTCTGGCAACACATATGAACAGAGTCCAATGCATTCTGCAAGACTCAACTCTCCGAGGAAAAAGCCTGCATACCTAAACGCATAGTGAATGGGGATAAAAGTGTGTAAAATTTTGGATCAAAATCCCATATGCTTCTCATTTTTTCCTATGCATCGGTAACAAGGGTTGACAAGCGTTTCTTAAACTAGAACAGCGTTTTCAGTTTGAAACAGGTCATCTAAAAGAGGAGTTATTTTTCAGAGCTTTACAAGAAACCATGCACATTTCGGGCGAGCAGAAGGAGCAAAGGAAGGCGCTTAGCAGTCCTCCTCTTCACTGCTGCAGCTTTTCCTTTCCATTGCTATTTTTCTTCTAGTATTGCAATACCAGCACATGCAGACCGGATCTGGTATGAACATATTTTTTATACAGTCATACTTGGTTTTGTCTTTCTTTTTTTTTTAAGAAATAAACATTTGGCATAGTTTACCTTTAGTGGGCAGCATCCAGTGTAAAGGAAAGCTCTGGGTACAAGTCAATGCCTTTTTTAGCTCTGGGTGTAAGATGTGGATGTATTTAGACCTTTCTTCCAGTTCTTCAGCAATAAAAAGGTGCTGCTCTTCTCCCCTCAAAATCCTTGAGATTGATATTAAATTACAGCATTTTGAGAACGCTTTCCTCTGCTCTCCGAGTCACAGGGTGGCCATCGTGATTTCCAGCTCCTCCTACAAACCCAGCTCGGGGGGCAACCTGCCTTCTGTACAGGCACTTCCAAACATCGGGTGATTAACTATAATATCCAGTGTCTCAAAGCCCAAATAACAGTGCACTTGGGACCCTTCTCATCTACGTATTTGCGTCTGCTGGGAAGAAGGAGGACGAGCAAGCTGGGCCCGCACGTCTTCAAGCACCGTGCTCGTCTCCCTTCCTACCTCCCCTGCAGAGAGAATTATGTCTGTTGAGACGTGGGGTAATTGATGCTGAAAATGCACGTGAACTAATAAATTAATATCACAGCTAACTCAAGTTACAGGATTTATGGGAGTGCAATATAGCCAGTTTGGTAAACAGATCTGCAGCAGAGACAATTCGGGAGAGTAAGAAATACAGGAGCTTGGTTCGCTTCCAACTGCGGAGATTAATGGCAATATTTGAGAGCACTAATTCACTCGCATAGCAAAAGGAAACAAAATATTTCAGTCATGTGAAACAAAATATTGGATTGCCTCAGTGCTGGAGGATTATCCAAACATAGTAAAATGCCATCCCACCGCTCTTGGTGGGGTTGGATGCAGCGATCCGGGTTCTCCCAGCACTTTTTGGAGGGTGAAGGATGCGTGATTTGCAGTGGCAAAGAAGCCGGTTCTCGTTTTGTGCCCCCCTGCTCTGATCCCATTTGTGTGGGGTGCCCTTCCCCTCATGGTGAGGGCTGTGAGCCGTGGCGTGACAACCACCTACAACACCCGGCGCTGTGGAGAGGATCTGCCGCAACATGACCCTCCTCCTCTCATCTAGAACGAGCTCTTCTGAGGGCGGCAGTTCTTCTCAAGAAGAGCAAACCTGATCTTCTAGCCCCAGGGGAGGATGAGGAGCTCCCCTCTCCTCTCCCACCTCCAGCAGAGACGCCCATCACGGCCAACCCGCGTGAGCGCCTCACGCGCGCAGAGCGGTCCCGGCCATGCAGGTCCCTGTGACGCTGGGCACGTAAGGAAGGAGCAACTGCCACAGCTTAAACGAATTCACCCTCGTAATTCCGTAGAGCTCTTCGGCAAGCTCAAAGTTTAAAGCAGCTTCTCTGAAGGAGAGCCCCGAGAGGAACCTCAACGGGAATGTTAAGGATGCAGAGTGACGCTCGGCACCCAGCAAACACATCACTCTAACACAAAAGCCCCAAATCCCTCCTCCTGACCCCGGATCAGCAGGGCCCTCGAGCACATGCCTAGCTTAAGTCTGACTTAAGCTGTATCAGCAGCTCATGGTCCATATCAGCCATCACAGAGGGACTCCAGACGGGTCCTGGCTCTCCTGGCAGGGTTATGGTCCATGACCCTGTCTCTCTGAGGAACATCTTAGAGTGTCTGTGCTAAGAAAATGTACCAGTCTGCATAGAATATCTTTTGGTCTCTGTTTCAACAAGGGTAAGGACATTGAAAATATTAACATGCAGTTATTCTGCCCACCTGTTAAAACCGTACTACTCATCCATCAAAAAAGTCACTGTGAGGAGAGGCAACACTTCGCAATGGGCTTTGAAAGAACATTACAATTACACTCTGATCCCATCAAAACACTGTTTGCAAAGGGTGGCGAAAAACGCTTTATTTGGGGCGGCATCAACCCCTGCTAGGCTGCAGTAGCACCCGTAGATGTTCAGCTCTTATTTCCACGCCACGTTTCTGTTCCTCAGGCACAGGCAGGAGTGCAGCTTTGTTCCTGAGCGTTCAAGGGCCTCTGGGACATGTAACCACCTAATGACACAAACAGTGACGGAATTCACCCCGATATTGTCCGTATTTCTAAGCTTGGATTCTTTCTAGGCTCCTGTTTAGACAAAGAGCTACTGTTTTTAGAAGAACTCACAGTAGTTTGTCGAAAGCTTCAAAGGTAAATCCCGTTTTCTATTAGCAACTCAAGGAGTCAACACAAAGTAAAATGCATTTTGCAGCTTTGCTCCAGGTTGGTTTCTAGAGAACTCATCTGTCTGCGCCCATCAGACCACGTGGCTGAGTAACAGTGGCCACTATAAATACTACAAATCAAACAGTAAGTAAAGAAAAAAAGATGCACTGAACACATTTTTTCCATTTATTTCAGTATCCCTGCCATCTTCTGCTACTTTTCCCTTTCATATCCCTTCATCCTGATGCTCAAATTCACAGTTTCATCAGCTTTCTGATACGTTTTAAACATTTATAATTCTACTACACCAGCAAACACTCCATGAAATGATCTGAATTGCATCATGCTCCAATTTATAATTAGAAATATTTTAATCTCCCTCTCCCTCCCATGGAAAGAAAGATAACTTATCTGCTTTAAAAATAAACAAATCCAAACAGAAAGAATTCATCCCTAATTAAATCATTCTCTCCAGAAAACCTACAAGCCAGACTGCCGATTCACAGAAGAGATAAGAGGATCAGAAATACAATTTAAAAATTGTCTTAAGGGTAAAAGTTTACACCCACCTCAGCCACATGACATCTGGAGCAGTTACAGTGACTGAGCTTAGCTCAGGCCCGATTTCCAAAAAAGAAAAAAAAATAGCAATAGGAAATTAAAACAAAGTAAAATAAACAGGTAGTGGCTTTAAAAATTGTAGTGTGTTTGTAAGGGCAGGAGGATGTAAGAGAAAAAGAACTATTAGGGGATAGATATTCAAAGAAGAATGGAGGATGTGTGAATTAAGAAAAAATAGGCAAAACCAGGAATCTCCCTCAGGGGCACTTGCGTGCTGGGGACGTGGGAGCCAGTTGTAATAACGAGGTGACTCAGGCTCCCATCAAAGCCTTGGAGGGCAGCACGGGGATGTGCCCTGGGAAGAACCCGGTGATGAGATCTGCTCTCTGCTCTCCCATCCGTCAGCACACGCCGATCCCAGGCAGGAGCTCCAGGATGGAAACTCGAATCCCAGAGCCAGGGTGACCGTTCTCTTGGCATCCCAGCCCTGCTGCAAACAGGAGCTACAGCCCTCCGGGAGAGCCTAATCCTGCCCAATCTCCAGGATAACCTCCGGACAAGAACAAATGGCCTCGAGTTGTGCCAGGGAGTGGTGAAGCATTGGAACAGGCTGCCCAGGGAAGTGGTGAAGCCACCGTCCTCGGCAGTGCTCAGGACACGTGTAGATGAGGCGCTCAGGGACACGGTTTAGCAGGATGGTGTTGAAGGCCTCACGGTTGGACTTGATGATCCTAAAGGTCTTTTCCAACCACAGCGATTCTGTGACTCTGCGACTGAGATGAGACACAAAGCGATGCCCACCGGCATTCCGAGCCTCCCTTCCTGCCCCTCTCCGAGTCCCTCTGCCACAGGAGAGCTGCGATACAGGAGGCAGGGTGACAACTTCACCGTAAAACACATGCTAAATCTCCTCTCCCACCCAAAGAGCAGTACCAGGATAAAAATCAACTAATGACAAGAATCCAAACACAGGAACACACATTTCTGTTCGTACATATTAACTTGTCCAGAGATGCCCCATTTTTCCCACCATGAAATCTACTGTGTGATCAATGGCACCAAAGGCACTTTTGTCAATGCACAGGTATTTCAAGGGTGTGAAGTGTGTTGAAGCCTCCACTAATTTCATATTATGAAAGCAGATACTCTGCTTGGATCTGCTCTGCCATGCCCGGTGCCCTCCTCTCCTTGGGAAGGCTTTTAGTGCACCTTGGTGAATCGGGTGATTTCAGGAAAGCTGGTATATGAATTACATTTTATTAAATAGCATGGTAAAGTGCTCAGGCACTGATGCAGGGCCTATTAGGAGCCTTAAGATTTCAGCGTTTTGGTGGGAATGCTTCAAAACTGAAGTATGTTTTCTTTGGCTAAAGCACCACCATTAGATGCAGTTTCTCCTGACATTTTAAGAATTGTTTTATGACTGTTTCCATGGAGGTCAAAAAGGAAATTACTGTTCCAGGAATGCTTAGATAGCATCCACGGCAACACAAAAGCCTAAGTTATAGAGCCGCATTGTGGCCGCTCCGATGGTGTGATGATTAACAAGTTGTGCAGCCACATAGGGCCCCGAGTTGGGAATTCTGCTGGGAATTGCGCTCCGTACGCCAGGCCGTGAGACTGATCTAGTATCTTCCAGACCATACGTTTTCCTCCAGACCCAATTACCAGGTTTTCTTCCCCCGCATTTCATCAGTCACAATTAGTATTTGTAGTGTCTCCCTACCAACTGTCAGAGAGATCAAAATCCATTACAGAGATCAAACAGTGAAGTTGTCTTTTTTTTTTAAAAAAAAAGAAAGTGACTCTGCTCAAGACTGCCACAGGAATCACGATTGCAAATTTATTAGCTTCACTTGCTATGAGGAAGCTGTTAAAGGCATCAGGAAGCAGCCAGATAACCAAGGCCATAAAATACTTTAGAAATTAATGAATGAAAGATGGGCTGAAGCCACAAAGTGTGGGTCTGGTTCTGGTTTTTGAACTTTTACAGAGTTCACAGGTGCTCATGTCTGGGACTTTGATTCCACCACTGCTCAAGTTTAGGGCAGAATCCAAAATTTCCCATAGCTCTGAATTATTCAAGCTCTTACTTTTCCTTTTGATACCTTCCTAAAAGGAATCCCAAATCCCACAAGCTGCAAGCTGATACAGGTGGCTTTGGCTGAACATTTTCTGAGGCAATGCTGAAGAAAATGCAACTGGTATTGCTACCATCATTTATTGCATGCTTAAAGACAGTGAGGAACCACGCTTGTGAAGAACAGGATTCATCTCTTCTCAACAGAATTTGTGTTTAAAATAGGACAAACGCATGAAGGGGAAGGGATGGAGGTCCAGCACGCACGGGCAATTGAGAATTAGCACTGTACTCTTTCCAATACAGACAGGGAGTTCAGCGAACCCCAGCTGTGACACATGTGAACATCTGGCCATTTGCCCACACTAAAATGTATTTTTCTTGCTTTGGTTACCCAAACTGTTGAGACTGAAGCTGGCCAAAACCAACGTTAACCAGCTGAAGTGGCACTGACGGCCCCAGTCTCCGGCACCACTGGACAGTAATGAAACAGCATTGAACTTGGTCTGCCTAATCCTCAGATATTTATTTATTGGGGGGAGAAGGCTGGAAATAGGAAAGTTTGTGGGCTAAAGTCAAAGTGACCCTCCAAAATTTGACTCCCCTGTGTGATTATGCAAATCTGCAGCTCATCTTGATAACGTATTCAAGGAGTTGCAATTTGATAAGGTGAAGGGGGAGCTATAAATCATTTCCCCCCCTGCCTTCAGAGAAAACTCTAAACCATTTCTGCATTAGATAACAAAGGCATCCCCCAGATAAGGGTGGCAACTCAAGGCCATGGTGGCATCACCCGTATGCAACACTAAGGATGAACAAGTTACTTCACTGCAGAGATGAGGAGGAAATCCAAGGGGCCAAGGAGATCTGTGGAGGGGAACGGAGTGTGTTGGTTTTAGGAGAGAAAATTGGAAACCTTTGGTTTTCAATGTTCTCCCTTGTCATTTCATTATAAAGCTGGTGAGAAAGCCACGGCTGCCTCGTGTGGGCCCGTCTGGAAGATCAGGAAACGGTGGGAATGATGAGTTATCTCACAGAGCCAAGCTGACAGAACAGGAGAATGGGAAAGAGGGTGGAAAACGGGCGAGAAAGAGAACCACATGTGCAAACAGGAACACGACAAAGCTACGGAGTTGTGAGCACGCCGGCGAGCCTCAAAGGACGGAAACACGCCGCATAGCACGTTACACTGCAAATACACCCTGCTCTCCCTCCCTTTGTCAAGTGGAAACAGAGTTCTGAATAACTTATCAACCAATAAAATGTTTTAATCAACAAGTTATTGGCAAATGTTCATCCTGAATGGCAGCAAAGTGATTTCTTTTGGCCATGGAAATTAGCTGGGAGGAAGCGGGAGAATCAAGAGTTTCGAACGAGATAGTAAGAACGAATGAAGAAAGGCAACCTGAAATGTGGAATAAAAATTTGCAACCTTTGATATGTATTCATGACAGGTGTTAAACAGTATAAGAAGGCAGCACTATAACCCACACCACAGGTTTGCAAATTTCACTTGCAATTTCAATAAATCTGAATGTAGCAACTTACTCTGCAAAAAGCATATCCCAATAGCACAAAAACATGAAATTCTTGAAGTGAAAGAGTCCAAGTGTCTGATTTGTACAACTGATGATAATTTCTTTGTGCAAAGCCAGTTGCTCATCCTTTATACAATAACAACTTGTGCAAGTTGCTTTTGGGGTCAAACACCCTTCAGAATGCCCCACGACCGCTTTGAAAACCTGTCCCTAAAAGGTTAAAGAGGTTGATTCCTTCATTTCCTCAAGAATAACCTAATTTGAGACCTTATCAAGGTCTGCTGAAACTGGCGAGTTCTCTAATGTTTTCAAGAATAACCTAATTTGAGACCTTATCCAAGGTCTGCTGAAACTGGAGAGTTCTCTAATGTTTTAAATAGATTCCTTGAAATTTGGAAATTGAAATCCATACTTCTCATGCCTCTATGGACATGTCTTGTTGGGGTAGGGAGAGGTAAGAGTCTTCGTGTTTCTGTCACTATTTTGTCACTCACAAAGAAAAAAACATGGAGAAAAAGATGCTGGAGATAAGAGAAAGGCTCAGAGACACATGAGCCCACCTAACCTTGCACACCTTGTTCAATGAATCTGGCCTCCCACACATTATTACCTACTAAGGACCATGCTCTCCTCAAAAATGAGAAGTATGTTTTAAGATATAAACATTTCTTTTTTCTTTCCTCTCTACTCCATCACTTTAGACATCTGCACTAGCAGAATAAGGCCGGCAATAGCTGCTATGATTTACCATGGCTCTTTTCTTGCAGGTCTCCTCTGCTCCTCAGGGGAGCTGTGGGGTGGGAAAGCAGCCGCTCGGAGCCCTCCGGTTTCTCTGGAGCATTAACCAGGGTATCAACAGAGAAGCTCATGGACCACCCACAAGGCAAAGCAGCAACTAAAGCAGTTGCTTACATGGAAAAAATAATGTCAGAAAAGTTTCTGATGTATTTTTAGCATCTTTTAACGCACTTTAGCAGCTGGAAAGAAGGTAGAGAGCCAGGATTATGGGCCCAGGTCCAAAGGCATTGCAGGATGGGAGGTTTTCCATGGACTTCGACTGGCTCCGAATCAGATTTGCTCTCACCGGCTGCCTCCGACACAGCAGCTCGGAATGACTCTTTCCAACTGCTTCCGAGCCCATGTTCATGGGCTCTCTCACGTATCATACAAGGTGCCTGAAGAATTACATGCAACAAATATTTAAAAAAAAAGTAAAGATTTGTGAAAAAACCCTATGCATACAAAATAATAATAAAAAACCCTTATCTGTGAAAAAATGTATATAGCGGAGTATAGAAATGAAAACAATTATTGTCACGCTTAGTGCTGAGAGCTACGGCACTACTCACAGCTTCCGTCTCCAGTGAGGTGCAGCCACGACTGAGCTACGACCCCAGCGCAGGGTCCGGCTTCCCAGGGGCTATCGGCAGCTCCCAGGAAAACCAAAGCCTCTCTCCACGAACACCTCATCCTATGGGGAACACACCTGGGGAAAAACCGTAACACTAGAAATATTCAGACCTGTGATCAAACTGAAAATCATAGCACGTGATCAAACACGTTTTAGCAAAAGCGGGTAGAAGCAACCGCCTTCCCGAGGTGGTTCATCTTCCTCCCTGGATTTTTTCCTTAAATCCCAGGAATGAAGGATTACCAGGACTTACGTAGCAACTTAATACTTTCAGGAAAGAAAGAGCACAAAGCACGGGAGGAGAAACGTCGCAAATGGAACGGGCCCATCCTATTTGAACTCGCCAGCACATTGACACCGACGGGGCCTCACACAGCGGGGTTACGTGAACCGGTTCCCTGGATGGGGACGATTATCCGGCAGCTGCTTCCTCGAGTGCCTGAGTTTTAAGGGACACCTTAAAGGGGAGTCAAAGCAATGACAAGGCCCCGTGGCAGCAATAACAGGGACTGGAGATGGGCAAAGCAGCAGGCTGCAGAACTCATCTTTGCCACCCTACAGCAAACACGGGCTGCTTAACCTTCCCCGGCTGCCTCGTGGGTCAGGTAGGGATGAACCCACTGGAAAGCAGCTTTCCCTCAATCCCACAGTCACGGTCTTTACTCCATTTTGCCCAGCTCATGCTGCACAATCCTTAAAAAAGAAAGCACCATAAGACTCAGTAACCTGGCTAGATCCTGCAGCCAAAATCTGGCGCTTACACCTGGTTTCTTCCGACCATGGGAATGCGGAGACGGTCGCCCTGCCGCAGCGCGGCGTGGGAGGAAGCGCCCAGGATGGACATGGCGTTTCGTGCAATCTGCCTGCCAATATTTATGTGCTCAACCTGTCCTGGGATAAAGAGAGAGGAAAAAAAGGTGCCTTTGCGTGTCAGCTTGGCATGGAAATTATGAAGACGAACCTAATCCATGTATGCCTTGCTCAAAGCAAACCTCCAGAAGAACGGCCACGCAGAGCTGCAGGAAGGGATGCTTGTTTGATTTTTCTATCGTGGAAATGCCATTTTACCAAAAAAAAAAAAAAAAAAAGGAAAATGTGGAAAGCATCCTGCTTTCTTCCTGCTGTTTTTGGCTGAGCGCTGGGGTCGGCGCTGACGTTCATTTGCCACAGGGCCATGGGGAAAGGGCGCAGCGGCCCCGATCGCAAGGCAGGGTCTCTGCCCCACCACCACGGGGGTTTAGATGTGCCCCAGATCTGACCCCACACAGCTCCAAAGAGCAGTTTTCACTGGCTAAAGAGCCCACGTGCTCTTGAACTGCGATTCCAGAGCAATTTCACCTTCCAAGGACTAGGTGGGTTGGCTTTTTTTGATCTAAACCCAGCAAATCGGCTCTCATTGGCACGATCACTGCACTAATTCTCCTCTTTCTGCTGTTGGGAAGTAATAGGTTAAATCCTTTTCCATTTTAACAAAAACATACTCTAACTAAGCCCTATACTCTTATTTAACTTAAAAAAAGAAATAGGCATGCTGTGCTCTAATAAATTTTTCCTTGGCGATCACCTTTCTCTTTGAATCTTAGGAAAAAAAAATAAGAGAGAAGGAAAGGGAGAGAGATTAACTATTTGGGCCAGGCTGACTGCCGTTTAAAGCTTGCAAGATATATGAGCTTGCAGCACGGAGAGCAGCAGTAATGTAGGGCAGACCCCCAGGGTCTCCAGGACTTTCAGCTCGAGCTATCTGCAGATATCAGCCCCAGACGTCGGCATCTCATTTAGCAGCTTCCAAAAAACCCCCGAATTGCGACACGGCCAGGAGAGCGCTGCTTCTTTTGGGGAAGCAGTGGTTTCTGAGTTGGCCTCGTGCAATGCATGTGAAAGGCTGCATGGAGCCGAGGCTGCTGCAGAGCCCTGAGTGTCACCTTGGGAAGTCACCCCAGGAAGTCACCCTGGCGCCTCCAGCTCCTCTCACTCGCACCTACGCGGTGCTGTTCCCTCCTGCCCGCTCTTCAAAGCTTATTTCATCTCACACACAGTCTCTCTCTGCAGTCTTTTCCACATCTTAATGCAAAGCAACACAGCATGGTTTTAAACCGAAGCACACACAACAAAACCATCCAGCTTCCTTGCTTTCCAGTGTCACTCGTTTATAAAATTAACCCTAACTGAAGTGATCAGCCATGCGAGCGCTTTCTTTATAATTAACCTCTAATCTTTTTTAATTAGCGCTGCTCGCTCTTCCACGGACCCTTAAGAATAAGATATGATGCCTCCTCGGTCCCCCAAGAATATAGCAAGCTTTATTTCCTATAAGGAAAAACCAAAATCAAAGTCTTTGAACAGCAGCACCTTCTTTAGACGGTTTAATTTCAATCTAAAACCTGGCCCATCAGCACCCGGCCATCACGGACACTCAGAAGCCTCTTGTTCCCCACTCATTTTTAACATTGTGTTTAAATCCCTGAGCAGGCAAAAGAGATTTGAGGTTTACAGGGTGAGCAGAGGAATTCTGTGTGTTTGCTCCAGAGCTTTTCTTTCACAGCGGGAGCTCGGGAAGCCGCTGGAGCCTGCTAAGGATGGAAGGAAAACAAATGGGGCAACCTCTTGAATTAGCCACCGCCTCGGCCAGCCTCTCTTTATCGGGGCTGCGCATTTTTGGCTACACCAAGTGTCAAGGAAAACAGAGCTATGCCCACAAGCTCTCTTTAAATGCAGAGTTTAACAGCAAAAGTAAACGACAGCCACTTAGGGTTATCTCGGTTGTCTCACGCGGGGCGCTGGGAATAATTAGAACCTCACCTAGAAGATCTTCAAAGGAAAACTGTCAAAATCTGGTTCGGCCGAGTTCACTTAGCGCGTGGAATTGTCTGGAGAGTCTTTAGCTCCATGGAGGTGCATCTCTCAAAGGCTACACATGCTGCCTCAACTCACCAGTGATGCTAGTCATTGCCATCCACCTCCATCTGGCTCCATGATCGGTATCCAACACACAACGCAGCTCCTGGTAAATTCTGCCAGCAGGATCCGTGTACTTGGAGCACCTCTCCTTGACTGGACCTGCCGTTGGAGCCGTTGGCTGGTCCAGCATCGACCCAATTTATTCTCATTCCACAAACCCTCCCTGCTCGGCTGCAGGAGCACAGATAACCCTCTCGCTCACAAGAACAGCAGAAATATGCAATTAATATAATTAATACAGTTTAGGGATCTAATCGGCTGTGGATTCTCCTTTCCACATTTTGATTAACTGCTCGGTGTTTTCTTTTTTTAAACACACAAATTAAACTTACATAAATCACACTAACAAAAGTGAGGCATGCAACATTGCAGTACAATAACAGAGATAATCGCTCCGTAATAATTTGTGGATTGCAGACCACAACAGCTCTTCAAATAATAGCTTCCTCTATTTATATGTCAACAGATTTGATATTCGCAGATGATCAAGATAAACAACTCTGCATCTTTCAGAAATAAATAGGCACAGAGATGGAAAGCAAACGAAACCACAAAAGAGCAAAGTTTGCCAGAACAAGCTGCGGAGGCACCGTAGCTCTGCCAAAACAGGTACTACGAGAGGAACTGTCTTCACCACTGCAGCTTTTGGAGCTAACAGAAACATAGGAGCTCCAAAGTAATGTAATTACCGCTGTCTGTGCCATGTAAACTCACCTAGATTTATAGAGAAATGCTCTGAAATCATCTGTTCCTATTTACTGTGGACAGCAGAGGACACTCCCACGTATCCTGCCATACCAAAATAAGCAGCAGAGCAGCAAATTATTCTAGTGGCGATGAGACAAAAGCCGCCAGGGGCTCTGGGGGCCGCAGCAAGTGTCCCCCTCCCGCCTGCCCTGTTCTGGCAGGGCTTGCAATACTGTGCTCTTAGATATATCCAAAGCAG
>NW_010576789.1:98496-112583 GCF_000705375.1 Tinamus guttatus | reverse complement strand
CGGGGGAGCAGGAGCCGGCGGCCCTCGGGCCCTACCCGGCCTTTCCCCGGCCCGTGGGGCGCTCTCACCCATCAGTTTGGGGACCGGGGCGGTCTCCGCTCTTGCGGCCTGAGGGGGCGGCCGCGACCCTCGGCTGCCCCCCGGCTTGCGGGAGAGCGGCCGGTGCCAGGAGGGCAGTTGTAACCTTAGTGCGAAGTTACCGCCTCAGAGACAGGCTCAGGTGCGCCACACTGCAGAGCTCTCCTCCTGTATCTCTTCTTTTCCCTTTTTCTATTATTTTTTAATATGGGTTAGCTCAGCATCAGCCCTGCCTTGTGGCTGACTCTCCTTAGTTTTGGTACAGAATAGCGTGACAGCGTCTTAGTGTTGCTGTCACCTGCGCATCGGGTAGCTGCGTTATCGACGTGATCGAATTCGGTGTCAGCTCGGAAACCGCGAGGGGTGGAAGCACCTGGTGAGCTGTGAGACCGGCAGCGGACGGCCTTCCACGGAGGCCTAAGAAGTGCCATGCTCCTCTTAAAATATATAAATATAGTGTATAAATTATAAATAAACCTAAAATTAGTTTTGCCTTATTTCCTTTTTCAGAAGAAAAAAGAACTGCGTAACATGCAAGAGTAGAAACTCTTAGCTAGCAGATTCCTGCATGAGTATCTCTGCAATACCTAGAAACCCCCTATCCGGCCCAGCCCTCTGTGTTTCAGATTAACATCTTGCAAACAGGAAGTGAAATCTCTTCTCGCTGGTTATTTTTATATTTTTCTATCCTAGTGCTTTTGAAACAACACTTAGAGGTTAATGCCCCTGTTGAATTTCCAAGGCTTAATGTCCAGTTTCTGCCCTAACCTGTAGGGCTTTATTAATATATGTAGCTTTGCATAATAGTATCTTAAATCTTAGCTGTGGGCTTTTACTTTGCGAGTGACCTGTGTGGAGGATTTTATTTACAAGCTTAGCAGTCAAGGTGTGTTTTTCCACTTGTGTGTTAAGCAAATCTGGCAGGGATATATCTGGCAGGGTTATCCTGAGAGCTAAGCTGTCTCACTCGCTAGTGAGGGATAGGGATAGGGAAAGTTGTGGACTTTTTTTTTAAACGTATTTTGGGTCAGGAAGCTGGAAGAGCAGGAGGTTGGCTCAGATTTTTGCTGTAGTTGAAATTAGGCTGTAAATACTGAAGTTGTTGTATGAGCGCACGGGAACATGCGTTTTTAGGCGTGCGGGTCCCGCGTTTGTTGTCGTTTTGCGGGAGTTCTGCGGTCAGAGCGCCCACGCGTGACGCGCGGGCGGCCGCGAGGGGTTAAAGGCGCGGGGCGGGCGGCGTCCAGCGGATTCAAATCGCGGCCCGGAGCGACGCGCGGATAAGACTCGTGCTGGGGGCCCCTCGGAGCCCCCGTTTTATCCCCTCCCTCCCTACAGCGGCTTAATCTGCCGCAGGGAGGTTGTAAACAAAGCCCCGCACCTCTGCGAGCGCGGGCGCCCTCGGCGCAGTAAATCGCGGGAGGTTTCCAATTTCCAGGATCATCTGCAGGCTCCTAGCTCGTTGAGTGACTCAGTGCGTTGCCGTGCAGTGTTTGAGCCGCTGTGTGTACAAGCAGTGATCGAGCATGTTTATTGTTTCACCGTAGCTGGAGGTATGGAGGGTTTGTGTGTGGCTTCCTGTCTAAAAAGCTCTTGAAATGGCACCTGGTGTGAGTATGCAACATTATTGTTTAGGGAAAACCCTTTTTTGCTAGTGACATTACAGTTTGACATGTATGTCTGGGGATCTTTGCATGCTAACATGTATTTAATGCTAACATCTAGCTTAAAGTGTAAATTTTATTACTTGAATCTCTAAGGCAAGATCAGCATTCCTTTTAAGAAGGTGTGTGTGTGTCTATTTTATCTGTGTATTTCTTTATGGCATTATAACTTGGAGCTCTTTGCTCTTCAGCCTGTTTAATCTTGCACATATATGGCTATGTGGAAACATACTTCCTGGAGTATATTTACACAGCAATTTAATCTGGCTACTATTTTTTTATCAATTTTTTATTGGTTATTTTGAATAATAGAAAATGAAGTCTGAAATTACAAGTTGATACAAGTTGCTCTCAGAACCTGATAGAGCCACATGCTCTGCTTTCATTTCTATTAATTAGTCCAAAAGTCTGTTTAGTCTTTCAGCATTGGTATGTTATAGTGACTTAACAGAGTTGACTTGCTTAGAAGATAACGACAGAATGGATTCTGCTTGAAGTAGTACCCTCAGCATCTCTGAGAGTTTTAAACTTACTGCTTGTAAACCTTTGTCTAGAAAGTAAGATATACTTTCTTGCCAGTTTTCTCATTCCTACCTTGTCCTATGCCCATACTAGTTTACGAAGTGCAGCTGAATTATTACGGAATCATGAAATAGTTGAGTTTGGAAGGGACCTCTGTAGTCTTTGTTGGGAAAGGGGAGGGTTAAAGCCTGGCTTGCTTCCCTCTTGCCATCTGTGAATTGCAGCATGGTTCAGTAATTACAACGGTTTTCTGGGACCTGAATAGAAAATTAAAACCAAATTTCCCAATAGCAGGCTTTCTGGTACATATTTCTATTCTGCCAGTTTTCTGTTTGTGAAATGGTGATGTTACCACTTCCTCTGTCACAAGGGTGTTCATAAGGAAGTGCCTAGATAGTATGTTGTTGGAGGTCTATTTTTGTACTTCAGATAAGGCATGAATGAGGTTCATACTTGTCCTTGCCATGTGTCGCTTGTAGTGTACGTACAATATATATTGGCAACTGCCCTCCCCTTGTGACACTGCCATACTTAGTGGCCCCTATGGGAACATATCCCTTGCACAGCATCAGTGAAGCTTCGCGCAGTGGTCCCAGGTTTCACTGAGGCTGTCCAGCTCTGAAAATGGTCAGGTAGATACCTCTCTTACAGGTAAACAGGGTACGGGGCGGTGGTATGGCCTCAAGCCACTCGGCTTCATATTCTACATCCTTTCAAGGTAGCCAGGGCTCTGTGCTGAGGTAAATTCTGCTGCTCCCTCTTTTACAGAGGCCCTTGTACTTTGAGTTCAGAATTTTTCTCTTCTCTTGCTCTTCTACTGTGCGCATTTAATATAGCACTGGTAGAGTTGTTTTGCAAGGGAGAAATGATGCTATTACAAGATTGTCACAGTCTACTTCTCAAGAAAAAGTAACTAATTCAGCTGTGTCCTCTTCAAGAACATGAAAGTGAGTTTGTAAGCTAAGGAGCAATGATAGGTCATAGAGGTATCTAATGTCTGCTTGTTTTTATGCTGCTTCTCAATTGTTTTTAAGTTCTCATATTTTTACTATCTTTTAAGTAATGACATGTATCCCTTCCCACCCTGAAGTAAGCATTTTGTGGGTTTGCTGAAGAAGGAAGAATGATTAAAGTTTGAGCACGCTAATATTTGCAACAGAGCTGTTAGTAAAAGCCCACATGAATTGGAGGCCAGGCAGTCTTGGGATAGCTAAATTGGAAATCTGGTGGTGGGCTCCCAAAAGCGTTAAAAGTAGAACTAGGTACGAAGTCTGCCTCTTTGGTTCCCTGCCATGTTTGCATATAAAAGTTTTGTAAACAAGAGGAATTCATGGGCTTATATGAGCAGTAGAGTGCTGTCAAACATGCAGGAAGAAATTAGAGAGACTTGTTGCTCTCCACCCACCCCTGATCTGTTCTGTTTAAGGCTCTGCTTGTAATAGTATGTGGAATATTTATAAATAAAGTGGGTTGTTCATTCGTTGCCTTATTTATTTTTAGGAAATGGGCACCTAAAATTAGGCTGTTGAAATAATAGCAGGTTTAAAAAAAAAAAATCCATAGCAAATTTTAGGTGAAATGTGAAGCAAAATTAAAGAAATATCACATAATGGAAATGCCTCCCCTTTAGTCCTCAACAACTATCATGTAAATAGCAGAAATGAGACCTTATTTCTCATTACACACACAAATGCATGGGAGGTGCTTGCATTCAGAGAGATAGGCCTGTAAGCTTAATTAAAAACAAGAGTAAAACTGTTTAAAGCAGTAACTGAGATGATGTCCTCCTTACTAACATCAGGATTTAGAGACAAGGGAACTGACAGAGTATTTTAGTGTTATGTGAAGAGATTTTTTTTTTTTGAACTGACATTGCTACTACTTGTGACTGTACTTTTTTGTCATCTTTATTCAACTGAAAACTCCTATTTCAGCACAGCAAAGTGCATCCTGTAAAATATGTTAACATTTTGATTATAAGAATCAAGTTTTATCCAGGCATGTTTTGATTTCAGTTTGGCATTTTGACAGAGTTGTGTGGAATATCTTTTAAGTACACTAGTATGCTGGGTACTGCTGCTGCTACAGGAGCCATAGATAACCTGAAAGTAGCCAGAATTCAGCTTTACTAACTATGCAAATCCAGAATACTGAAAATTCCTGTTTACTAACCACAAAGAGTCTACTCTCAAATAACCATTTCTAGAAAAGCAAAATTTCTTTCTTGTGGCTCATCCAATGCTTTCCTCTTCCCCTGCCCCCCAATACTTGGAAAACTTTCATGATGCTACCAATAGTCACCTGTAGAGTTCCACAAGCTTCTTGATATGGCTACAACAATTTTTTCTTCCTAAAGTCATAGCACATTCTGAAGAACCCAAAGAAAGTTTTAAAATTGTTTTTTGAAGTGAATGCCACTCTGGAAAATGTACCTCATTCAAGCCATGTGAGTCATTTTGAAGCTGGCTTTTCTGTTTGGGTGTGTATTCAGTGTTTCTGTAATAGAATAACTTAACTGGTGCCAAATCCTGCATTTCATATCGAAATGCAATAAGTCTCCTTGCTGCTTAGGGATGATGTGCAGAGGTTGTGAAAGAAAAAGATTTCCCTGTACATAAATATTTAAGTTTCAGCAGTGTTATGCATTTTAAGGGCAGTCTGTGCTGGTTGCAGCAATGATAGGTCTTTGAAGCAAAAGTCACTATCTATAAAGAGGCCTCTGAAAACATGGCTAGGTATATTTTAAGTCTTTATGCTTACTTTGTAGGAGGGCAGCAGAACCCCCATATGGAAGCGTAGCTTGGTACTGATAAGAGTGAGGCCTATCTTGCAGCAGTGTTCCAGAGAACTCAGGATTGCTGAAAATAGAGTAGGGTTAAAAAAAAAATGCACTCAGGAAAAAAAAAAAAGAAAGGCTGCACTTCATGCAATAATAAGTTACCTAAGAAAAGCATTAATATTGCTGAGTGCCATGTTTCTTGCAACAGTAGCTTTTACTACTGCATACTTCATAATACAGGCTGAATGATGCAAGGACTCTTACCTTGGCTTTAAATATTTTTAAATCATTGCATTACTTTATTTTCACCTTTTGCAGTATGATTTGAAACAGTCAACATGGACTTTTCACGCCTACACACGTACACCCCTCCCCAATGTGTGCCAGAGAACACTGGCTATACGTATGCGCTCAGGTGAGAACTTTATCTTTCTTGTAGAGAAACTATATGTTCTCTGAATGTTGTTATTTACAGAGCGTTTTGCTTTTATGGTAATTCTTTGAAGAAGTATGCTTTATCTGGTCTGTGTTTGAAAACCACTGCTGTGTCCTAAATGGAGAAAAAAATACATCCCAAACTAACAGGACAATGACTAAGATAATGACTCACTGTTGATTAGTTGCTATGAATAAAGCAGTCTCCACCTAGTTACAGTTGGTGTTTTATTTCTATGAAGGTGTTGTAAAAATTCTTAAATATTTTCTCTTACGTCTTGTAGATTCTGTGTGCCTGGTAATTTGCCACACTTTTTTTTTTTTTTTTTTTTTTTTTGCTTTAAAACATTGATTAAAATGCACTCTTCACTGCTAGTGTGGAATTTAGCTGGAGGTAACTTACTGATAATTTTCTAGCAGAAATGTTTATTGTGTAACTAACATTTGTATTCTAATGAACTCTTTTTTTGTGTGTCTTGTTTAAACCTCTAACTACTAGTCTGTCTTGCATAAAGAAATTCATTTTTCTAAAAATAACTTGAGTGTTTGCTAGCTTCTGTATTATGCTATTCAAAAGAAATCTGAAGATGACAATTTGAATTTTTGAATGTTAGATTGTGGCTCGTGATTAAATCTAATATCTCAATGGAGGGAACTTGCATCAAAATTCATGTGTATGTGTAGACGGGTCTGGTTATTGCTTGGCTAGTTTTTAGATTAAAAAAAGCGTGATCGTTAAAATGCAGTATGAGGGTTTTTTTTTCTGTTCTGTGCCTATTAAACATGAGTGTACATTTAATATGTATTTAAATCTACTATTTAAATTGGAAAGTAATTCGGTTGTCAATAAGACAAAAGCAGTCAAGATTGTAGCATTAGCTAATACTGTACAGTATTAACTCGATTATTCACTTTCATCAGTTTTGGTGGGAATCTTTTTAATTATGTTGGTGGTGTAGCAAAACGGAAGTCTTAACATGTTTATTGTACTAATTATAGTACAATGAAGTTGTAACTCTTTCTGAAGTTTTAGAAAACATCTTTTGATAAGATGTTGATTAAATGAAAGTGTGTTTACCGATCTTACGGAAGAACCTGCTGGGCGGTGGAAGATGACTTACGTGCCTTTGATCATCCAGTAGGTCTGCTATTTTATCACTTAGTGTTAAATGAAAAGAGAGTTTTTACTTTGTAGATGCTAGTTTTGCGTTGTGAATGTATAATATATTGGCTGAACTACTTTTATCACAGGACATAAGCAGCAAGTGTAGACCTTGATTCTTTCTTTCCAGGGTTGTGTGTGAGTTTTCTTTTTCTTTTTATTTTGTGTGTGTCCATCTTTCCTAAAATGAGTTGTGAAATTGTCACTGCTTTTTTTCTTATTTGTTTTGTTTTATTTGTCTAAAATTGTCATAATATTCTCAGATGAGCTGTCTTTTGCGCAGCAACTATTTTTCTCCTATGTGAGATGGAATAGGAGATCTTAATAATAACTTAAGATTAAAAAAAATGCACTCAGAAAAATAAAGTTTAATGGTGTTTAAGCTAATTTGCAGCTACAGCGTCTCTGATGACTTTTTGTTTACTTTTTTATTGTGGCATATTTGTTTCTCACAAAAGTAGACAAGAATGCTGCATGAGCAAAGATTTAACTGTCTAGGAAAGGAAGATGCAGGGTGATAGATCCCACTTGAATTCTGGAGTATAGTGCATTTTGACTTTGATACTTTTGGTGCAGAAAATAACTGAAGTGTTTCGCTTCCTACATAAATGGAGGTTGTCACGTTGCAGAGCTGAGAACTTGTGAAGAAGCCTTTGTAGGAGGGGAGGATTCCATTTCTTGAAGCTTCTTAGTCTTCCATTTTCTGTTCTGTTTAGCTATGCATTAGATACAGGTATTCAAAAACAGAGCTAGAGAAGCTGTAGTTTAATGGCTGACCTAGTGAAGACAGGTGTATTTTAAACTAGATTGAAATTAATTCTCTCGCTGTAATTTTTTCTTGGAGAATTAGCAAGTGTTCAATTAAAAATTCCTCTCTGAAAATTCCATGAATCCAAAATATTAAAAGGAGGAAAACTATGCAACACTTCTTTTTTAAGCATGTTAAGAGAATAGACTGCATAGACTTTTAAGCATGCTTCCGTATCTGTGTCTGCCTGCTGAATGTTTGCTGAATGCCAGCTTATTCGTGTGGTTTTTCCAAGCTCATGTCAAGCAATATTTGGGTGAATTTCACCCCTTCACCTGAGGAGCAGTGCATGGAGCTAAGTTTCCAGTTGGCTGTGCTTTTGTGCCAAGATTTGCCAGAGTGCATTCGTTTTTTCTTCCTCTTTCTCTCCTCTGTCCCCTTCCTTTGTATTAACTTTGCTTATCCTGGGATTTGACTTGGACTGCTTTTGACAGTTCAAGGAGCTTCGCCACAAACTTTATCCATGAGCTTCTCTAAAGAAGTTTACTTATGCATGTGGCACTACAGAAAAGTACAGAGGAGCTGGATACTACCAAGCTATTAATAGATTTGGATATAACCTATTAATAGAACTTATATTTATACTCAAGGGATTACTGTATGTTCATAAGCATTTGTATGCCTCTAGTTTTTGCTTCTAGCCCAAATCAGGAAAGACTTAAATCTATATAGCTAAACGAGCTGTAGTTCTCTAGGTGCCTTGTATTTGTCTGTCACTGTCTTAAATAATCCAGAACATTCTTGCCCACTTTGTTCCAAAGCTTGCAAAGTAAATAACGCTTAATGCCCTCTCAACCAGTCTGTGTGCGTGTGCTAAAAATGGCAGACCTATTCCCCTTACGTAGATGTAACTTGAGAATTAACCCTCCAAAGTCTATAACATTTTTTTGCTCTGCAGAAGCTGATGTGAGGGAAGAAATCGGCAATAAAGATAAGATTAGATGCAGTCAGCAGTTGTGGCATGAGCCCCAGGATGTGGGGGGACTTGCAGTTTGCATAGATTGCCAGGGGGTGTAGGCTTAAGTAGGATGATTGCATTCCATCTTTGTATGGCTTTTAGCTGGCCATACATATTAAGTAGGTCTAACAAAAATGCCTACCAAAAATGCCCCATCAAAGGGCCAAAATGTGATTCTTCCCATAGGAAAAAAAGATGCTTTTCCAAGATGTGAAAAACAGCATAGAAAATAAGGAGACTTGATTCTAATCTCAGACACTTTGTATTTTCTTATGAGGAGAACTACTGTCCTTCATGAGAGAGAAGCTCTCCCCGTTTTAAAGGGGAGAAGATGGCGTGGTGTGTTTAGATTGTAGGGCCCAGCTCCAAGCGAGGTATTTGGCTGGAATTGAGGTAAATGCACTTTGAGATACTTAGTAAGAGCCAAGTGTTCACAAGGAGAAACCCGTTGAGGCAGGTTACAGCTGTCAGTTTGTCCCCTGTACTCTGTGTTCCTGTGAATCGAGTATCTGTATGAATTGCTGGGTGAAGATGAGAAAAAACAAATGTATAGTGGCAAGTGTAAATAGCAAATTTGAGTTCTGAAGCAACTGTTTAGGGAGGGACTCAATTCAATAATAAACTATTGAGGATGAAGGAATGAACAGCAGGAAGGCCATATTTAACTCCTGTCCTCACTTCACATCTACAAGAATGCGAGTTGCATGGACCTTCTGAAACCACTGCAAAACTATATTCTCTGTGCCTAGTGAAATGAAGCTGAATCTGTTTTTGTTTTTTGTTTTGTGTTTTCACACGAGCAAGCTCCTCCCTGACTGCTCTCCTCCCTGTAGATGAAAGCAGAGGGCAGCATTAAAGTAAGCTGGGTTTGCTCTAAGCTGGAGTCAGACTCCTGCCTTGTTTTGTGCATGGCTATGTTAGCAAGCAGTGCTGTCCAGCAAGGTCAAGCAGGTGGTGCGGAATACCTGGCACCGAGTCCACATGCCTTGGGGCAGATGAGACAAGGGGTTGCTTTGGACTAGCTCTAGTGTGTAGTTCAGTGGGCTGGATGCCCATGTGCAGCTGGAGCTCGCCAGCAACTGCAGTGCCTTGCTGGGTTGGATTTCCAAGCAGGAGAGGTTTGCTTTGCGTGCTCTGAGACTGGCTCGTGTGCTTTCATTTATGTTGTAGAGCAATCGGGAAACTTGCTTCAAAGGCACAGACCTTGCCAGGAATTAATCACAAAGGTATATATGTTGTAACTACTAGTACATCTAATGTTTGTTTATATGAGAAAATAATAGTTATATAAAAGTTGGTACTGACTTCTGAAGTTTAAAGCAATAAGTAAAATCATTGTTTAGCACCTTCATTATTATTTTATAATGTTTTGTTTTTATATCTTTTTAGCTGATTATGTGGAAAAAAAAACCCTTGCATCAAAGTGATCCTTTCTTCACTAGTACCATTTCTCATAATTGTAGGTGTATTTGTTTTGTTTCCCAGGAAGGGGTCAAAGTCTCCATTTTGAATACAGATAGCACAGTAGAATCTGTTCATTTGATTGTTTGAGTTTTGGAGGAGAAGAGGCAGCTTTAGGTACCATACACATTGCTCGTGAGGGCGCAGGGAAGCTGAAGGAATGGCTCTGCAGGGCTGTAATATCACAGTGGTTGAGCCTGGAACAGGGCTAGCCCAGAACACTTGGGTTGTGGAGCAGTTGGTGGTCCAGGAAACGGAATGTTTGGATACCTTCAGTGACAGCGGCTGTGGCACCGAGCCTCTTACTACTGTGTCATGACAGATTGTGCTTGCTTATGCGATTGAATGTTTCCTTTCATTGTATGTACAAGGACTGTGCTTTAGTCTGAATAGCTTCTGTTTAATCTTATCATTTTTTTTGTTTTGGTCTTGTGTCTTTCTGTAACTTGCTTCTTGGTTTTCATTGTAAGTTTTTATAAAGATTTTTGAGGGAATCAAGTGTAAAACCCATGCCTGGGTGCTTGTGGGGGGGTGGGTAGTATTGGCCATACGTAAATATTTCTTGACTTTGAAACTTTCTTAATTTAGTTCAATCTTCCCCCGTCCTCTCCCCTCCCCCCCCTTATGCTTTTTGTGCTTGTTAAGCTACTGTGACTAGAGTGGAGGAGTTGTTATAAATATATCAAAGGGGAGTTCCCTCTTCTTTGACCTCGAAATTCAAAATAACTTTTCATATGAATCTTTGGCTCTCAAAATGTGAAGTTAGCAGACGAAAAATTGAACTCTTATTTAATAAAAACATGAAAATTTCCCTTGCATCTTACGGTACGTAATGAATTTTAATTTGCTTCTAGGCGTGGTGAAGAAAATTTGTGCCATGGATGGCTTCATCCTTTAAATTGGTCCCAAATGTACTGTGCATGTGTCTGAGGGATTGTGTAATGCTTGTTCGAGCTCTGTTTCAAACCTGTTTCCCATGCTAGCTGTTTCTTCCTAGCAGTTTCAGTTGTTAAATGTTACATGAATTGCACAGGAAAACTTCTGATATCTACACAACCCAAATAATTTAGGAATATGTGGAATATATTTTCAGATTTACTCCATAACTGTGAATAAAGTACTTTAAATGAAAACCAAGGCTAGGTTGAATGGCTCGTTTGTTTCTGTCAGAATTTTCTCAATAATCTGGTAACTTTTCTGCTTTTACTTTCTTTTTTTAGTTCAAGCTATTCTTCAGCTGCTTTGGATTTTGAGACTGAACACAATTTGGATCCAGTATTTGATTCGCCAAGAATGTCACGGCGTAGTTTACGGTTAGCTGCTGCGGGCTTTAGTAAATCAGATGATGCCCGAAATGATACCCTGCATGATGGCGCTTATGCGGGAAACCTGTCTCTCAGAGAGCAGTCTTCTAAGTAAGCAAGTATTTTTATTAAGATGAACTGATTTGAAACATGACTGAGATTTTATGTTTGAACATGGTAATACAGTAAGACATTAACTGTTTTACTCTGTTCTTAGTGTTTACTATTGTATCTTGAAAATTACTATATTGAGGATATGCAATTGGCAATAAAGTCTTTGTGTGAGTATAGATGCTCAAGAGTGAGGATTTTCTTGACCTTGCTTTGAGGTTCAATCAGTGCTAAAATACCTTGATGGTTCTATCACTTATTAAATAAGAAACAAACAGAAATTTGTATATCTAGTGCTATGTCTTTTCTGTTTTTGCTTTCTGTTTCCTAGGATGGCGAAGCAACGCAGAAGTATGAATAAACAGTCTGGCACTGTGAGACATACACCAAGGAAAAATCTATCCAGCTCCTCTATTTTTAGCCAAAGCAGTTTCAATAGCTATGCCAGTGACACGTCAATGGTGTCCACTATATTGGACGAGTCTCTGATTCGAGAGCAGACTGAAGTTGATCATTTCTGGGGTGGGTAATGAGCTTTCTTGCTTATTTTAAATGGTGTCAAAACTGTGGTTTGGCATGTGTGGGTATATGTCCATGTCTTCTTTTACACACCCATTTCTTCATTTTTTTTTCCCCAAACATACACACTTACACACTGTTGTAGGTTTTTGCTTGCTAAGGTGTCTGCTGAAAGCTCACTGCCTAATATTTAAACTCCTGATCTTGATTTTGGTGGTACAGTCAACAACAAGACACGTTTTACTGTCCAATTGATATACCAAAAGATGTGTATACAGTTCTGTAATGCAGCACCAGACGCAGCATGGACTTAGTGCTAAATTTCATCTGATCATTCTTACCATTGCTTTCAAAATGTATATAAAGTACAAAAGAATGGTAAACAGGTAAAAGGTAAAAAAGGTAAAACTTTTCCTTAGGGTTTTTTTAAGGACACTTTATTTATAAGCCAGTGTGTTCAGAATTGATATATCCTAAAAGTTACAAATTAATATTGTCTTAAAATTTCTTGAGATGTGTGTGGTTGTGAGTTTGGAGGCTTTACTGGAGCCTTCTTTTTCCTTTTTCTTTCAGCAAAGCAAAGCTGTGGGAACTTTCCCTATTAAAAATGGTAAGGGAAGAGATAGTGACTTCTCTTCCCTAATTTGGACTTCTCATTTCTAGTTAGTTACATCTCATGTTAGTGTCAGAGAAGGTCCTAAGAATCTTTCAATCTCAGTAGATGGTTGCTAAACTTCAGAGTGCTTGGGTTCTAAAACAAGATTTTAAAAGACAGTAGTACCAAAATGGTTACTAAGCAACGTAGATAGCACAAGCTTGTAATTAGCTGCTGTAAAGTCACATGGGAGCTGGCTATGCTATTTGTCATTCATGTTTTTATCCTGCAGCCTCTTCCATAGAAAACTTCATTAACTGTTGCCCTACCACACTAGTGCCCATTTATATGTATCTAGGGAAGTGGTGGACTGCAAATTTAAACTATTAAAGCCACTTCATGATGAGTATTTTTACTTCATGATCAGCATTCTTAAGTCAGTATCAGATGTCATAGTTGAGTATGAGATTTCATTATACTTGGGGGCAAACATTTTTCTTTTTTTTTTTTTCCCTTTTTAAGGTCTTGATGATGACACTGACCCTAAAGGTAACTACACAGTACTTTTGTTTCAACAAGTGTTCTATTTACTGTGGCTAGCAACGTAGATAGTTTGTCGCTGAATGTCCTACTCTTGGTTTGCTAGGCAGTGATATGACCCTGGTGCAGGGGAATGGTGAGGTAGCACCAGCAGAAATGCAGACTGCAGTGATCAATGGCTATACCTGCAACGACTGCAGCATGCTTTCCGAACGGAAGGAGGTTCTTACAGCATACTCCCCTTCCCACATGCCAACTTCCAGAATTTACTCCAGGGATAGAAGCCAGAAACATACATCTAGTAAGTATTTTTCTCTGCTGTTTTATGTGGGTGTCAGAATGGTATACATTGTAACCGACTCGTTTTAATAATATTACTTAGGCGCTTTTCCCATCCTGCTAAATTTTATCAATAGTTGGATTATAAAGATCATTTTATTGCAAAATACCTTTTTTATGTCAGTGAAGAGTTTGTGGTATTGTCAGCTTCTGATATACAGCTATGTTTCTTTTCATACTGTTGTAGGAATTAAGGAATAGCAAGATCAGTTCCATATCTTAATAGCGTTCCACATCATTTTGAACCTATGTGCTGTTCCAGCCTGTACTGGCTGTGGTAGTCTCTTAATCTGGTATTGAAACAGTGTGGCTGTCCACCAGATTCTTGGCCAGTGTTTTCTCAAAGAAACTTTCTTTATACAGTCTGATTTTTCCTTAAGTGATTTGAACTTTTGGGATTGAGCAGAACTGCAACTTTGTAGAGTTGCTTTTACCCAGGAAAACTTACCTGTGGTTTTTTGAGGGGAGAGGTAGGGAGTGTTAGGGCATTTAAACTTTAGCATATTAGAGGTGAACTATGGAGAAGAAAAAATGATTCTAAATGGACTTCCTTCCCCTATAAGGCATGACTTTCAAGGCTTTCAGGCATTTATTTCTCTTTATCTGCACTATGCATTTTTCATTCTGTTGTATTGACATAATGAGAGTTTCAAGAGTCATGTTTTTGGTGCTACAAAATGCTTTGTGTTTGCGCAGGAAACTCTTGCAAGTGAACCCATCCTTCTGCATGTTTTTGAACTTTAATACAGCAGTTTAGGTTAAATTTGTGGGAGGGAAGGACACAATCACAGCGAGTTCTGGAATTTGACTGG
>NW_010576789.1:85460-98441 GCF_000705375.1 Tinamus guttatus | reverse complement strand
CTCTAAAGGAGAAGATGTAATGAAAATAACTCTTAACTCTTAAGCCAGGCTACTGCAGTTACTTCTTTCCTCTAGTTTACACATTAGACGAAAGGGAAAAGGTCTGTCAAGCCTGAAACAGGAGTGTAGTTTGTCTGTTATTTCCTTGGAGCTGTGACCATGAAGTTAATAGAAACAGCTAAAATAATTGAGAAGCTGCAAGTTCTGTAAGAAATAATTCATTGCTATTTAGGGTTCTTAATCTTCACTAAGAAAAGACATTCTCACTAAGACATTCTCACTGAAGCCGTATTTCTGTTTTGAAGGCATTTTATTCAGGGTATAGCTCTTTCAAAAGCTTTTTCTTTAATATCTAGTGCATCCAGACTTTTTCTATCGTGCTTGTTTAAGCTTCCTAGTCCCGGCTAAACAAAGGCTTTGGATTCTTCAGCCTCACTTTTCTGGTAGCTAATTGTCACAGAGATAGAAGTACAACTTCATGTAGGTGAATAATTCATGTTCACATACTTTTTTCTTTAATAGGAGGCACCTATTTCTACATGAGTAAGATTCTGCGATTGGTCAAACATACTGCAGCATCTTTTGCATCACTCTTAGTGCATCTATTTCAAATGGTTCTGCTGAGGCTGGGTTATGAACATAAAGGTACCTCTTCAGTTGTCAAGCTTGGTCTTCACTCTGGATTTGTCTTTGTGTAGCTCTCTTCTTACTGCCTTCACCTGTTGCAGTGAACCTTTTGTGCACCTTTATGCATCTTTTTCATAGTCATTCTGCTGGCTACTGTCCTTTCCCTTTTTTTTCTCTTCTCTCCACTCTCTCGATTGTGCTAACCTTTCCACACGTTCCTTCTCTTCCCTCTTTTCCCCTCCACATATTCTCTCTCTACAGAGATTGCCATGTGGATTTTCTCTAGGAAATACCAGAAGGTAATGTTTTAGTTGAGAATCTTAAGTTAGTTTATAAAAACTAGTTTGTGTAACACTGTCAAATCTTAACTTTTCAGTGTCAGAGTGGGATCTTCATTACCCTTATGCCCATTGTGCACATAAAGCTTTACTTAAACTTACCTTGAAAAGTAAAGCTGCAGTCATCCCTGTTCTTAGGCACATCTTACTTACTTGAAAAACTTCATTTTTCCTTTGGTGTTTGCTCTTACTTTCTGTCTACAACAGTTTAACTGTTCTGGTCAAGCTTATGGAGCTTGTGTGTGTGTAAAAAAAACTTCTTCTATGTCTTTTCTTGTTCTGTTTGCCTTGATATCTTACAACTTCCTGATGCTTTCTTGTCAGTCTAAGAACCAACACAGACAGGTGAAACCTGGCCCTACAATGAGAATAGGTGTTTAGGATTTGATGGTTTTATTTTTTAATGAAGTTTTGTTTTTAGTTAACTAATTACTTAGTTTAAAGCACTTAAGCAGATTTTAAAGAGAATGTATTTTCTCTGCTCATTTTCACGTAATGAGCACTTTATTTTTGTTCTGAATTAAAGATTAATTTTCCAATTATCCATAGGGATGGACCTTACACTTGAAAAAATTTTCTCTTAACTTTCAGGCAAGATCTTATCAAAATCTCCATCCATTTCCATTTTGGAATTTTTCCAAAATTTCCAATCCAAAGATGGTATGGACTAGTGTAAAATTTAGGATATGATAAACCAAAAGAGTTAAATAATGGTCTCTTTTTAGGCATGTAAGAGCCATGTATCATATGCAAAGCTCTGGCATTTCTGCAAAACCAGAAAACTGAACTAGAGGAGTTATTGAGGAGTGGAGAGCAGGATTCTGAGCTGTAAGGCTTTGTCATCTTTAAATAAGAAAGTGTGATTGGACAGAAGAGGCTTCTTTCAGAACCATTTTTTCAGGCTTCTTGCATTTCACTTAAATGTTCTTAAAATAGTAGTTAAAATATGGGTATCTGAAAGATTTTGAACTTGAGAGAAACATACCTGTGTGTACATCTATATATTTTTTGATGTGTTGCAGCTCACTCGGATTACTGTGGAAGCATGAATGTAAAGGAGTTTTTTAGAGACAATAGCCGTCTTAGTGTAAATGAGGAATCAATATGTAAGTATAGCAATTGCTGTTGTCGTTTAGTCTTGGCTGGAGTCTTGGATGTTGCAGTATTGCCAGAATAATGTCAGATGCTCCATGAGTCTATGGAAGCTATAAAGTACCCACCTGTTTTCTAACTTCAGATGTAGGGGAGGGAAAATGCACTTACCTGGTATATTGTAGTATTGTCCTAAATGAGTATTGTTCCATTTAAATTTGCTTAATGGGTCTCGGTTTAATATGTAATAATGTGAAATAGACCTATTCAAATTTATCTTGTAACACTTTATTTGATACTGACTGTGTCACATTAATTGACTGTTACCACAACCAACAGGTGATGACTGTAAGGGGAAGAAACATCTTGAAACATACACCACAGACCACATGCAATCCTCATGGGCTAAAAGGGTAGCAAGGACCATTTGGCACACCTTTTCTTATGCAGGTTGACTTGGACCTTTTTTCATTTGCTTTTATTTTACTTCACAGTCTCATTTATGTTAATAACTTGTATTGGTTTGCATTTTTTCTTTTTTTCTTAACTGCATCTATCAAAGCAGATTAAACTGAAATATCTAGAGAACTAAATTTACACAATATTTTTTTTCCTGTTTGACTCTTGCTGTGATATTGACTTTATACAAGCTTGGTAGGTAGTGAGACTACTTACCTATTAGTAAGTGTGAGAATAGCAGACACCTGGGAAGTGTGTTGGGAAGAAGGAGTCAAATTGTAGAATATAATTCAGGTTTGTACTTTGTTGCACTTCAGGAAAGTCTGTACCCTTCATAGGGTGGAAAAACTGGCTTTTAAAGAAAAGCAAGTTATGAAGGTATTGATATACAGTTTATCTTAATAAAGGGTTTTTAATACTTTATTTTTGTTTTAGTGATAGCTGACTTTTACAGGAATCTTATATAGTGATAGACTCTTCCCTGTGAGATGAGCCTTCCCTAGCTTGAATGACAGAGGCATCAAGAATCTGTTGAATGCTCTTTATTCAGCAAAGGAAAATGATTTGAGACACTTCAGTCACCTAAATGCTTTGCAAAATATTGGGTTGGTATATCTCTAATCCCCCAGATTAACTGAGATATCTCTGCTAATCTAAAAAATGTAGGATTACTTCCTAGGTGTATGCTACTTAGTTTAGAATAAAGTCTAATCTAGTCTGATGTAGTCTAGAATTCAGTAACTGTTGGCTTTGGTGGGCTTTAGATTATAGCATTTTTAAGAGTCTCCAAACTGGCATCCTGAAGTTCCTTGGAACATTCACTTTTCATTAAAACTTATTTTGCTGCTTGGAACTCATTTTCTATAGGTGGTAGTGTTTGGTGTTCCTTGTTAGTGTTTCTTACTGATTTAATTCTTTGATTAGGGTTTGAAACTTTAATAGCACTTTTTTTTTTTTTTTTTTTTTTGTCTCTTCCCTTCTCACATGAATCACTGGTGATTCTCACACATCACTGGTGTATAACTAAAAGCAAATAAAATACTTTTAAAATAATATGCTTTAAACATATTTTTATTGCTTTTTAATATTATCTCTTATAATTAGTATTCTTAACTATATAAGTCTACAAAATATAAATCTTATGTATTTTGGAAACGTGACATTCTAAGTGTGCAAGCGCTATTCTGTTTTTATGTATAAAGATTTTTTTCACTTTTTTGGTTATACTTGAATTCCTATTTTTATATATATAAATATTGAAGATCCAAATTTATAGTTTACTGATGGGTATGGTAACAGGTTTGTGCAGAACATGTAACTGGGACTTGAATCTCAGTTTTACTACATGTGCTGGAAAAAAAAATCATCTGCTTTATGTATGTTACCACATACAGTTTATTTGTTATAATCTAGGTTACTTTATGGTTCACGTGTTGCGAACAGTGGGAGCAACCGGCTGGCTTGTGTCTCAGAAGGTGTTGTCTCTACTTTGGCTGCCCATTTTTTCCTCAGGTTACTATCCTGATCTGTGTGCGTGCATGTTGCCTGTTTCTTTTGACAAACTAGGAGCCTGCAATAAGTGGCTTACACTAATTCAACTGTGCTCTTGCTATTGCTTTTACTCCTTGAAATGCACATGCTAAGACTTTATTGACTGAAAGATGCTTAATGTGAGGATATGTTTCTGTTCGCAGGCATAAATGGGAAACGTGAGGGAATTAATATATGGCTAGCCCAGAAAATGAGTCCCCAAGACCAGTGGGGTGTATTTGGTTTGGTAGTAATTTCCTATCAGGATATTCCTCATAGCAAAACCTGGTGCTAATTTTTGCAGTTACTGAAATACATTGAAGCCCTCAGCAGAGGGCTTGAACTCAAACATTACGGCAATTTCATGCAAGATAACCCTGTTGTAACAAATGAGCATTTCATCTTTTTGCATGGCTGTTGTCTGTGTTGAGTAGCTGATGCTACAATGCTGTCATACTTGTGATACAAATCTAGATGTTAAGCTGCATGTGTTACCTGTACTCATCCATTTCTCTGCTGTGCAAAGTGGTCTTGGCCACAGTTGCATGTCCCTTTGCTTCGTTTCCTCTGACATGGGCTTCAGTGATTACATTCCATGTTACCCCTTTTTATCTTGTAGGGAGGGCAGCCTCTGGTGTATTCAGGTGGCTTAGAAATGGATGGTATCAGCTTGTTACTCTGATGTCTTTGCTCAGTACTTTTCTTCTTAGAAGGTATGTTTCCTTAAAAAAGGGTTTTCTCTATGCAAATTCTTTACCCAATTATAAAAGAAAAAAATGACAAATATGTTTTTACTTAATGTAAGCTTTCTCTATCTCTTTCTCTAGATGCCTTCCAAATATTTTCAAGCTACTACTGTTTCTCATCCCACTGCTGTTTTTACTAGGTATGTGAATTGTTCAGCTGATTAATGCAAGTTGACGTGTGCTTACTACTGTTGTGTCCAAATAGCATTTTCGATTGAGCTTACAGAGAAGACAAAGCACATACGGCCTAATTTCAGTTTGTCGATAGTCAAGCACCCTTCTCACCCCCCACATCCCTTCCTTGAATTTCAGTGAGCTCAGAGTAGGCTATGGACGTCAGTCTCCATAAAAATACAGTTGTTAAATTCCTTTAACAACATGTTCTAATTAATTCTTTTGCTCTAAACAGTGTTTTTAGTTTCTTGACACATTACAAAGCTTAAACTGGTTAGCTGGCAATATTCCAGGCCAGTTGCCACTTTTGAAATAAATAAGAATTTGGGCCACATCTGAAGAGCAATTTTATGTTTTCCCATGTCAGAAAGATCTTATAGTTTCTTTGTAGGAAAGCTGAAACTTCTCAGGAAGCTTGAGTCCCTTGCAGTAGGGACTCAAAATTCTTTGTACTAGGACAATAGATGAGGAGAAAAATTACCCAATATAAAAAATAGTACTCACTAAGGTAATGCAAAAATAAATGCAATCTTTGTCAAGTGCTTGTTGCCATGGAAACATAAATTTCTTCCAGTTTTTACTAGATAATGATGCAACATGATACAGTAAACAGGATATAAAGCAAGATATTTTCTATTCAGATAAACAAAATATTTTTATCTTTCTAATATTTCTTTATTCAGTGAGCATGGCCTGTCTTATTGGATAAGTAAAATCTAGGTCCCAGGGAAGCAGTAGCATGTCATTAAAGATATATGATGTATAAACAGAAGTTACCGGACTCGAAGCTGTGTGTCATTGGTTGCTTTTTATTAACTGTCTTGAGTGCTTGACCTAACAAATTTTAAAGCCTTCTGAAGTAGCTCATATCACTAACTTGTACTTAGGGGGAATATTGTCCACTGTGTGCTTTGTAAAGACAAGGTAGCCTGTCTCCCTGAGTAAAGGCTTCTGCTTGTAGATGGAAGCAGTTCTCAGATTTCTCCTCAATGTCCTTTTTGCTTTTGTTTCTGCTCACAAAAGGTATGTGGTCCTGGGGGTTCAATAGCTTCATTGCGTTATTACCTTCGTGGAACTGGACAGATCACAGAGTGCAGAGAATACATGACTCTACTCTCAAACCACAACCAGATTCTTCTCATTCTGTGCAGCCTCCAAAGGTAAGGGAGAACCTTTCTATATTTTAGGACCATTTTAACTCCTGTGTCTTAAATATTTCACAATAACTGCTGTTACTAAGAGTGATGCAAACAAATGGCTTGGTTTTATACATTAAAATCTTCATGCTTCAGGGTACCATAAATATCTTTGATACTGGTCGTATAACTGAGCTGGAAAAGCGAATGGCCTTCGTGACTGACAGATGTCATCACTATGATGAAGAACATAGCAAAATGATGCTTCTACTCCAAAAGCTTCAAGATCAAGTTGCCCAGATGAGTGACAGAAGTGAAGTATTAACACTAATAAAAAATGTGATAAGTCAGCATCTCAAAGACATGAAAGAGGAAGAAAAGGTAAAGCTAAATCAGTCATTGATGCTTTCTGAAACCTATCAGAGCACTCTGATAATGCAGTTTATTAGTGATCTGGCTTCTGGATTTTATTTTCTGGTATAGAATTAATTGATAGTTAGTAAATGCCAGTGAGTAAAATCACTGTTTTTGTTCCTCCTCTATTACTGTTGACATAATTTTTAATTCCAGATAGATGGTCTAAAATAGTCTCACATCACTGAAAGCAGTTGCATACAGAGAAAAAAGATTATAGGAAAGATTGCTAAGAAAGAAGAGGGTTGTGGTGTATAACCCCCACTCTACTACAGAGTCACACTTTTTAAATTGCAGATGCTGTAATTTCTCACACAGTCCACAGAATATTAGGCACTTTTGAGAGTTATGAACAAAAAATTGAAAGAAAAACCTTACTGAGAAAAAGAGAAGAGGAAAAAAAAAAAAAAGCTGTTACATTCAGAAAGCACAATTCCTTTGTCTTCTTTTTAAGACCAGCTTTCTGGCTTTACATCAAGAACATGAGATGCGTATCACAACACTTGGAGATCTCCTTGGAAAACTCTCTGCTACATCTGAGGTACTGGGAGTTAGATATGCTAACTACTTACAGCTGTAACTTTTATTTTTGTGAGAGTTTTAAGCTGTATATTTGCTTCATGCTAATAATTGCATTTTTTTCCATCACAGTCTGTGTTCTTGTTAGCCTTTCTTCCTGCTTAAAGGGATGGGAATTTTGCTGCTGTCTTTCTGCCCCTGGGACTTAGTTATTCACTGTACAGTGAGACAGAACTGAGAATATTATACTTTCTGTAATTTAGGGACATAAACATAAGTGGTGCTAAAATGCATCATCTTTAATGAGATACTTTATTGTCCTCCTTCTGCTATATATGTTATCCTTTGTATGTTAAAACAAACTCTTGTATTTTTAGGACATCCAGAAGGAACTTGACATGGCCAAAGCAAAAACGATGCGGTATGAATACTCCTCAAATATACTTTGGTCTTTCAATCTGGACACTAACTGAAGATGATAGAAGTTATTCTGTGAAATACAACTAACCCTTTCTTGTTTTTTATCTGACTGCCCCTGTGTAATGTTTATTAGAGATGAGAATTGTTCCTCAGTTTGCTTAATGAATTATATAATACCTACTTTTTGATAGGCTTTGTATTTATCTTCTTGAGCTTTTATCAAGACAAATCTTTGTCCATGGTCTTGGCTTGTCAGTTGTGCTATAGTCTACTTATGTAATGTGTAATGCAAGGAGAAAAACCTGTAACACTTCATTGAATAGATTTCCCTTTGAGATTAGGGGGAAAAAAAAAGACTATTACTTAGTGAATTCTTATTTAAATTAATAATGACTTTAGGATGATGTCTCCCTTGCCCTGCACATACACACCCCTACTGAGCATTCGCAGCGTTTCTTGGTTAATAACTGAACTAAGGCTTTGTTAGACAACTGTCTTATTCCTTTGGATTTTGATGGAATGACTGAAACTGCTCTTTTTTTTTTCTCTCTAATTATTGACTCTTTGTTTTTGTCAGAGATGGAGAGGAACATAATCACCTCTTATCCAAAGTTAAAAAGCTAGAGCTAGAGTTGTCTCAGATGAAATCAGAGCTGTTAAATTGGCAAAGTGTGAAGACTAGCTGCGACAAAATAGATGTCATTCATGAAAAAGTAAGTTCAGAAACTGTCCCAGTAAAACCTGGTACTACTTAGTTTTGCTCAACTTTCCTGAAAGGTATATATACTCAAAATATTTTGTGTTTGTGCAAGATTCACTTACTGATTGGGTAGGGAATCAAAGCGTATCCATAAGCAAGTGGTTAATGACTTTAACTCTGCTGAACTAGTAAACTGCTGTCCTTAAAGTTGTCATAGTGCCTCCCTTGAACTGTTGCTGTCAACTTTAATTCCTATTCTGAAGCATTATTGAGGCCCCAAATGTAAACTGTGTATTTTGCTCTGCGTTTTTTTGCTTTTGTTTGGTCTGATGGACAAAACATAAAGGAAGAATTCAGTTTTTTCTGTTTTTCTGTACCTCTTATTCCAGCCTAAGTCAATGTAGGTTAGATCTGTTGATAGTGCTTGAAGTCCATGTTGATTTCATGTTATACATATGGTACTACTTAGTAGCTTAGAAAGACTAATTTCTATTGCAATTGTTAATGGCTCTTCTAGGTAGATGCCCAAGTGAAAGAATCCATCAAGCTGATGGTTTTTGGTGATCGACAAGAAGACTTTCCCGAATCGCTTCTTCAATGGCTTGCATCCAATTTTGTGAGCAAAAGTGATTTGCAGACTCTGCTGCAAGATCTAGAGTTGCAGATCCTCAAGAATATTACTCTTTATATGTCATCTACAAACCAAAAACTAACATCTGAAGTAGTAACAAATGCTGTGAATAACGCAGGGGTTTCTGGAATCACGGAAGCGGTAAGTTAGTCTGAGACTTAAAAAAAAAAAAAAAAAAAAAAAAATCAGCTAAAATTGTAAAAAAATAAAAAAAAAAAAAAAATTGGAGCTTGACATTTTATGGAGCTTGACCATTAATACAGATTTAATGCTTTTAAAACCTACCTAAGAGACTAAAGGAAATGGGGAACAGCTTGCAGAAAACACTTTTTTCAAACATCCTTACGGTCACAGCTTTTTTGTCTGCTGTGAACATGCTTTTTTCCCCCAGTATGTTGTCTTAAAAGCTGAAGACTTCCCCAAATGTGACCGAACCCAAAATTGCAGCTGCATCACTTGGGAAGGTGGGGAAAAGTATGCAGCTCTTGAAGAAAACATCAACTGAGATGCAGTTCGAGTTTGTTTTAAACCAGACAGTCATGTATTAAAAATGGCTTGTGGCTTAACAGAGACTTTCAACCATGTATTCAAGTACAACATCTCAAAAAGATGCATGAAACTTTATAGATCTGTATGTATCAATTTTCTATCAGTTAGTGTTACTAAAATCTTTCTCTTCCCATTCTGTTCCCTTCTGTGTGTATGTCTGTAGCAAGCACACGTTATTGTAAACAATGCCCTGAAGCTCTATTCTCAAGATAAGACTGGCATGGTGGATTTCGCCCTAGAATCTGGAGGTAAACGGCAGAGGAAGTGGTTATCAGATAAATAGCACACGTTGAATCTACTAAAAAATCTAAAAGCAAAAAATCTAAAAGTTACAACATTGTCCTGCGTGCTGCCCAGTGCTTAGACTACTACAATCTGTGCCTGTTATTAATAGGGTGATATACTCGCCACAAACTCTATAGTAGATGATAAAAGCTAAAAATATACAAAATTAAATATACATGAAAAACAGATGAATGTTTTCTTAAAACACCATAGTGTTGGATAGTCTTTCCTTAAAGTTTTACTTTTGATAGAACTATTTGATCATAGTAATAATGCACTTGATTTAATTGTTAGATTTTAATAATTTTAATACATCTTTGAGGAAAATAATGGGACATAATTGATATAGTTGTTAAGATTGTTACAAATCTTTGCTTTCTTTGGGAAGGAACAAGTAACTATTTCTGCTAACCCAATTTATCTTTTTTTGAGGTGGCAGCATTCTGAGTACTCGCTGCTCTGAAACGTATGAGACCAAAACAGCATTAATTAGCCTCTTTGGGATTCCTCTGTGGTACTTCTCCCAGTCTCCCAGAGTGGTGATTCAGGTAATGAAAGGATAAATAAACTCTGCAGCACTACATATTAAGTGACTCGGGTTGTCTCTTGGATGCTGGTTGGTTGTCTGTGATCCTGGGGGTTGAACTTTGCTCTTGTGAATGGGGTTCTTCCAGTATATCTGGGTTATTGGTTAGTTATCCTTGAGCCTGCTGTGAAGGTCCTAATTTTGCATGGGGCTTGTACAAAGTGTGGGCACTGAGAGGATTCCTGCTGGGAAATAATCTCAAGGTGGCTCTTCAAAACATGACTAGTAGCTTGGGAAGATGTGCTACCTTCCCGAAAAGAGCGCAGCTGAAATTGTGCAGTCCATATTTTTCTGTACTGAACAACCAAGAAGATGCATAATGCAGTGAGCACAGAGAGATTTCATCTCATTCTCTGTTTGGCCATTGTTTTGGAGGGTGAACTGTGATTTGGATCAAAGCTGTTGTGAACTTTATGTTGTATTTTACCAAACAGATGAGATTGCCGTGTACTGTGTCTCTTTACAGCTATTCCTAATAGTTCAGAATTCATTATGACCCTTAAAAAAAGGAAATACTTAATTTTTTTCTTTCTCTTAAACTGTTTTCTAGCCGGACATGTATCCAGGAAACTGCTGGGCTTTCAAAGGATCCCAGGGTTATCTTGTAGTTAGACTTTCAATGAAGATCTACCCAACTGCCTTTACTTTGGAACATATACCCAAAGCCCTTTCGCCAACAGGGAGTATCACCAGTGCTCCTAAGAACTTTTCAGTATATGTAAGTCTGACTTTGAACTTCTTAAAATTTGTAAATGTAAAGAATACTTGTGTTTTCTGTCTTGGAAAATGAGCTCAAGGGAGGAATAGCAAAGAAGAGAACTGCCGTTTCTGTTGTTGCATTTAGATTTGCTTATATTCTTGAAGAGCTTCCAAATCTAGGAATTCAAAGCAGTAAAACTCATTCTGGTGTTTGTTTTGCCTTGCTTTTTACAGGAGAAGAATATTTGAGAGGAGAAGATACTGTCTTTTTGGCTAACATCAAATTTTAAACAACTCAATAAGTTTCTCCAGTATGCCTTATTGTGCCCTACCATTTCTCTCCTGTCTGGGCACACACACATTTTAGCTTTTCAACTTATTTGTGGTGCCTTTTTTTTAATATTTCTTAACTTTCTATTTTTGTAGACACTGTTGCATAACAGAAGTCTATAAGCTACTTTTGTTAGTTATGATGCCTGAAAAGCTTTGCTTGTCCGGCTCTTACTTATTAAATAACAGCCACTGCAAACGTATAGTTCCTAACTTCCCTTTTATTTATAGCCTTGATGTTTCTCATTCTTGTCCATCTTGAACCTTTATATTGTCCACAGTGATACTGGTTTTGTTAAGGCTTCTGAATGCTGCTTGTCGATATTCAGGTATATAGACATGTATCTGGTGCATAACAGAAGTCTGGAGGGATCAAATTTGGAGGGATCAAAACTCTTTGCCCTTCTCTTGTAGGGTCTAGAGGATGAATATCAAGAAGAAGGTGTGTTGCTTGGACACTACTTTTATGATCAAGGAGGAGAGCCATTGCAGATGTTTCCAGTAAAGGTAAGTCTGAATGCCAGCGTTTATGGTGTCAGGAGATGTTATTTTCTGTGGTAGTACATAATAACAGACGAATAAAAAGATCCTGTTCTCTTTGGGCCCTATACTTTGCATTTCTATTTGTTATCTGCCTTAAACCCTGTGATTTAAATAGACTAATTAGGTGGGAGAAAGAGGGTCTGCTACTGGCTCACAAGTGGTTTGGAGACACTAAATGCAGAAAGAGTCCACTCCATGCTGCTCTCTCTGTCTTCCTTCACAAATAAGGAATTGAAAGCTGTATTCAAAATGTCATAAGCTTCCCAAGATACAATCTAGATATTGCTAAAAGTTAAAATTGGCAAGAATCTGTAAAGCGACTTCAGTTGTGCACGTATCTCTTAGAAGTCTGACTCTGGTTTGTGTTTGCTTTTTCCTTCTTCTCTAGGAGAAAAATGAGAACGTATTCCAAATAGTGGAACTGAGAATTGTTTCTAACTGGGGACATGCAGAGTATACGTGTCTTTATCGGTTCAGAGTGCATGGGAAACCAGCCGAATAGTCTTCTACACTACACAGCTTTTTTTCCTCTCCTCGTTGTACATTTTATTTTCAATTTGTATATACCGGGAAACCTAGAACACTGGAATCTGTAAAGGATGAGGATGTGAGATGTAAACTACCGAATTACTGATCCTCTGGTAAAGGCAGAAGACTGTCAGCAGAACTGTATTAACAAAACTTTTATTTGCTCTGGTGCTCGGCTTGTAACTGCCAATTAGCTTCATATTTTTGTGTCCATGCTGAGAAAAATATTGCATGCAAACTACTCTGGTTCATAAAGCTCAGTTAGCAAACAGGTGTCACCTATTTTATTATAAATGAATGTATAGGCTTTCTAAAAGAATAAACCACACTTTCTGCAACTAGGAATCTGTTTTTTTCTTAATCCAGCATTCAACTGCGTACTTCTGTTTGACACCATAAGCCAAAAACTGTGGTACACTTTTAAACGCCGACTGTATCTAGAGGTGCGCTGCAGATGACTCATCTTTGACCTTTTTGGTGGATCATAAAGGGCTTATTAAATAAGTGTTTAATATTATAAATATTACTGTCAGGGATAGTTAATGCAACCAAAACTAATTTAAACACCAGCAAATGAGAATGCTTTACTGTAACTTGTGGCCATGAGTCGATCTAAAAGTCAGGGATAATTTTAACTGAAATGATTTTAAGTTTTTACCATAGCAAATTCAGTCA
>NW_010576789.1:70856-83497 GCF_000705375.1 Tinamus guttatus | reverse complement strand
CGCCCTTCCAGAGCCTTCCCACGCAGCCTACCTTGCTGCGTGCCCGTTGCGCCCACACGCGCTCCCCATTGGTCCGCGCTGCTGCCCGTTTCCTCCACTCGGTCTCTCATTGGGTCGCTGGGGGAGGGGGCGGGTGTACGCAGCGCAGGGTAGCGTGAGCGCTGTCGGGGGCCCGGCCTGGACGGAGGAACGGGGCGACCCGGCCCGACCGCCCCCGTCCCGCAGCAGCCGCGGGGGGCGGCCCCAGGGGACGGGGACAGGGACAGGAACGGGGATGGGGACGGGGCAGCTGCTGTGCGAGCAGGCCGCGCTCCGGGGTGCCGCGAACGGGCGGGATGGCAGCGCCGGCCCCGCTTTTGGGAGCGGGCAGCTCCCGAAAGGACCAGTGTCGCCTGCGCGGTGGCGTTTCAGTCAGGGAAGAACCTGCTCGGTGTCGTGTCTGTGTGACAACAGCTCAGGAGAGAGGCCTGCATCTTATTCGGAGCTGTTGCTGGTGCCTCCTAGGTCATCGTGAGCTTATCCTTAAGCTAATTGCAAAAGCTTTTAATAGTTTTTCGCGTTTACTCTAACTTTACACAGTCGCTTGTTCTTTCATCAAAGTTTAAAATGTAGTCACTTGCTTTCAGGGCTAACAAATAAGGTGTCTTTTTTTAGGGCCTTCCTTTGCTTAGCTAAAATTGCCACTTGTAGTTCTGCTAGGGAAAACAAGCAGGAAGATGGAGTTCTGGGTCTCGGTAGCCCCCCTTGCCCATCATTTTATCCTAGCCCCTTTAAGCTGGGTTGGAACAGGCCTGAGAGCCCCGTCAGAGAAATAGGGGCCAGCTTTGGGGGACAGTCACCAATGTGTCTACGTCTGTCACCCGTGTGTGCTGCAGACCTGTTAAGTGCCAAGCACCGTGGCATGAAAGCCGTGTGGTCTGTAGCAGCCTTCCAATGGGCCCAGGGAGAGCACCGTGCTTAAGAACCAGTCTTAAACTGGTTCTCAAATACTTTTACTTTTGAGACCAAACATGGCCTATTTTATAGTTAGGATTATGTGATGCGATGGCTGCAAATGCAGAAGGTGACAGCTCAGGAGGTCACTTCCCATCCAGTGTGATAAGTGTGTTAATTTAGGTACATATACATACATGTGTATATATATATGAGCACTTTTATGCGTTTGTAATATATTAACTTACATACATGTATGCTTTAGTTAAGCCTCACTGATTTGGCTTGGAACATGGAATGGAAGATACTGTCTTTTCTGTTTTAAACCCAGAGAAAAAGAAGGTGTTCATTTAGATAAAAGGTGACAAATTCATAGCTAGGAAGATGTTTTTCTTCTAGGCAGAAAGACAGAATGAGATTGTGAAACTTGTTTGGAAAGTGACTGAGGCCAAGAAGGAGTCCTGGTTAGTCTTGCCTGTCCCCTGTAAAATCCAGTTGAATGTAAACAGTTTTCCAGGAAGACATTAAACTACACAGACTGAGGTGATCTCAGTTGCAGAATTGTCATTGGGACTCTCAGTGCTTACAGCTTTTAAACAAAACAGGCCTGTAAAATATTTGCCTGTTCTGTCATGATGTGCACATTAGACTTGGCATCCTGACTCAGAGTTTCAAAAGTCACAAACAGACGAATTTGAGGCCGGAGAGCGGAGGGAGGGGAAGAAATGGAGGAGGAGGAGGAGGGAAGATTAGCATGAACCTGCCTCCCGCAGAGCTCCGTCCCTCCCTGCCATCCCATGTAAGGAGGAAAACTGCTGTTCCCGACTGTGCGGTGACCCCGTGTTCCTCTGAGCACAGATACCTGGCCCGAAGGCTGTTCGGACTGTGGTGATTTGGTGATTTAGTCATACTTCCAAGTTTAACAACACTGTTGTACTTAAACTGGTCTCTGTTTTCCTGAAACTTGTAGGCAGTCTTGCTGGTATGAATAACCTGGCCTGGGATTGTGGTTATGAAAAAGTTTCTCCCTCTGGTTTTCAGTGCTAGTTAGATTGTTGTGGTGAATATTTATTTCTATTAAAAATCCTTTTTAATAAAAGGTATTTTTTAAGAAAACGTCTATTTTAAAATTTTTATTATAAAGCTTTTTGCAGTATCTTTATGCATCTGCTGCAATAGTTGCTGGATTAGGAGCTGTGTCACCAAGCACTGTTTTGAGTCAGGAATCTGCAGAAGTGGAATCTCTCTCACGGTGAGATTTAGAGTGAAAAGCCTAGAAGCAAATCTGGAAGCAAGGCCAGCTGTAAAGGAGCAGGATCAGCCAAACTGTGACAAATGCCCATAGTCGCTACTGTGGCAATTGCAAAGCTAACTTGTTGAGGAGACTTATTTAAAAACAAACCAAAACAACCCAAAAAAAAAAAAAAAAAAAAAAAAAAAAAAAGATTCGGTTAGTAGTACTGCTTTGGATAAAACACTTGGGCATTTTGACGTGTCTCTCCTGCATTGCTCATTATCTGATTTCTCTGGTTGCTGCCAGGACTTGTGCTTACCGGCAGTTCCTGGTGCATCCTACGGTAACTCTGGCCGCCGGTAGCGCTTGTCCCTGGGGATGTTGCTCACGTCTGCTCTACCGGGGCCCTCGGCTGGCTGGAGCTGCCCCGCGCAGAGCGGGGACACAGCAGGACCAGGCGCCGCAGAGGACAGAGCAAACATTGCTGATGCTGAAGCAGTTGGGCAGAGCTGGTGTCAGGACTTTGAGCAAATTGCCTGTCGTTATTGACACGTCGGAAAATGTTCTTTTTGAGACAAGGTTAAGAGAAATGGACATCGGAAACTAGATCCGCTACCACTTCTTAAAAGGAAAATAGGAAGCATTTCTAATCTAGAGATGTGACTGTCCAAGCCCTTTAGCCTACTGATAGTGATGATGTGCAGGAGGCTGCAGTGGGTAAGGCACGCAGTGAGCTGGTAAGAGGCTGCTGTTCTTGAGGAATCTTGGGAGCCTTTTCTCGCCTCCTTCCTTTCCTGGTAAATTCTCAAGTGTAGAAGGTAGCTGCTGAAGCCCTTGGGTTTCGAAGCATGACACTTGAAACACCAGATCTGTTATTTTTATGAATTGATGACATTTTAGACTCTGTACAGCACTGTGTGGAAGAGCTTGCTGGCTTCTCTTGTCTGACTAGGGAGAATCAGAGACAAGCTGTTTTAGTTCAGCAAAAGGCCAATAGTTGCCCTTTACCTGCTTGTCCTGTGGGCAGATGTAGTGCTCAGAAAGACTTAATAGAAAAAGGACATCATTGATGAAAGGGCTGGCCCTGGTATGGTTCCTTCAGTCGAGATGGTCATTGTATATTGGTATATTGCTATAAACACAATGTAAAATATGTTAAGAGATGTTAACTGGGTAACATGCGGTGACTCACCATGACCGTGGCTGTGAGTAGGAGCTGTCCGAGGTGTAAGGTTGGGCTGGTTCCCTGTGACTAATTTGGATTTGGTGAAAGCTCTAGTGTGACAGCCTGAGCTTTGTGCTTTGACATCTTTTGTTCCTGTGAACTTCTGGAATAATTTACCTTTCTTTGTTTCACTGCAAATTGGACTTGAAGCTCTCAGATTTCATTCACACACTATTAGCTTGTATTCCATCTAGGCTCGAGCAGAAAACAAATTACTGGTTTCAGTTCAAGGAACATCGTTATTGAAACTAACTTAATTTTAAAATAAATACTTCATAGCCTTAGTTTTAAATTTTATAGTCTTTAATCACTTTATGTGCGAATAATTTTGAACATGCACAACTTGTTGCTTGGTGGTAGTTTTTATCAAGGACTTGACATGGCTTTGCTGTTGATTTCAGGTATATGTCGCAGGGAAAACATGCAGAAGCAAGAGAGCTAATGTATTCAGGGGCTTTGCTGTTCTTCAGTCATAACCAGGTACGTCCCTGTTCCCGTGGGGGCGATTTTGAGGTGGTTGTTCAGAGCTTTTATGGGGCGAATGGTAAGTTCTCAGCAGTGTATATTTGGGGGACTTTTTCTGCAATCTTTGATGTACCTGTTGAGTCTTTCCCCACAAAGTATTTTTGCTGATTGGAACATTTGCATGTGTCCAAATAGGAATTTTAGTCATGTTTGGCTGTGCTTTCCTGGAGACTTCCTATTTTGTTACCACCAAATTATGGTTACTTTTTATAAGGGAAGATTGGGGTTTGGTAACGTTGTGCCTTATGTGTCCTCTTGATAAAAGTATAATCTACTTCTGACAAACTTCTACTTGAGAAACAAAACTTATTTAATGATATCTTCATTGCTACCGGTGTATATCTGTTTTATAGCAAAATAGCGCTGCTGATCTGTCCATGCTGGTTTTGGAGTCTTTGGAGAAATCAGATGCAAAAGTAACAGATGACCTTTTAGGTAAGGTGAACTTTGCACTTTCTTTGATGGTATTTAAGATGCATTTTTGCTTCAAAATACTTACACTGTTGTCAACAGTCTTGAGACCTGATTCTGTGTGTATGTGTGTGCATGCGTGCTCCCACATGGCTAACACAAAGTAGAGAACTGTAGGCAAAAGGCAAAATTATTGGATAATAATGGATTCCTGGTAGCCACCAGTATGCTGAGCACAGGGGCACGCTTAGAACAAACATCACTGTCTTGTGGCATCGTCCTCTCCTCAGTGCAGGAGTGAATGTAGGGTCCACACAGGCAGAGGTGTCCCTAGGACCGGGGGGATGGCAGTCTGTCCCGCTCCTTTAGACTGTGTGATGTTCTGGGGTGTTCTGACCAAACCAGGAGATGGGAGCTGTGGTCTCGCCGACTGTAGGGCACAGCTTTTGGCTGTTCAGTGCTGCCCACTGATGGCTGCACGGCTGACTTGACATTTGAGAAGTGGCTCGTGGTCAAAGACGCTGCTTTTTAAAGACATCTTGTGCAAGCTAATAAGGGAGTTTAAATATACTATGATACCATGTCTTAAATGTCTTAAAAGATGCACCAGAAGCAGGAGGTTGTTCTGTTAATAGTAAATATTTGTGAATATCATTGCTTTCAGAAAACTTGGCTAAATTATTTAGTTTAATGGATCCAAATTCTCCTGAGAGAGTGGCTTTCGTATCCAGAGCGTTGAAATGGTCGAGTGGAGGATCAGGAAAACTTGGTCATCCAAAACTACACCAGTTACTAGCAATTACCTTGTGGAAAGGTAAGAACAATTAATTTTTTTTTAATATAACATTGAAAATAAGATACTCTAAAATTGCCACTTTGGAAATAATATTTTCAGAATGAACACTGATGCAGTTAGTTAATTTGGGATTTTATTGGTCTCATAATGGAATATAAAATGGGCTAAAATAACCTAAAGTATTTTAATTGTGGGTGATAGTCTTTAAGGTGCTAATGCTGCAAACACAAAGGTGAGTGAGAACAGTGGAGTAAATGTTCTCTCTTTTGTGGTTTCTCATGAATTATTAACAGTACAAGGTTCATTTAGGTTTTTAGGAGCTACAAGGTGGTGATGAGGGTTTCATATCATAATCCTGACCCAGTGGTCACCAGCCCAGCTCTTTGCCTTGCTCTGTGCATAGTGATCCCGTAGCTCTTCTCCCGGGAGCTGCATTAGGTTTTGGGAGCTGCTGCCAGCCAAAAAGGGAGGATTTTCTGCAGAGCATCAAAGTTTGAAACTGAGATGCATAAGAAACATAAGAAACAGTCATGTTTTAAAAGTAGAAGTCTACATTTTCTGGCCCTCTGGTTGCCATTCTTTTGAAGCACAAAACACATTTGCTTAGTTTTTTATTTTCAACAGCTTCATCAGAAGTGGCTTAGATTTTTAAAACAAAAGCTTTTAGATTCAAAAAATCAGCAACTTTACAGTTTGGGTTTGTCATTACTGTGGGTTTGCATGATACTTTGTTTCAAATTAAGCTCTAACAAACCATTTGCATTAATGATTTTTGTCCCTACATAATTGCCACTCTATTCAGCATATGGAAGTAATTTAAATTTTGATAGCAAGAGTGGGCTAAGCTAAAAATAGGAGATACCTTCTTCTCTGCACTTAGAAAGAAGGATGCTGAAGGAGCTGCCTGGTTTCTTGGTGCACATGTTTAAATATGGAGCTTTTTTGTTCCTCTCTGAAGTGCTGATGATAGCACATTAAGTGCCAGGATGCTGTTGAACAAAATGAGCCAACTGCTGCAAGGTGGCTATTTGTCCCAGTGGTAGCTTTCTTCTTTGGTGACATTGAATTAAATGGTTTTTTAATAGCAGTGATTCAAATATATTTAGAATAATGTATTTTATTATCGACCTTTGTGAGCTGTAACTTAAAAAATAAAAGAATTCTCTGTCTCTGATAGTCATGTTCTTTGTATTCTGTGTGTACAGCTCTTACTCTTTTTTTAGCAATAATGTACAAGCCTAGAAAATGTGTTTTTTAAGTCTGTTGAACTGATTTCTTAAAAGCCATTTTCTTTTTCCTTTTATAGAGCAAAACTATAGTGAATCTCGGTATCACTTCTTGCACTCCACAGATGGCGAAGGGTGTGCAAATATGCTAGTGGAGTACTCCTCGTCGAGGGGCTACCGCAGCGAGGTGGACATGTTTGTGGCACAGGCCGTCCTGCAGTAGGTGTTCCCATTTTGCTTGTTTTGCTGTGTTTGACAGCAGCCTGATTTAACCAGGGTAACTGTAGGTTAGCTGCCTGTCCTTGTCAAAACTGGACAAAGCTGCCAAGACTGCTTTTGTGTGGTAGCAACACGAGCAGACTGTCTCATGACTGGTATGCTGAATTGGTGAGATTAAAAAAAAAATAGCATTAAGCTTGAAATATGAAATCATGTTAACTGCATAAAGAGTAAACGTAACCTGTGTTGCCCTGAAAACATGATTCTTATGTTTTTATTAACACTGCCTTGCAGCTGGTTAAGATTTGCCTATGTGTCCTTGCAGAGGCTGGGGCTAAGGGGGCTTCATACTTGCATTTAGCCTCGTTCTTACTGTCAACCCCTTTACAAGCAGCAGTGTGAGGGCTCCGTTGAACAGACTTGCTGGTGGCTTTCGGTTGCTTTAAGTGTTTATTTTGTAGGAGGTGGGAATGCAAACTATTATGTTCTTTGCAGAGCCCGTGTGTAATTTAGGTTAACAAAGCCAATTTTACTGTATTTAATAATTGATGGCGTATTCAGTGAAGGAAAGCAGCTTATGGAGGAGGCTGAGGAGGAGGTGGAGACAGGGCTGTGCAGCAGGGAATGAGAGAAGTGGGGGAGTAAGTGCTGGAGAGGGAAGAGGTGAGAGCAGCCCCGTCGCTCTTGGCAGCAGCGAGCTGGCACTTCAGCTCCCTTCGATCCGGACTGCAGCGATTGCAGAGAGTGGGAGAGCATTGATAGGGGACCAGAATATGCAGCACTGCTGGAGCTCGTAGTGGGGCTTTGTTCTGAGATGGGGCAATTCCGGTGAGAGCTTATGGCTATGGGATTATTTTCTCTGGTATTTATCCAGAAATGCTCCTACATCCTTTACTGGCCTGTATGGTGTCAAACACCATGCAAAGTCCTGTCATGTGGTGGTTCATGATCCAATGAAAAGCACCAAAATTCCTTACTCAGCAGTAAGATAAGAGAGTCCCTTTTCCCCACACGGTCTTTGGCTTTGGAGAAGGGAGACGGCTTGTGGCCAGCACCGATAGAGCCTGTGCTTGGCCTGTGGCCTTGCAAAGATGACCCGGGTAAATTCACTGGATCCGAACAAAGATTTGACCAGCGTGGGAAAGTCATCTGCTAACTGCTGCCACATCACTGGGGAGGGCAAATGCACAGAGGGCTTTGTGAGACTTACCAAAGTCAGTAGGAGTCCTGGTTCTGTGTTATTCTGAGATGATGATAAAAGAACGGTAGGGTCACTGGGTGGAAATGTGATGAATTTGGGAGTGGATGAGGCCAGATGAGATTTATTTTGACTGGGTTTTTACCTCAACATAGTAAACTCTGGACTCCTAAAGATAATGTCCCATTTAAATTGAATCAGATGGTAGCCAGTCTTTGCACACTTCTGTTTAATTGATGCCCTTCCTGTATACAATTTGCTTAGGTTTAACTCATTCTATTAATGTTTGATATGAGTCCCCCAGGGAAATTGCTCATAGCACAAGCTAGTTAGTTGAATAGGGATTTTCATAGCCTCAAAATTGATTTCCAAACCTAAGATGCACATCTCTCCCAGTTCAGGTTTCTGCTATCAGCTTGAGCCTGAGAAGGCTTCTGTGCACAAATGAAGTAGAGGCTCTTGAGCATTTGCCTTCCCTATTTCTTTCTGCATGTAAAATTTCTTCTCTGTATTTTATTTTTAACCTGCTCTGTTCTGCTTCCCTTTACAGATTTCTCTGCTTAAAAAATAAGACCAGCGCCTCAGTTGTTTTTACGACATACACACAGAAACATCCGTCGATAGAAAAGGGTCCGCCCTTTGTTCAACCACTGCTAAACTTCATCTGGTTTCTGTTGTTGGCCGTTGACGGGTACAGTTTGGTTTTTCTTGCTTTCTTCTTTGTTGCCTTTTTATCTGTTACTGAGGTTGCATTTTGTGTTGTTTCCTTTCTAGGGGAAAACTAACAGTATTTACAGTATTGTGTGAACAGTATCAACCTTCACTGAAAAGAGATCCCATGTATAATGAGGTGAGTTCCTAATAGTTGTGAACAGGGCGTAACCTACAGAATTGGTTCAATAAAAGCTGATTGTCTCCTGTTTTGTGACTTTGCAAATTTGGATGTCCCAGGCTACCGAGTCTGGCTGCCACAGCCACCAAAATGTGCTGAACTCAGGGTTTCCTCTGAGCAGCTGAATGCTAATCCATACCTTATATATGGAGGAGTGTCCTTTGGGAGCAGGATAGCAATTCAGAGAGACAGTTTATGCAGCATTTTAGTTTTCCTGGCACACTTCAAAAGGGGGGCTTCTGCATCCAGCTTTTAGAGAGGGGTCAGTGCCCCAGCCTGTGGGACGTGGTTGCTCCTCAGAGGGTTTCCCCTGCCCGAGCTGGCTGACCCCTTCTCCCCTGTGTCGTTTCAGTACCTAGACAGAATAGGACAGCTTTTCTTCGGAGTGCCGCCCAAGCAGACATCGTCCTATGGAGGGCTACTAGGTAAGTGTTCTAAGGTACCACCGGCCTTGCCACAGCTGCAGCCTGTGTGGAACAGGCGCGAACAGCAGCTGGGGTGTTCTGAGGTACCATCACCCTGAATTTCCTTTGGCACGGCCTGTGGAAACGGTCCCTGCTGTCGAATGCAAGATGAAGGGGTTGCAGATGAGATTGCAGTGAGGTAGCTGGTAGACTTTTCCTTTCTGAGGAGGGAAGAAACATGTAAAATATTCTTAATTTTAACATTATGGTTTAAGTTGAAACTGTAGAGCAAAACCCTATTGTTGTTAACACTTAATTTGCTCCGACTTCAACGGCTGCTTTTCTGAATGTAAAATCTGGAACTTTGGTAGTGGTCTGACTGGAGCTGATGTAAAATTAATGCCCTCAAACTCGAAGTTTTGAAATGAATCCTGCCTTTTTACAACAAAGGAAAAGGAATATAGAAATGTAGGCCTTATTTCTTGGCTCTTTGAATAAAATGAGATGGGAAGACATTGAACGGGATTACTTCTGTAAAGTCCATTTTCTTTCCTTGAGAACTAAGCTCCTGTGCAATCTGCCTTGAAGCTTTACCTGCAAATGCCCATTCGCTGATACTCAAAATTTGATGAAAAATCTATGAGCATCATAATTGCATCTGCAAATAACATCATTGTAGAAATTCAGGCATCTTTAAATGGAGCAAAACAGGTGATGCACAAATGCCTCAGATAAATCCTTTATAGTGTGGCGCACGGCAGTGTTACTGTTGGAGAGTTTCATCATTGGAGGTGTCTCTTCTTTCTTTTTCCCCCTCAGGACACAATTATATACATAAATATGGGTGTTTTTTGGCCAGTGTGCTCTTGAAAAAGGAACAGTATCAAAATAGAACTTTCCATATCAATAAATTCCTAGTGGGAATGGATGTTACTTCAACATAAGTTTTTTGATCATTTCTTATTGAAACGTGCACCTTAGACAAGTAGGAAATTAGTCAAAGATTTTGCGATGAGGATGTAAAACTGGCCAATCTGACTGTCCCGTGTTTCATGTAGGAAATCTTTTAAACAGTCTGATGGGAACTGGAGAAGACGATGACGCAGAGGACGGTCAGGAAGATAGCAGCCCTATCGAACTTGACTGAGTATTTTTGTCCCCGGGTGCTGTGTAAATCTGATGATTCGATGACTCCAAAGACAGTTTTGGAATTTGAATCCTGCAGTTGTTTCTTGGCGCCTAAAAGGGCTCCTCCGGTCTTTTAGAAATGGTTGCTGAAATGTTTATAATGTTCGGTCTATATTATTTATGTAAAAAAAAATAAAAAAAAAAGAAGGAAACCAACAAAAAGTAGCCAGAAGATTTGGCACAATTGTTAGCAGGTTTCCGATGCGGCGGCTGGTGACTTTGATTAAACTATAGTCTTCTGCAGTTTCTGATGCAGTACTCCCTTTGCACAGCAAGTCAGTAGAGCCCAGGCCTGGGTCTTGCACGTCAGGGCCTGCCCAGTACCCTCTTTGCTGCGAAAAAGCCTCCTTGACCGACCCCTGCCGCCCCCAAGGAGCAGCTCGAGAGCAGGGGCATTAATTGAATAATTTATTTGCGAGGCCGGTGCCAAACGCAGTGTGAAAGGAGCCAAACGCAGCAGCTGGAGCCAGGACCTGGCCCTGCTGCGCCCGCGCGTGCTGAGCTGGTGTTTTTGGAAGAGCACAAGCTGGAATTGCGTTCGAGGGAAGCCGATCCGCGGGACATGGTAACTGGCTTCCAGGTGGATCTCGCTGGCCCAGGTACAAAAAGCTGGCATGTAAAATACCTCTTCTGGCTCCTGGCACTGCTCCTTTGGAACAGATTCTTTTTCAGTGTAAGTTCACAAGCGGCCACAAGGCCTTTTATAAGTGAGTGAAATGATTTGCCACAAGCAACGTCTGTGTTTAAACCGCAGCTCTATGTAAAGAAAAGGGATACTGCAGAACTTCTTGTTCTTTACAATATATTTATTTTTCTTGGGTGATTGATTCATTTAACACTTCCTGTAAAAAGAATAAATCAATAAATAATGGAGTAACTTCAGCCCCTGTGGTAGGCATAGCAATTCTGCATCTTCTCCTTAATGCAGCACAGGGGATGGCAGTGGTACAGGGAGCAGATGAAAGGGGGAAACGCTTTATTTTTTCATGGTGAAAAATAAAAAGGCTTAGATTAATAACCAGCAATCATGCACAGGGGAGGGAGGGAATAATGCAAACATATTGACTGTATGAAAAAGCAAAGGCATCGAAAGGAAGACTTTGTGTTAATTGTGAAGTCTCAAATAAACACTTTATACCAGGATGAACAACACTGCGGCTTTCTGAGTTTTCTGAGCAGAGCTCTTGTTTCCCTGCTGTGGTGGAGGGCAGCTCGGCTGCATCTCAGCGCTGCCCTTCAGCCGTGGCACCACAGGGCTGTTTTTACCAGGTAGTTGCGGCTGGGATGGATGATGCATGTCCAAGGTTCCTCCGGTTGCAACAAGTCCAGGGAAGAAAACCCCTTTCCTGCTGTGCTGCGTAGGAACTAGGCCCTGCTGTCGTTATGGTTCTGGGCCAAATGAGATGCTAATTACTGTTTTGCTGTCCTGGGTGCAATGTGCAGCCGATAACAAAGCGAGCGGAAAGCAGCCCTGTCCCGTGTCACCAGAGCGGCCGCTGGGTTTGTGCCAGGCTGCAGCCAGCCCCACACGGACCCTCCCTGAGCCCCTTCCAACCCCAGAAACCCCCTCGTGCTCCCCGGACTCAGTCTTACACTTCCACGGCTCGGATGTAATAATTTATTTGATCGAATGACATTTAGTACCACGGTTTTCTTACCAGTGACAGAACAAATGTACACAGCTGATACGGTGGCTTTCATTTACAAACACCAACTTAAGAAATGCAGCGGACAGGTCAGTGTCTTGTTCTCTTGTTACCTACTGGACACAGTATTTTTTTCAGGTAAAAATTCAGCATGTTCAGTACAGTTCTTGGACTGATGGACTAAGAACTTCCTTTGACTGCAGGAATTACAGCGGTCAAAACATGGTTGAAATGTCACTTTAAGCAGCTTTTTTTTTTTCTTTGCAAAAAAAAAATTAACAAGAAAAAAAAATTAAGAGAATTATTTAAAAAGTGCAACAACCTCTTTTTGTAGAAGCAATATAGCATTGGCCAGAGGGGGAGGAGATGTGACACGGGAGGGGTTTGGGGGTGGCTGTATGGGGGGGCCTGTTGGCAGAAGCCACCCCCAAACCCCACCAGCCAGGCCGGGCTTTGCTCTCCCCAACCAGTCCCACTTTCCAGCCGATGCGACGAAGCAAAACAGCTACAAAAGCCCCCGTGGTGCTCCCGGCCCTTGGGCTGGGGTAATGACACTGTCATGCCAGGTAAGCTGGCAGCATCATCGTTATCATCATCATCATCATCATCATCACGGGCAGCACTTGGCCTTCAAGCCCTGTCCCCCCTGTGCCCGGGGACACCCGCGGTGGCTGCGCCACGACGGTGACGGCAGCGCCGCAGCCAGGGCCCTCCCTGGCCACCATGAGCACCCGAGGGCCAGGG
>NW_010576789.1:45122-69741 GCF_000705375.1 Tinamus guttatus | reverse complement strand
GCAACCGCGACCGCCGCGAGGCCGGGCAGCCCCAGCCAGCAGAGCCAGCAGCACCGCCACGCGCCCCCGCCGCAAGGCAGAACACGTCACCTGGCCACCAACTGGGACGAGAGGACAGAAGCGCCTGTGGTGGCACAGAAAATGCTGTCCACAAACTTCCCATCAGGCTCCCTGTCTGAAGCTACCCTTCTTCCTTGCTTTTCAAGGAGTCTGAACCATGTGGGCCACCAGAGCACATAGCGCTGCCTTCTGACACCTCTCGCTCCGCCTCACAGCTGGGACTCCCTGGGTTTAGGGACAATATTTATTTCCTTGGGGGTTTTAGGGTCGCGCTCTGCACCCCGCTAGGATGTTGCCATCCCGAGCAACGGGTCTCCCATGAGAAGACGCTAGTGGAGCGCTGAACCAGCCTGACCTAGCGGAAGAGCCGGGGGCACCGGCCCAGGTCCGGGCTGGCGTCGCCTCCTCACGCTGCCCCCAGCCCCGTGGCTCAGAGCTCTGGGGAGCTCAGGGGCGAAGCCTGAACCAGATCACAGCCATCCCTGACCCAAAGCAACCAAAGACTGCAGAGAAGGCAAAGCAGGCTACCAAACCCGCTCACCATCCAACTAACCGGCTGCTGAAATGTTCTGCAAAGGGTGTTCACATGGAACAGAAGGTGAGTTCTCCTTCCCTCCAGAAGGTGCCGATTTCCACAGGAAACCCTTGAGGTTTGCAGCAGCCAAGGAGCCTGCGCTGGGACACACAAACCGGCTGCGCGTGGAAACGAGGCCTCCGGAGGAGCCTGGGCACCGCCGGGAACAGCGCAGCACAGGAAGGGGGGTGATCAGCATCTTCTCTGGCCTGTCGCGGTTGTCTTGGCTTCCAACACGATCAAGTCAATGATGAGGGGAAAGGGGACTATTATTATTGTTATTATTATTAATAATTTTTTTTAGCATTTCAAATAAAACCATGTTGTGTTGTAAACAGAAGCTCGTTCCTCCGGTGTGCCCAGTCCCTTCTAAGGTTTATGCTTGAAGTGGGCTTCCACTGCAACACAGACCAGAAAGAGCAGAGTTAGAACAGGCACCACGACAACGCAGCTGGCATCGATCACCCTCATCCCAGCGCTGTGGACATCACCCCACGTGCAGGAAGGCTTCACATTAAGGAGGCAACTGTGAGACACCGTCCTCCTCTTCCAAATATGAACCCATCTGTAGGGACGGGCTTGGCCTCATCCCAAGGCAGGGAAAGAACTTCCTCACTCAGAGTGAACTGAAGGGAGAAAGAGGAGTTTTTCCACCCCCATCCCCCTTCCCATCCATCCTGCTCTCTGATGGGAAGTAAAATGGGACGAGTTTGTACTCCAGGCCCAGGGAGAACCCACCTGCATATTCCTGAGGCAGCATCGGCCGGCTTATCACCTTCTGAAAGGTCGTGATCCACTCCAGCTGGTCGTCCTCCGTCTCGCAGGCAAAGAGGAATTTCCTGTCGGGGGTGACGATGGTTATCCCGTGCTGCCAGTGATTCCCCTGCGTGGACGGCGGGAGCCCTTCCAGGACCTTGTAGCTGTTCTCCTTGCTCCCGATGAAGACCTCCCCCCTGGCGAAGGCGTCCTGGAGCAGAGCACAGCGAGGGGCAGCGCGCGCGGGCGCTCTCGGCGCGGGGCCGCCCTCCTGCCCGGCCCCTGGCCCTTCTCCCTTACCAGGGGGTCTTTGAAGTACATGAGCCTCCGGTCGTCCATGGTGAACCACCGCTTCTTGAATCCCTCTGTTTGCTGCGGAGCCAACAAGCAAGACGTCACGCGCCGCAGCACGGCGGCTCCTTTCTCTCTAGACCCCACGCAGGAGTCCCGGGGCGCTGGGCTTGTTTCAGGCCCACGTGGAGACCCTGCTGGGCTGGGGGCGGTCACTGAAAGTGATTTTGGGTCTCCCTGCGGGGCTGGGATGGCTGGACAAACCTGTGGGAGCCGCCAGTGCCCTGGGGAACGGGGAGGTCTGTCTGCAGGATGTGTTAAGGTCACTTATACACCCTAAATAATATTGGCTTGTGCCTCATCCCCACTCACTGCTGCTCCACAGCTTGGCCTCAGCAACATCCTCGATTCCAGAGCTCTATATACAGAGTTTGCCTTATTTTTGTGTGTGCAAAGAATACCAAGAGAACAGCAACACCTCTTACAAACGTGGAGGTGCAAAAACCCCATGGTGAGTAATTGCAAACACTTGTATCTGGCCAGGACTTCCTAAATGAGCCTCTTCTAACCATGACCATTCTCTCTTCCTTCCCCCTTTCCCTTTTAAAAGGAGGAAAGAACTAAGAGGTCAATTTAGACACTGGCTCTGGCATTGGTAGAAATATTTACTCGAGTCTGAAGCGATGGCTTCAGCTATAAAGAAAAACAGAGAGAAGGAAAATCCCCAGACTGGGCCCTTATTAGGAGCTGCTCTGTGAATCGGAAGCCAGGAGGTAACACGGAGCAGCTGGGAGCGGAGCGGCTGCCAGGGAACCCGGACTCACAGATGGGAATCACGTAAGAGTTGCACCACGTACAGGGAAACAGGGACAGCAGAAGGTCTCGTGTCCTACCTTTGGCCCCGTCTTCTCCATGTACCCTTCCTTCAGGTAGTTTCTGGAAAGCTTTGGCACCAGCTGGAGCAACCGCAGAGGAAAGAAGAGCACAGAGTGAGCGGGACGGAGCTGCGGGGCAGGCAGCAAAGAGCAGGTGGGAGCAATGGGAAGGGCCCCAGAGCAGCCCTCTCTAAACGCTCTTCTCAGCAGCAGCCGGGCAGCAAAGCCAAGAGCCCTGCGGGATCAAATCCCGCTTCGCTGATCTGTTCTGGTGACAAACCTGCCCCAAATCCCCTGGGAAAGAGCTGTGATTGCCTGGGGAGGCTGTGATTTGCCTCAGGTAGGGCTGGAAAAAATGGAGCCCTTTCTGCAGGATCCTGCCGAGAGGGTTTCAGACCTGCTCCCACCACGTCCTGGCTCTGGTTCTTCTCCCAGTCCTTCAAACAGGACCCCTTCCACCAGCCCCAATGCATCTTTTGCTTTGAAACTTTATTAACACATGATGCCTGTGAACTCCCCCTTCCTGGAGATATTCCTGAGAATAATTACCAGTGCCTGGGATATTTTTAACGCTGCTGAGGGAAGATGAACCAGGAGCTGTGAGATCTTTGCAGATGCCTTTGAAAGTCTCTTGAAAAGAGACGAGGAGCTTCATGGACAAGCAGAGCTGACGGGGCTGCTGCAACACTCCTCTGCCTCCCCCGCCCAGGCCGCCTGCCTTTTACTTAAACAAGTTTTTAATGGCTCAGCTTTCGAAATCGAGCTCCTGCAACATGTATCGCTGTCCAAGAGAAGGCTCTGATCAGGCAGCTATGTGCTTGAACGGAGAAGAAAAAAGCCCCAGAATACAAGGGAGAATCACAGAGCTGCTTTGTACCACGCCGGAGGATCCGCGTCTCCGGCTGGCAGGCAGCGCGCAGGGAGGCCCCTTGGCTCTATTTCCCCCATCTAACAACCAAAGAGATGGGGAAGATAAAAATATCAACAGCTCATCTCCCACCCGCGCAAGCGGGTGAACCAACCTACCTTCTCATTAACCGCTGGACAAAACAGGGTATTTTAAGTGGGTTTTCCTGGTGATTCTGTGCAGATGAGCCAACCCGTCCTCACAACATTAGAGGCTACGGAAACGGGGGGAAATGGTTCAAGGAAGGAGCGCATGGCCAGGGACTGCTGCAACAGGGGCTGCCGAGGCTCTTGTTGTGGTTTCTAGTGTTTACCTGCTTGCACAAAACGGTCTGCATCCTTCACGGGGCTGCCAGCTGTGGCACCCTCCTCCTCTCGCTCTTGCCTTGGGCAAGGGCACAACTTGCAATATTGCAATTTTGCACAGACACGGGTGGCTTCTGTCACCGTTGCTCACATGCACGTGTCTTATTTCGAGCATGCAGGGCCGTGCATGGGGGAGCACACACGTTGCTGGCAGGTGCTGCACGCGGGCTCCACGTCCCATCGCAGCCCCTGCAGCCCCGCAGTTACAGATGCTGAAGAGCGGAGCCCTCTCTGAGCTTTCCAGCTTGTCAGATGGGTGCTAAAAATGAGTGTGTGTGTGTGTGTGGGGGGGAAATAATGAAGGAAAACTCACGTCGGCATCGCTGGCTCCCGGGAATGCCACTTGTAAGTAATGAAACCGCGCTGCGCGAATGGCATTGAACCAATCCACGATCTCCTAGGAACGGGAAAGAAAAACCAGAGTGAGGACCGCGGAGCTGGCGCCCGCAAAACGAGGCGACGCCGCCGCGTTTCATCTCGCCCAGGGAGAACCAAACCGCAGGAGGCTCCGGCTGGACAACACGAGTTGTGGGAAGGGGAAGGTGCCCGGGAAGAGCATCCGAAAGCTCCACATCCTGCTCCACTCACCCAGCAGCTCCTGGCCACGCACAGGAGGCAAGATAGATGTTTCAGCACCTGATTCCCATTCAAACGCTGAGGCCTTTCCAACATATTCCAGTGTTTTCCTAAAACAGGCACCAATCCTTTCTTTCTGGTGCTTTACACCATACATCTGAGAGCATTCTGTGCAAAATTGATAACAATATTGAAGTCCTCGCTGAATTTTGCAGATGTTCTGGCACTTCTTCCTTTTCTTGGCAAGAATTTCTTAGGCTGTGACTTTTTTTTTTGCCCCCAGAATAGTGGGGATTTACTTGTTTGTTAGAAACTCATCCACTGATTCAGCTCTGGTGAGAATCGCAGAGCGCAACATCTTTTTGAGGGTTTCGCTAGGAAACGTCGTATTAACTTTGAGTAAGTGATCTGCACAGGGAGCTTTCAAACGCTGCGCTACGTTGAAGAGGAACGGGCAAATTCAACATACTTTGGCAGGAAGATGTTCCAGCTGCAGCTGGATGCTCAGCTGCTCCTTGGGCTGTTCTTAGCACACGTGAAGCACCTACTCCTCACACTAGGGACACCTCCAGCGAGCCAGGCTTGGTCTAAAATCAACACTCACATCCCTTTCAGGTGAGGCTGCTGCAGCACAGGAAAGGCCATATCAAAGCAGAAGTCAGGCTCCAGTAAGATTCACATTTTTACCTGGTTTAAAATGGTTGGAAAATAAAATTGGAGATCTCGGTTTTACAGAGTCGAATTTGAAATTCCTCAAAAATGGTCCAATGGGGCAAACACCCCTCAATTAAAGGATCAGGTGCTTTGCTTTGGCTTGTTAATGTAGGTCATTGACTTACCCTGTGCTCTGGGTATCCCTGCTGGAGCAGGGGGGTTGGACTAGATGATTTCTAGAGGTCCCTTCCAATCTCAGCCCTTCTGTGATTCTGTGACTTCAAGTTGTGGGGGGAAAAAAGCTATAAACAAGGACCTGTTTCAGCAAACGCTGACCCGCGTGTCGGAGGTTTGATCACCACTTGCTTCTCTACCTGAGCAGCTGAGCAGAGCCCGGAGAGCAGCAGGAGGAACAGGGCTCTAAAATTAACACCACTGCTTAAGGGAAGGGGCACTTTGCAACTTTCTTTCCACAAACCTGTGCTTGCGGACGTATTCCCAGAAGGCTCACTTGCTAAAAATGTCCCGAATTTCCTGTGCGCGTAACTATGAGCCATACTGCAGTGAGGAGACTGCGGCTGATGTATTAAACAGCACAGAACTGCTCAGTGGTTTTAGACAGGCCGATAACTTCTCATTAGCAGATTCCTTTCGCTGCTCAATGTCTCAGAGCGAGCAGAGGGAAAGAATGACTGGAAGCAGCTTCACAAGGGCTCTTCTAGGCTCCCAACCTCTTCTTAATGCAAGCGCTGGCTCCCTGCCCACCCAGTCCCTGCCCTGGTCGGAAGCCTCTCACATTGCAAAGAGCAGATGAACAACCCTGCACCAATACGCAGCTTCTCGCTGTACCTGCTGCCTCCAACTGCTCCAGATCCCGGGAGCTGCAGCCCTGGACCCCACAACAGCGGGAAACGCAGGCAGGGATGGAGGGCAGGGTCACACTGCAGCTCTCCACGCGGCTCCGGAGGCGGCTGGAGACCGGAGTCCTGTAGAGGGAGCTTCAGCCTCGGACAGGATCTCGGCGCGGTGGCTGCGAGGGCTTCCCGACTGCACATCCCGCAGCCCGTTCACGCATCCGGGCGGTTTGGCCGCACAGCCCCTAGGACACATCCCTTTCCAGCCTCACGGCTCTCCTCGCCTCCCAGCCATGCTCTGGTCATCTTGCAAACAGCTCAACTCCGTTACTTCTGCATTTGGGGTAATTTCTATAGCCATTTTCAATGTAAAAAGGGTCGTGATTGTGCATCACCATCTCCCAGTGTCTAGATGGAGACCTGGGGGCAGGTGCAGGAACTCCGTCTCCAAAGGCTTTTGGTGACACACAGCCCCCAGCTCCCCACGGCTGCGGGAACCTCCCTGCCCCACGCTCGGCCATGGCCCCACGGCCGTTTCACCAAGGGTTAAAGCTCCACTCACAGGTTCCTGGTGGCACCAGGGGTCTTCCTGCCGCTGCTGCCGACACGAGGCCAGAGCGACTCCGCTGGGGCCCGCGGGGTTTGAGCGGGAGTTCAGACCAGCGAGTCCTCCCTGGGCTGGACTTCGCAGACCACAGGGGCTGCTGGCAGAGAGGTCATTGTCCTAAATCCAAACGTAAATGACAGCGAACTGCTGATCCCACTGCTGGCCTGGCCTTCCTGCACGCACCTCTCGGCACCGGGGCCAAGGACGTCTCTCTTCTGGGCCGGGCGGCTTCTCAGAGGGACGTGTCCTGCACGGGAACGAGCGCCTCCTCCTCCTCTTTAATTTAAATTGTGTCCAAGGAGGGAGCTGACGGCAAATCGAGCTATTGCTGTGTTACACCAGCACCTGGCAACGGGGGCTGCCTGCTCCACGGGACCTGCACACCTCCTCGCTCAGAGAGCAGGGAGGGAGAGCAAATCCAAGATGGGAATAAAGCCAGGTGATGTAGGTCAGTACAAACATGTATATTTGCCTTTTGGAAAGCACAAGATGAGCACAGAAACAGCCAATCCCTCACTTCTCTTTCAATCCAAGTTGTTCCCCGTTTGCAAGTCCTTAGATCAAACCTGCTCAGCTCTCCTTCCTCCGTTCACCCTGTCTCTGCTGGATGCAGAGGGGCTTGTCTCAGAAAAGCCTCTTTCCCCTAAGTCTTGCAGCGAGCGGAGAAACAGCAATTCCTTTTCCAGGGGGAGAAGAAGGGAGCACCTGCCCCTCCTTCCAAAGGGGCAGTGCCAAAAGCCACTCAAATCCCTGCCTCCTGCTGTCTGCTGCTACGCAGCACCCACGACCCAGCTCCGCCTTGGCCGGGTTTCCAAACAGAACCAAATCCCCTGCTCTGCTCAAACCCTCCCAGAAAGTTGTTTCTCTTCCTTTCCACTTGCTTCCTATTATTTTGAAGACCAAGTCTGCACCCTTTGTGCTTCCGAGCCCAGAGGCCAGGGCATGACAGCTATGGGTGAAGCTGGTTGTGCAGCCCTGCGCGGCTGGAGCAAAGTTTGGTGCGACGTGGCCAGGGGCTCTGCGGAGCATCAATCCCGCAGGACCTCACCCAAACCCTCCTCATTACCTCCACACTCTCACCTTGCCATCTTCATGATAGACAAAGATGTTCCTTGTGCTGTTGTCTTTCAAGTAAGTGATCTGCAATCCATGCGGGTTCCCTATTTTTGCAGGCTGGAAAGTCGCATTTAAGTGTTCAATCTTCATAATCGCTTTGGGTTCTTTTGCCTGGAAAACACAGTTGAGTGAGCAAACACCTGAAAATCAGCTCTCAAACAAGTAAGCATTTCACTCTGGCAAAAAAAAAAAAAAAAAAAAGGAAAAAAAAAGATTGAGGCCATTAGTTAAAAAATGCCCAGCTCCCTAACCTGCCTGATGTTAGCATAACAGATTTTTTCAGAGCCAATGACAACTGGTTTCTGACAGCCTAGGAAACACTTTTTCCATTTTGGAAATTCAGCAGAGTTGATATAATGTTCAGAAAAGGGAGAACAATTCCAGCCTAGAAGCAGGATGGATGGACATGTTCTTAAAGGCAGCATTTTGTGCTTTACACACAGTTATTTCCGCAAGCCTCCTCTTTTCAATTGTCTCCCAACTCCTACATCTCCTCCAGCCTTTTTGTCTCATGCTAAATGGCAATATTTACACCTGGATGACCCCCATTAAAGGAGAACTAAAAATGCTCAGCCAGACAAAAAGAAAAAGATAGCAGATTTCTAACTAATAGGCCAGGACACTCTGCATCTCAGGCACCCGCTGTCATTTTGTCCTTGTCTTAGAAGGGCCAAACATTTTGCTGCCATTCTGGGTGTTAGGCTGGACACCCCATGCCCATTTCCACGCCAGCCCCATCCTCTCACACCAGCTATTGGCCTCGGACCTGGCTCTGCAGTTTGCATCCAGGCTGGGTACTCTCCTGAGAGAGAAACCACACGCACCCTGCAGGGAGGCTGATCCCATCCGTGAGTCTGGATCGAGCCCCTGAGAGCACCAGTCCCACCTGCAGCTCTTGAACTTCTGCAGTGCACTTTGCCTCCCCACAAAATATGTCTAAAAATTTAGTACCCTTCTAAGACTGCACAGAGAAGTGAAGTGCCAAACGCGAGTAAAACGTCTCGAGCAATAAAGATTATGCTCTTGACAACACCAGTTTTAGGCCACCCTGAGCCTCCTGATTTATTCCTGAAATTAAGGAGATGAAGCCATCCCTGAAAACCAATTCCTGCCCACTGAGAGGACATGAATCAACCCGGACACGAAGGCAGCAGTCCCGAGACGGCAGCACTTGAGGTATGGGTGGGAAAGGCTCTAACTTCCTGCAAGCCAGGTGGCATCTGGACATGTTTATAACTCTTTATTCTACTTTAATAGAGACACAACCTTATGGATCTTTTTAAAGGGACTTAACCAGCTTTATGGTTTTGGGATCTGACTAGGTTCGAAGCTCTGCTCCTTGGGTGCTTGGGCAGTTGGTCCTTCTTGGCTGGAGGAGGCCAGGACCAGCGCGGGGAGCCGCTCCGAGCGGGCAGTTGTCCCAGCAGGGCTGGTTATCACAGTCAAGGCTGCAGCTGGAAATCTGCGTTACCCCCAGCCTGACCTGGCACCTGCAGCATCAAGAAACACGACCACGAGCACCGAGAAGCAGAAGATGACTCCTAACTAGAACCACTTGTGCCACTGCACGAGCTCCTGCACCGCTGGGTAAGGCTGGTGGCAGAGGGGACCAGGGCCCCCCACGGATGGATCCCCCGTGGCACAGTCCCACGATGGCCCCTGCATCCCGCAAGGAAAGGCAGCGACAACGGCTGTCTTTCTGGGTGACTGTTCTCGAGCTTTTGCTGTGATTGGGGTGCTACACAAACACCTCTCACTGTCACTGCCATGAGCCTGACCCGCACCATGGCCCGAGGTCTTGCAGCAAAGATGGTCACACGGACAGACTGCGGCACCGAGCGCCCAGCAGAAGTCCCTGCCCTAGAGAAGATGCAAGAGCAACTTCAGGAACCTGGGGACTTGACGTGGGATGAAAGCTGCCGTGGGTGACCAGGGTGGGGAAATCCCAGAAAAGAGGATGTGTCCAGACAGTGCAGTTCCCATTGCGGCTCTGGCTGACAACAAGGTAGAGCAGCTTCAAACTGCTCAAGCAGTTAATAGCAACTGGATCAGGGCTGCTGGGACTTTCACTTCTCCCTCGGTAATGACTGTCTCTCCTGCCCACAACACACAACGGCACCACACACACGAAACGGGACAGGATGACAGTGCTGTCCGTTTAGGCTGGTGGCTGGGACTGCAGAAGCGTGGTGGATATTTCCCGCCTGGTGGGGCCAAAGACTCCCCGGAACAACGCAATGATTGTGCAAAGTACTTTAGAACACTTGCGGGTGGTTTGGTCTGGGCCACTGCCACTGTTTTATTGGAGCCTGTGGCTTGTCACAGGAAGCTTCTACCCCTAACATGGCCCTTGCACAAAATGGTGTCAAATCTGGAAAATGGCACAAGAGATTTAGCAGAAGACAGTGGATGGAGGGAGGGAGGACAGACAACAGTCCTGGTACTGATGGTCCATCCTGACTCACCTTCTGTCCCAGCAGGGCCTCCACACCCCGCTGCTGACACCACAAACCAAGAGGGCCAACAGTCCAGTGTACCTACACCGTGCAGAGCTGCACTTCTACCACCCCACACAGGGCTGGGGAGCCAGCAAGGCTGGGGTTGATCAACTTTCTACCTTAAGAAAAAGCTTGTCAGAAAAAGGGCAAGTGCAATTTTCATATCTCACTTACAATAGATGAAATCTGCTCTGGGAAAAAGGCAAAATGCTTCCATAGCTGACCCTGGAATGGAAGAACTCAGAGCCAGCGCTGGGAAAAACTCCTTCACCAATGTTTTTAAAAAAACTGCCTTTTTCACTTTAAAAGGTAACAGAGCAGGAAAGAGCAGCTGCAGGGCCACATCCTATTAAAGAGACTGGCCCCTCACCCTAGAGCAGCGACCTGGCCATTAGGAAATCTCTGTGACTCTGTATAATGGTGGCCTGGAATGGTCTGTTCAAAAATGCCCATTCAGGTGTGATCCCCTGAACCCATACAGCAACCCCAGGAACTCACGTCGTTTTTGTTGAAGTACTTCAGGGCACCTTCCCTCTCCGATAACACGAATTTTCGGCTCAAGAACTGTCCGTTGTCACGTCCTCTCTTCCACAGAAATCCTTCTCGGTATCCTGCAGCAGAAAGGAATTGCTGAGAATCAGGAATAAAATATCACAGAGCTGCCTTCAGTGTCCTTTGGCTGGGGAACGGGCTGAGTCCAGCTCAGAGCTCCCATTGGAGCCATCCCAAGGACCCGCTCCATTTCCCTGGATATCGGTGCTGCAGAGGGACTGGCTGCTCCTGAGGAATGCTATTTAGAGTAAGCGTGCCTTCCTTAAAAGTCAAAATAGCCAGAGGAAGAGAAGGAAAAGGAAAGAACCTAAGCTCTAAGATGTGAACCCTCCAAAGAAGAAACTCAGTTACAACTTGTTACTGCCGGCATCTACAACACGCAACAGGCAGAACGCACAAAGTATCTTGCAACAAGCTTAACTGACATCCCTGTTTTAATATGCTCCAAAAATAAAGAAATCCCAGGAACTCTCCACTACAAGCTTTGCGATTAACACAGTGATTAACACAGCACAGCACTTCCACTTTCTTCCATCTATTTAAAACATAATTATATATAAACCCCACTGAAAAAGCGTAGCCCTTCTCTCAGTTTCACTCATTTTAGGCTTTTATTATTGGTTCCGAGAACTAGGATTTGAAAGTTTTATAACGTCTTGCAGCTAAGTAACTAAACCCTTCTTAACACGAAAAGCGGCTCTGGAATCAGCACCTCTGCGTGCACGTGCAGGATGCACCAAGGAGGTACAGAAATTCCTTGTTCAACCCATTTTCCAGACAGTTGTCCATCCTCATGCAGGATTTATTTAACCCACAGGGAAAAAAAAAGAAAAAAAGAAAAAGAGATGTGCAAAACCCCCTCAACACTGACTGTTGGTACGGGCTGCATAAAATATTTCCATGTGACAAAAACCTAAAGCCAAATATAAAAATAAAATAATAAAAAGCACAAACGCACATGCATTTAAAAATTAGAAAAGACAGAAAGGAGTGACACAGACAACTGCTGCAACTGCTAACGAAACCAAAGGTGCCCATCTAGCTAAACGTGTCTTTGTTGATTGACAAAATACCTGCTGTCTCTGCCTACGGTGAGGAAGCCCAACGTTTTCTGCAGATCTCCAAGAGGCCTTTCCTGGCCATTAGACAAAGCCGCTGGTGTCTGGCATAAATAAACACCCTGCTAAAGGCTGTTGCTAATGGTGGCTGCTGACTGGAGGACATCGTACATCCAAGGTGCACACGAGGCTGCTGGAAGGCAGCGCTGCTCTTAACGTGCTGCAGATGTGAGTGGTGGGAGGGCTTGAAGCTGCTGGCAGCTTCTCCTTTGCTGTTTTCTTCTGCGTGGGCCCTGTGTTGCAGCAGAGCTTTGTTATAAACGTGGGGCCACCCCGCTCTGCTCCCTCCTGCCCCATAACCCTGCAAACGCCACCACAAACGTCAGCTCGGGGTGCTCCGCTCCCACTGGCTTCAGGGAGACTTCACCAGAACTTAGAGCAGAACTTACCGATCCAGTCAACTGAATGATGAATTCAAGTCCATACAAAGCCAAGCTACAGGTTTGTTATATAGTTTTCTTTCTGCTGAGAAGACACAACTCACTTGCAGGAGACACTTGTAATATCAGGAAGAAGAGTCCACAGCAAGAAGAATTATCCAAATTACCCCACTCCAAAATTCGAGCAAGGGGAAGCAGCCATTCCAGCAGCCAGGAACGCCACTAACCCAAACCAAGGGGCAGCAGCATTTCACAAGGGAGCCCAAAAGGCACCAAGTGATGCCCCAGGACCATCATCACCTCCACGGTGTGAATTAATGCTCTTTCTGGGGATGTGAAGCCCTGGGAGATCCGCATCCCTCTCCTCGTGGCTGCAGACCTGCGGGCCGGACACGATGCCTGGCCCAGACGTTTAGGAAACACGAGTTTTGCTTAACGCGAGGCAGCCGCTTCCCGGCTCCCGAGGGCCGCTCTGCCGAGGGGCAGAACGTGAAGCAGCTTGTGCCCAAAGCCGCTCTGTGCAGTGCAGAAAGCAGGGGTGATTCCTGCAGGGCGCCAGTCCCCAGCGCGCAGCCCCGCGGAGCAGAGCGATCCAGCAGCCCCTTCCATTCGCTGCGTCACGCCGGAGAGGCGGCTTCGGAGCTGTCGGCAGCCGCGTGCGGAGACTCCAGCACCGCCGGGAGACCGGGCCAGGCTGGGCTTGGAGTCGAGTAAGAGACCCGCACGCAGGACAGCAACAGCTCCAAATGCGAGGTGAAATGGAAGGAAAGCCCATCGTTTCCTTCCAAAATCCCCACCTAGGGCCCATCCAGTTGGGCAGTGAGTGTCCCCGCAGGGGCTCAGCACCACCCGCTCGGGCTGTTGGTCTCATTCACTCGTGGGTCTCGAGCGTTTCATCACAGACATCTCACTGGCATCAGGTCTACCAGGTGGATGCTTCAGTCACTTGATATTAATTTGCCCCCTTCTCCACTACCTCTTTGGTGATTTTTCTTAACTATTAAGGGTTAAAGAGTAAAACCATTCCGCATTTTCCCAAACAAGATCCTGAATAATGTCAAATTTGCAAATTTCACCTAGCTTCTCCCACTGGCAGGTGGGTTTCACACGAAGCTCAGGGAGGCTTGGTGACCTGCCCAGGACAAAACCATGCACCAGTGTCAAAGTCAGATTGCAAACCTCAGCTTCCCTGCCCTCCCATATAGGGACATTTTTATTGTTTTCATCTCCTCTCTCCAACTCCTTGTGGCAAAACACAGGATGTGAATTCCATTTCCCAGGAGAAACAGAAGAGAAAACCCTAAGTGCTATCCCTTTCCTTAGTTCACACACCAGCTCTCTCCAGAACATCTCTGCAAAAGAGCTCCTGGCTGCTCTGACGAAGCCAGCTGCTAATTTTGCCCTACTCGGCTATGGATCTTCATGAACCTTTTGCTTGCTTCTTTTCTTCCTTCCTTCCTTCAGGGCTGTGTACTCAGGAGCTGCTCTGCTCTGCCCAAGTCTGCTGTCTGCACCCCTGTCAACACTGCTGGCCCTAACCGTGATGGATTGGGCTTGAACTGAACGTGAACTCACCCAGGCTCCCCAGGCAAAGAGCTTGTCGGCAAGACACGTCCTCAACGTCTGGACCTAAAAAACTTGAAAATAGCTAGAGAAGAGTTGCAGAGATGATCCCCGGCGTCTACCTAAACCAGCTCTCCTCATCCCTGTGGGCTGCGCTGCCTTAGCTTTGTATTCAGAGACATTTGGACAAATTCTGACCTTGCCTTGACGATGGCTGCTCTGCTTCACGGTCCCCAGCTCAGTCCTGCCCACCTGTCCCCAGGTGCAGGGCTTGACCACGAGCACCCTCCGATGCAGAGCTGCGGGTCCCGGCCCACGGGCTCTCCTTTAAGGAATTGTTCCTGGGTTAAGGCAATGGCTCTGCAGGCACTGAGTTTTCTTCAGCCCTTAAGCTGTCTGCTAAGGAGAAAAATTGATCGCTTGCTCTTGTGGGTAGCTCTGGCACAAACCTGTGACATTTATATATATATATAAAAACACTGCATAGTTGTGACGAAGTTAGCCAATAAAAGGCATGTAGCATCACCTGAAACCATCCAGCCAGAATGGGTATTTTTGAGCCATTACTTAGTTTCCAAGGTCAAATAGCAGATAAAATTCTACTGGGGAAAGAAAACTGGGTCACTAAACTGCTTCACCAAAAAGAAGCTGCGAGAGAGCCCTGGGTTAGCTCAGGATTGTTATGTCTGAACCCCAGGTAGGGATTTTTGAAGGAATAAAGGGCTTTTCCTCCATTGTGCCCGACTTCTCCAAGCCAAATGCCTACGAACAGCAGCAGCCAAGGGGAGCTCCCCTCTGCGCCGGCCGTCCCACCATGCAGGAGTCATGAGGAAGCCCCGTCAAGGACGGTCGGGCCAGTGCAGACACCTTCCCATCCGACTTCCCCAGAGCTTTGCTCAGATTCCCTCTCTAAAACCTTGGGCATTGCTACCTCCCCACCTCAGAAAGCCACTATGGTGTTCAGTTAATGATGCCTTCCCTTTTTCTTTTTCTGGGAATTTGGAACACAAGAAGGACAAGTATTTTGTTTCAAGCTTTTGTTCTTGGAGAAAAAAAAAGTTGTGAGAGAGGGAAAACCAGATTCAGTGGCTTGAAAGAACATTCATGCATGGACTTTTCTTTCTCTCATGTGTAAGAAAGCATTATAAACCTGGGATTAAACTGCACCTGCTCAGTCTCTTTGGCACATTTGTTCTGCAAACAGGTATCAGAACTGCTTGTTCCCATGAAGTTCCTGCCTCAGCAGTAAAACCAAGCCTGATGCAAGGCTTTTAGGAGCAGCACATTAATACACGCAATATACATAGAGCACAGCACAAAGCCAGAGAGCACTCTGATTCTTTCCTTCTGGTTTCACTGCAAGACAACACACTGAAGGCTGAAATAGAGGAAAAAAGAAAGTATTGGTACATGTAATCACATATTTATGGGGTTTGAGCTAGCCACCTCCACCTACAGAAATAGATTTGCTTTCCTCAGAGCAGTCAGGCAAAGTGCTGTGACCCCAATCCACAGCTTTGGAGATGAACAGGAAGATTTAAACGCAACTACATTACTTCACTGCTAAAATTACAGAGTATATATTGCTGCTTCTGCTGTGTGTCAGAAGCCTAGCAGTCTGCTAATATTATCATAAGATGTTAATTAAACTAGAGCAGTAGGTAGGTAGTGACTGCAGATGATGTGTCTGCTTTTTCTGTGAGGTTGAGGAATTGCATAATTATGTGAAGCAGTTGACTGGAGAATCCCTGACATATCAGACTACAAGTGACACTGAACGTCGCATCCTCGTTTTAGCAGAAAGGGACTGCAGAATAATTCCATCAGGAAAAGCCATGCTGCCCACAAAGCAGTATGCTGGACCAAGAGGAAGGCACATGCTAAGTGCAGATGCTGTTGCAAAAAGCTGTAAATTTCCTGTCCTGCTGCATCAGTTTAAATCATTCGGTTTAATTGCTCTATGCTGTAAATGTAATTTCTTTCCACAGCATTGAGCCACCAGCAACACAAAATATTTCAGTGGCTTCAATTTGATTTTTTTTAAAGTGTTTGCATTCCAATCAAAAACTAAAACATTTAATGAGAAATCTTCTTATCGAGTGAGAATGCCACCGTTTGTCCAGAGACAAAGTCATCCACCCAACAAACAGGGACAGTCTTCTGAAGGAGCAAGGCTCTCAGTCAACTGAGTCTGCAGGGTCAGCTGGACCACTGCTCTCCTGCATGATACCAACTTATTCTTCCCTGGCTGTAGCTCATAATGTCCCTGCAAATACTGTATACTCACCTCTGGGTAAACATACGCACCGTTTACTTCAAGTTCCCCAGTGCACATACTGTGTATATGTACATCCAAGTGTACCAGAGATGTCAGCATTCACGAGGAGAGAAGAGGGCACCTCAGAGGTTTGCTAGCAAGATACGAATCTTTTCCTGCTAGTCAAGCTGCACAGTCCAGGCGAGAAGCAACCAGGAACTGCCACTGCTCTCGCGCGGCTCAGGGCTTTGCAAACTGAAGTCTCAGCACGGCACCGATGAGCGATGCCGAGTGATGCTGCAGCCAGCTGGTCTCTTTGCCCGGGAAGCAGAGGTGGGAGCAGCTGGAGACGCACCGGAGCCCGGGGGGTGCCTGGTGGCTCTCGCACTCTCCATCCGCCGGCTGCCGCCCGGGCAGGCTCTGCAGCCCTCGCGTCGCTCCAGGCTCAGCGAACGCAGCCCAGGGCTGCCCGTTTGCCCAGGCACCGGCACCAGCCATTTTCTTACGCACGCACCATTTTCAAGAAGTGAATTTCCCAGCTCTTAATCAATCGGTCCTCTCCTAATGAGCATTTAACATGCAAATTACCTTTCCTAAAGGCCATTTTGCAGAAAAGGGTTTCCTGTTGCCATGCGGTCTGCCTCTGCCGCCTTCCAGGAGCTCATAAAACAATTACTGTCCTGCTGCATTGCAGCTATGGATGCAAGCAGCTGATTAGATTGATAGCTTCCACGATACCCAATTAACCCACTCCCTCCACAAATGATTGACTTAATCAAAGGCAATTAGTGCTTGAAGAGCTACATCACACCAAGAGGCAGGCTCCCGAACATGATGGAGATACCACGTTACAGACTTCTCCTCGGCCTTCTGGGGGAAGGCATCATTATTAATGGCCAGTTCAGTGCTGGAAATACCTGAAACCTCACGATGGTGGTTTCAGATGGCAGAAAAACCACAACGGAGTAGCCTTTCCCTTTACTAATAAAGAGAACAAAGCCACATGCTGCTTCTAATAGGAACTTGAAAAATGCCTACGTTCCTCTTTTCCCCCCCATCTACCTACTGCTGCAGGACAGGGAGCACCAAGCATTTGCACCAACCTCATCCAGCAAATGTGAGGAAACGGTGACTTCTCTGATTGGGAAATTTAGCTCGAGCTGACCGGGAGCTGAGGAACGAGCTTGTCTCCCATCACCAATCCTCTCTGCAAAGCCAGACGCGTTTTACAAAGCCCTCCTCATCGCTGCCGTCACGGTGACGGCCGTGGACAGCAACGCGAACCCCGGGGAGTTCCATAGAGAAACCCAACACCTCAAAAAGGAAGGGCAGAGCCATTTCAGATCACACTTTGGATAACTTTGAGGTTGAAGCCAAGCGTGAAAAACAAACCAACCAACTTGACAGACCACCGCAAGAGGGTGTTATCATTTTGCTTCATCTGGAGCAACAACAACAGGTTTGAAATGGAAAATATCTGTTCAGCTACTCATTTGCAGGGGATCGATGTGTAAAACAGAGCTGTACACCCTGTCTCTGTGGAAAAGACATGGACCAGAGCCCAACACCACATCTGGGTTTGGAGTTTGGTGTGAAGACGACTAGCTCTGTCCCCATACATAGGCATGCGGCATTTAAATGCAAGGTCAGTCCCTGGGATTCCAGTTGCTTTTAATGTCATCACGAACACACTTGCATTGCTGGCTCACAGCTGAAAATCCAAATTGCTTCGAAGTAAAGCTCCAATAATAAAGCTGAAATCCATTAAGCCTGTGATGTTTGCCACCATTTAAATCTGATTAACATCGTTCATGACACCACTAAGCCTAACAGTCAGAAAACACTCCTGTCAATTCTGATGTTTCCCGGTGTAATCCGGACCCCCCTTCTTTCACCGAGTTGTCAGCTATAAGGAAACATAATAAGAGATCATGTATCTAATCCAGCTTCCTAAGCTGTTTTTAACTGGTTTCTTTAATCACATGTTAAGATTCCCTGCAGAGAAGCTCTCAGGTGACAAAGAAATTAATATAGCCATTAGTTCTCCCAGAAGGTAGGATGGGAGGTGTCACGTCACGCTGCTGCTGGGCAGCGCAGAGGGGACAACACGCACAAGGAGCCACCGCACGGGGGACAGGGGCTCCCGGGAGCAGGAAGGGGACGTCTCCGGACACAGGGCCACAAGTAAGGGGGTGCAAATGCCAGATGCCACCACCGCGGCATATCTGAATTCTCAAAACTGCCTTTTAAAAGCGACTCCTGGAAAAGCTGGTCACCTCCCCTGGAAACGCCACGTGAGACCGAGTGTTGGAAGCTCCCGACATGAAGTTCCCGGGTCTCGGACCGTCGCAGACATTGTCAGGTTGGGTTTGCAGGGAAGCGAGCAGAGCCAGAGCCACATCCTCCCTTTTATCAGCCCATCTTGTAATGGATCGTTGATACACTGCAATTTCCACAATAACTTAATTACTGAGCACGTGTTTACATACGAGAGATGAGACAACAGTTAGCGGCTGCAGTGCTATTAGATTGTATCTGCTGGGAGGATGTTCAAATCTTCTGCCAAAGAAAATGTCTTTACTGGAAGACTCACGCTTGCATTACTGAAAATTGAACACAGGATCTAATTTTACGTAGAAATCAAATACTTCCTCTTGGAGTGGCAGCTGTATGTGCCCATTAGGGAGATCCTGGCTGCTCCGAGAAAAATCCCAGTTGCAGGTAGAGGCCTTCAGGTTTTGATCTTTTGATTCCAATCTTTTGTTAGAAAAATGAAAGCTGATGGAGCCTGAGAGGTTCACAACATGAAGGCTTTTCCCATTCACCGGCAATGAATGCACTCGATACAGCTGGGAAGCCAGGAGAGAAGGGGCGGAACGCTCGGCACTAACAGCACCCGCACAACCGCAGCGCTCCGCACTTTACCTCGGGAAAGAGGCAACCAAAAATGAAGCAGCCTGAGAGAAAACAAAGCGATTTCCCCCGTTGTCCCTACAGAAGGTTTCTGTGTGGAAACTTAGACCCCTGAAGCCCTGAGGAGCCTCCAAGGCAGGCAGATCCTCCCCGGGGGCAGGTAAAGGGGTGCTACGCTCGCGGTGTCGCAGCGCTCGCGCCGCGTTCCCCTCCCTGCTGCTCTAGGCCGATGCACCCGGCAGCACCGCTGGCTCCCGGCGCCGGGGCAGACACGGGGACGGGGGGGCGCTGCGCGCGGGCGGCGGCGCCTCGGCCTCCTGCCACGGAGCTCCGGGCACTCGCTCCTCTGTAGGCGCCTCCAGCATCAGCCTCATCTTCCCTCTCTTTTCCCCCTTAGCTTGTCTGTACACCAAGATGGGGCCTCTGGGGTGTGAAGACAAATCCACGCCCAGCCTCATGCACAACGATGTTGGCTTTTATGCAGAAGGCACCAAAAAGCTCAACAGATGCACGGAAGCCTTGATCGTTGAATCATTATGGTTGGAAAAGACCTTCAAGATCATCAAGTCCAACCGCAAGCCCTTCAACACCATGCCTGCTAAACTGTGTCCCCACGCGCCTCATCTACACGTTTCTTGAGCCCTGCTAAGGGACATTTCTTGGACACTTCAGCATCCATATGTACCGCGGATGGGCTAAGCCAACCTATACGGTACCGCGGTCTCACTCAAACCGACTGCAAGGCTCTGGGGAGCCTGGGTTCAAAGCCCAGCCCATTGAAACACAATATCCAAACAGCCCAGAATACCCTCCCAGCCACAAATAGTTTGGGATGGATTGTCTCGTACCCATACTAGCAAATAAAACCTCAGCCTGGACAGCTGCTCACACAGATCAATCCTAGGAAGGATTAGAAGGATTTAATCACCGAGCACAGCTTTTCTGAATTCAGCAGAGAAGTTCACAACTGACTTCAAATGGGCTCAGGGCCCTCCCTCCAGGACATGCTGGAGTAAAGCATTCCCCCCACGTAAGCAGCACTAGAGCCCCATAATAAATCACAGAACTGCATCTCCGCGGCGGCCGCACGCACGCAGCATTCCTCTGCGTTGGCTTTGAAGAGGAATCCAAGGGGCTCGGAGCACATCTGCTGCGGTGCTAATGGCTCCCAACCATCCATTATGGAGCGCCTGACGCATTTGCAGGCAGAGCCATAACTTTATGAAGGGAACAGACACTTTTTAAATTTAGGACTCATTCCTCTCCCGGCTGCCAGCTCTGCAGCTGTCCCAGAAATCGGCTCACGCTGGATGCTCCTCTGGCTGCGGGGTGGACAGAGGCAGGTCCAGGGCTCAGCAGCAACAGCCTCCAGGCTGCAGGAGGAGTTCACCCACCTGCCTTTTTTTCGAAGCTACTGTCCCCTGTAGCACTGAAATCCTGCCTTATAAACTCTTACAATTGCACAAATTAAGGCTAAGTTCTGGCCTGGATAAATCAATGAACAAAACTCCCACTAACTTTGCTGAAGCTAAAATTTCATCTTCCAGCCTCTGCAATGTGTGGAAGTTTGAAATTCTCTCCCTGCTGAGCAGCTTTCTGGCCTTTCAGATATTTTGGGGATATCCTGTTTGCTACCGATGTGTCACATAATCACTTCCTTCAAGGGCTGCTCTCGCAGAGCTGGTTATGAAAATGAATCTAGCTCATCTAGGTTACTGCTGTGCGTGCTCCTCGACTGCAGCAACATTTTTTAAAACAGTCATATTTAGATTGCTGATGAGGCACCTTCCAACCCAGTGCTGACCAGGACTTCTTAAATAATGCAAATACTTCTCTACAAGCACGCAAAAGGCCAGGGGTGGCGGATGGATAACAGACTTATCTGCTGCATCAGAGGTTTCAAGGTGAAAGCGCAGAGAATGCGCTTGCTACGTGGGGAGAGGGCAGCGCACACCGCTCCCTCTACCAAGAAGTGACAGGGTTTGAGCTCCGCTCAACAGTTTGCTTGGCAAACTCCAGAAAAACGCACAACCACATTCAGAAAAATGTTCGTTATCTACTAAGGGACAGAAACTGCTGGCCCTGCACCAGTCTCCAATATAGAAATGGATCTTTACATAACGGAGACTTAATTAAGCTGGGAAGAGTTGCCATGAAATCAGCTTTTTTGCCACCATGGATGTTGCTACAGTTTTGCTCCCTCATCGCTCCCTTCTCATTATCAGAGGGCTCTTTGGCACCAACCAGTTGACCCAGTGACACTGCACAGGGACCACGGACATGCCTGGCCTATAAACACTGAGCAACACGGAGGAGATCCTGCAAGAGGGCTGCTTCCCCTGCTCTTTTTCAAGATGTTTATTAGCCAAAACATGTGGCACCAGTCTTGCTTTTATTTTTATTTCATTTTTTTTTAAAGCTCTCTCCCTTTGGAAATAGATTCATTTACTGACTGCAGGTTTACAGGAACAGGCAGTCTGAGCAACATCTAAGTCTATATTTTCAAGCTGAGCAATAAGCTTGAATAAACAGAGAAGGCACAAGGACAGCAAGTTATAATTGGGGTATTTTGTGCACCTATTGATTCTATAGAGTACTTATGCTGGCAACCCAGGCCATGAACTCGGCCCTTCGGGGAAGCCGGGGCTGCAGGGTCTCACGCCAGCTCTCCCACGAGAGAGTCTGTGCAGCAAACGCAACCGGCGCCGACGTGACCACAAATGAATCAGGCTTAATTTGAGTCGACAAATGTAAATATTTCTCCTAAAGATGATGCAGAATGAAACAAGACTTCTTGTTTGCGCTGTTTTGGGGAAAAGAAAAAATAACCGAAAGTTTTGCACAAAGCAGTGCTTCGGTGGAAAAAAAAAAAGCACCCAAACCCCGACCACCTGCAAGGTTATTGGCCAGCCACTGCCTCTTCGGGCCCAGCTTGCTCCCCTCAGCTCCACTTCCCCTGCAGCAAACCAGCAGCTTCAGTTCTGCAAGCAAGCAGCTGCTGCTTGGCTAATTACAGGAGCCTTGGACTGGAGCTATAGCAAAGGCAGCTTGACGGAAACAGCTGTTTAAATCACAGCTGGATCCTAGGCCAGCTGTGAAAATCCAGCCTCGGCTCCCCGCTGCGCTCCCCGGAACGGCACTGCCAGCGCCCGGCTCAGCGGCTGCTCCTCCGCCTGCTCCTGCGCCGACCCGGGCGCCCTCCGGCTGGCGAAACGCTCCCGAGCTTCGGGTTACCTGAGACACCAGCCCCTCTCTCTTTCCTGCGTGACCCTCCCTGTGTGTCTTTCTGTGCAGTATCGATTTGTCTGCACTCACATGCACCATCACTGCGTTAACTGGGACACCTGTGAATTTCCTGGAGAGCCAGCGTCGCTAGAGCAGGCTCTGTCCTTTTAACCACTGCTCAGACAATGTAAAAGTGAACCTGAGGTGTTTTTTTTTTTAAAAAAAATGCATTTAGAGCCTATTCTTTGGCCTTCTGGTGATTATCTGGTGCAGTATCTCTTTAGGCAAGGCAAATCACCTACCTTTGATTTTACTGTCTCCCCTTTAGGTGGCATTTCGAGGGACTGCATTGCATGTGGCCACAGCAACTGAATCAGCACTTCCACATGTCACTGGGAGGCACCGCAAGGCCGGGCTGGTCCCTAGGCCGTGCACTACCTGCCCTGCTGAGGCACCAAGCCCCATGCTCACAGGCAGCGAGACGCCGGCGCGGGCCCCAGCGCGGGCTCCTCTCCTCGCGGGGACGCAGGCAAAACGCCGCGATGTCGCCCCGCGCCCATCTCCCTGGCTTGCTTTGCTGCACAGCTGGGCCAGGAACCCCTCGTTAACGCAGTAAGGTCACTGCCTGATGTTCAAATCACCCTCACTGCAATACAGGGAGCTGCTCCTCTGTTTGCTTGAGCCTTTCCGAGGACCTGTTGCTGCCTGTTACGTTGTCTGGAACACTTGATGCAGCGGGTGTTGTTAGTTTGGCTGGGCTACACAGGCTATTTTCTTTAGAGCATTTTCTTAACGGATACCTTTCCTTTTTCCCTCTCTCTGCCTTTCAGAAAGGATTCAGCTTATTTGGCTACTCACTCCCCAGGTCTTCTCAGGACAGGCTGTTTCATGGGTTTGTTCTGCTCTGGAGGCAGTTGGAGAGAGCAGCAGAAGTAACTCCCACCGCAGCACACCCTAATTCTGCTTCTAGTGGGAGCATTAACAGAAGGCAGTGAGGAAGAAGAAGTCATTTGTTTCGAAGTAATGACTATGTTTTCCTCAAACCTCCAGGGAAAAGCTGAGGGAAGGTAACTTGCAGAAAGTCCTGGCAGGGAGTTGTGCAGTGTTACAGTTTATGTGCAGGATTAAACTGGGAAGGCATAAAAAGCAGACAGAGCACCAGCAAATGGGAGAACTGCCTGTTCCACCTGTCCCCACTTCACTGTGGAGTTTCTCCTGCCTCCTCCAATTCAATTTTCCCTGAGCCTTCTGGTTTCAATTATACTCCCTCATTAAATAAAGATCTAGGAAGCGGGATGATTGCAACCCTTACCCTCCGCTCTCCAGCCTCGCTCAGCCTCACGTGGCTCCCGGCACCCGCCAGCCCAGGGCTGTGAGCCCCGAGCTGCCCTGGGTGCTGGGTGGCCCCCGCACTCAGCCCCATGGCCCTGGTGCTCAGCCCCACAGCCCTGGTGCTCAGCCCCACGGCTCAGGCCCATGGGGAGCACAGGACGGACGCCGGTCTTACCCTTGCGGCTGCATCCCACCCATCAGCGGGATGCTCCCTGCGCCGGCAGGCGAGCGGGACGGCTGCTACCTTTGCCTGTTCTGCTGGAGAGAAAAGGCTCCCGAAGCACGTGCTTTTCCTGCAAGCTACAGAATGCTGCGTTTGGGACCGGGCCCCTGCAAAATCAGATAACTGCCCACTGGGCTGGAGCCTTTCCAGGCCAGCCGGATGAGCGGCACAGCGGAGGGACACTAAATCTGTGTGCCAACGTCCTTGCGTTCACACACCGCAAGGCAGAGAGGCTTCGAGCGCGACGAAGCCGCCCGCGCTCCGGGAGCAGCCGCGGAGCTGTGGGACAGGGCCCGCTCGGTGGCTGGGAGCGAGGGAGGCTGCTGTGCGGGCAGCGAGCGCGGCACCGGAGAGGTGCTGGAGCTTCCCCTGGCGCTCCCGACCTCGGCACGCCGGCATTGCCCTCGCAGGGCAATAAATAGCTCAGGGTTTCAGCTGGTGCTAGTGAAAAGGTACCCACATTCCAGGGCTGGGTAGACAAAAATCTGAGAGACAAAAGCAAGATGGAGCAAATTTGGCTGAAATCATTTTAGAGTTGAACCTGCTGCTTCAGTTCAGCCAGACATGGGAGGCAGTTGGCCAATTTTTACTGGAAACCGTGATTTAGCAGCAGTGATGCAATGTCAGCGTGCACATGAAGCCCCAACAAACACTGCAGGGAACTAGGGCCACGACTTCCTACCACAGGACATCTCTTTTTCACAGCCAGGTCCCAGCAGTGCAGAAGCCTACACGAGGTCTCAAAACAGTGTCACAGCACCACGACTCCACTGCTCTCTAGCAGTACTGGCCGTTTTATTTCTATCTCTGGGACTACGAGGGATCTATTTATAAGGAGGGGAGAGAGGAGACCGCACATCGCGGTCCTGTCTGGGACTGTGTTGCAGAAACAAGGACTTCCCATCGCACGAGGGCACCCGCAC
>NW_010576789.1:31189-45095 GCF_000705375.1 Tinamus guttatus | reverse complement strand
CCCTTTCACGCATCGAAAGAGAATTTAATCCATTCTACAGCTAACATCAGATAAGAGTGACATTAAAAAGCAGTCCGAGCAAAGCAGACACTCCTCTTTGTGGCTAATAAGTAGAAATAAATTAACTGTTTTCTTTGTATCAAAAATTCTCCTCTATGGACTAAGATCAAGGCCTGCAAAAGCTTTTGATGGCTCTATTTGCCCCTCAGTCATATGTGCATTGAGGTTCAATAGAGACTTGCATTCAGAGAAACTCCCAAAAAATTCAGATCTTTGAATCAAGATTAAGGATATAGTGAGTATTTTCTGAAGTTCACCTCCAAAAAATAAAGGGGGAAAAAAAAATCAGAAGAGCCAGTTCTAACTAGGCTATTTCTAATTTCTACATCTGGCATAAATCAAGAATCAATTCACTAGGGAAACTAGCCAACGTAAAATCCAGAATGAGGCGGAAAGAAACCTTTACCTGTCTTGTACTTCTCAGTTTTCAGAGAAACAAGAACAAGGTTGTCCTTGGGGCAGAGAACCAGAGCAGATGGGGTCAGCTCTTCCCGGGGAGGAGACACGCCGAGGGATTCACCAGGCCACACACGAGAGGCTCCGCACGGGAGCTGAAGCGGCTCATTTCAGACAGAGGCAGAGCAGAACAGCAGCAACCAAACCTGACAGCGACCGCCCGTCCCCGACGAGGGCGGCCAGGCCCCTCCTGCCCCGCTGCGTGCCCAGGCACTCGCCGTGCCCCACGGCCTGCGCCCGCTCCTCTCCAACCCCGGCAGGACGTTAGGAAGGGACTTCGGAGCCATTCCTTTTCTTGGGTGGTTTCTCTTATCTTTCTCAGAAGTTTGGTTTCCTACAGAGCCAACACTTCGGCAAGCATTATCGACCTGCACATCTTTACCTCTTGCTTTTAAGCACTTTTTGGACAACTTCAGCTAGACGGAATGTAGTTTGCCAAGTGCTTCAATCGCTCTCACCAACAAAACAAGGTTGGTGCTTTGGTGCAAAGGGACAATTTTGTTGGGCAAACATCAGCCTGGAGCCTCCCTTCATGGAGCCGCCCGTTGCACGGTGCTGCGCTCTGCACCCATGCAGCGCTTATTGCCACATCGCTGCGATCACCACCAGATCTGCAGCTGGGGGAAGCGAGGGGAGCTTCACCGGAGCCCACGCAAACACAGCAGGAGGTTGGCCAAGGCTTGGTCCAGAACAGGCTGCATTTGGGCAAAATAATCCCAATCTTTGTGCTGCTCTGAGTGCCAGAGTCTGAGATTGCGCTCGTGCAAGGACAAGCGTCTCGGAGCACCCGGCATCTGGCACCCTCAACACAGAGCCACGTCCTATGGGGGACAAGTCCCCCCACACCAAGACCTACAGAGAGCAAGAATGAGCCTGAGCTGCAGAGCAAGGCAGGTTCATCCTGTCCAAGAACTCAGCCCTCACCTCATCTGATTTTGGACAGCGCTGAAAAGAAAAAAAAAAGGAAACAAAAACAAGGCCTGTTTGCACAGAGCACCCGCCTCCTCCTGATATTGAAAACACTTGCATCAAAAAGCTCTATTTGTCATTAAAATGTTCATTTTCCAAAGCACATTGCTTAGATTAGGCAGGAGGAAAAGGGGAAGGGGGAGGAGGGAAATCTTCAACTAAAGAGCAGAAGCCAGAGCATATATTCCCACAACACCTGGAGAATCATTTCCTCCAATTTAATGTTATTTTTTTCCCTGAATAGCTTCCCGCAAGCTGGCCATCACACAACACCCTCCGCAAGGCCTTGCCCTTCTCTGGTGTCTCACAAAGCCACAGTATTTTGCAAATCTATTCCATGTGCTCAGAGCCCTGCAAGGAGAACTCTTATTTTCCAGAGGCCTAAAGCAACTCCCGGCAGGGCAGTGTCCTCCTCAAGGCCACCCTGCGGATGGTGCATGTAGAAGCAGGGGTGGCAGTCCTCAGCACCAGACCCCAGGCCGAGCTCCTCGTCGTTTAAAGCACATTTCCCCAGCACTGTGGCTTCACAACGGCTGCATCCGACGGGCTCGTGGTGGTGCCTTTCCCCCAGGGCTGGAGCGAGTTACTAGAAATCAGGGAGAGACAACTCGCCTCCCTCGCACCTCTCTCAGAAACCGGAGCCTCTTGGCAAGCTGCTTCCTGACCCTGATGCTGCTCCAGGGCCCTGGACGAGGACTTTGCTGCTGGTTCACGTGCCTTTTTGTGAGCACCCATCTCTGGCGACGGCTCCGGGAACTAATCTTTAGGGTGCTCCATGCAGCTATACAACCCTGTCCTCCCCAGGATTCAGCCCTCCTCTGCAAAAACTCCTTCTGCATTTGATGCACAGCAAGACCTGCATCTTTTTCAGTTATCGCTGGACCAGTTTGCTCCCTGGGTGCTGCTCAGCCCCGCAATTCAGCGGGGTGCAGCTGGAAAAGCCAGCAGGAAAGGGCAGCTTTGCATCTGAGCTTACGCAAAAGCAGCGGGCTGAAGCGCGGCGGCGGCTCCGTCACGCTGACACTCACAGCCCCAGCCAGCTGAAGCCAGGCGAGAGACACCGGAGCACCAAGTCCGCCGGCTGAAAGAACCAGGCGCAGCCATGACGCTGCTTTGTCTGAGCAGGCCCAAAATAACCTGCATTACATCATCGCAGGTCGCTCTGCACTAAGATCTTCTGCACGGTGAGAAGGAAAATATTTACGCCCTGTGCATCCTCTCTAGTCCTTTGCAGACAGAACTCCTTCCAAATTTGCAAGCGCAGGGGAAAAAAATCAGTTCAGACTGTTTCCCAAATTACGTGAGCCACATGGAATAGAAAGTGCATATTAGCAGATTTTACTATTTTATGGCGTTCTTTCACATCTCATGATTTATTTTGCTTCGATATTTGTAGACAAATACAAAATGATGTATAAACAAGCAGTCTTTAGGGCGTTCAGAGACACAGCACAAGGGAACAGACACAGATCCCTCCCTTTGTCACTGCCTTTGTAAATGGCCTCAGTCCACCCTTCTCGGAGCTGCATGCTGAATACTGAAACTAAAATGCAGTCCATACTATAAATATCCATGCATAATCCCACAGAGGCTAAAGCCCTGATGCTCTCTGACTTGCTAACACATCTCTCTGCTCTGCAAATGCTAGCCACCTTTTTTGTAAAGTTTCCTGAATGATTAACACAACCAAAGCAAACTCTTTCCAACCTCAGCTGTTGGGTTTCCAACATGCAGGAAGCCTTGCACGCCCTGACCCTTGCCTACTCCTTCCAGTTTTCCCATGGATCTACCAGAGCCTCTTTGGCCATGTAAGGCTGCAGCTACAGTCACTTTTTGCATAACCTGCAGTGCAACAGGCTGCCCCCAGCAGCTATGTAACTGCTGATCAAATAATCGTCTCCAAATTGCATCCCAAAGAGAGGGCTTAAATCTTTAGCTGAGGCAAAACTGGATTCTCCCATTGCTTTTATGGGAGCTCCGGCACCTGACATCAGCTGAGGGGCTCCAGCGAAAGAACAAGGGCAACGATGCTTGATAGTGTTTGCATCCTGCTCCCTTACGCATGAGGCATTCCCACGCAGACTTCCTTTGGGAACCAGATGTCTCCACGTGAAAAATGTGGAGCAGCATCTGCAGCGAGGAAGGAAAACCTGCTGTTCTCCCGCTCTCCTGAAATGGGAATCTCTGAGCACACGGGGCAGCTGCAGCCCTGCAGCCCTCTCATCCACTGCGCCCTGTCCTGCTATCGAGAGCTCTGCCGCGGTCTGAGGAAGGGTTCAAGGAAGTTAACGGCAAGGGGTTTCACAGGCTAGTTTTGGGGAATGCAGGGAAGCAGTATGACACACGATTCCCCTGCAAGGGTGCAGAAAGCTGCAGTTCTCCCTTGGTGGAGGTGCTGTTTGCACAGAGCTGACCCTGGGCCTCCCTGTCACTTTGCACCGCATTGGAAAGCGCCTACACCCTGGTCTAAGAGCCTGTCAGTCATTCTTGAACTATCTTGAGGACCTTATTAACCAACAATATGTGACATAATGAACCTCTTAGGGGCGCATGCTGCTCATGTCTGTGGCTCAGCAGCGGGACCCTGCTTGCCTGCACTCAGACTCTTTAAGAACAAGTCAGAACCTCTCTCGCACAGTGAGATTACTCTGCATCTCCATTAGCATAAATCACATCGAGTATTTAGTCCAAAGATTTTTTTAGGACCTTGGCTACTACTATAGTTAGTACCATTAAAAGCGGTGCCTTTCTCTTGTTGTCCCTTGTATCCATGGCACTCATCTGGTTCCCATCGCAGCACCTCAGTCGCTGCAGGATAATGAGTTTCACAGGACACTCTGGGGGTGCTAAGAGCACCCTTGCTGCAGAGAAGCCATGTGATGGGCAGCCTGGAACAGCAGCCGCCCTCGGGATGTTTCCATCCAGCCAACGCTTGTTGTTTTTTTAATTTTGAGGAAACAGAGGGTGGCTGTACGCCAGCACACACAGCCCAACAGCACAGCCGCTCCTCCCGGGCCTGCAGCGCTCTGCTCTCACACGTGTGGCTCCAGGAGGATCAGGAGAAGGTCCAGGGCAGGTTGCTGGCCAGGACTTGCTGCAGCCTGGTGCTAGAAAGCAGAATTCCTTCCCGCATGCTCTGGGCTCCCTGCCTGAGGGGTGCTCTGCGAGCTCGCTTGCTCCCTGCAGCTTCAAGGATCCCTGCAGCAACACGCTGGGGAGCGGCGCTATCCCCACGCGCAGCGACGCACAACGCGCCGGCAAGGAGCCCCAGCCCCACAGCAAAGCTCTCTCTGAACCAAATCGTTGCCTCATGCGAGGCAGGTTCTGCCTCGCCATCCAGCTCCGGGTTATCTTAAACCTCCTCAAACCACCGCAGAGCTCTTGATTGCCGGTTCCCACCTGCCCCGCGGCAGAACATCCCTGCGGCAGATACTGCAGAGGGGAGCAGGAGCGCCCAATTCCTGCACAGAAAGCCCAGAGGGAGAGAGGGTGCAGGAAGCAAAGAAGGAAGTAAAGAGCTTCTCCCAAAAGACAAGGAATGTTATAATCTGCTAAGCGGTCTGAATACAGTCACCTGGCCTTACCTGGACACCTCAACTACACCACATTTGAGACCAAAACAGCTATAACAAGAAAACGAAACAGCTCCTGTTTCAGAGCTGCTGGGCCTTGGCCTCCTCTGGGCAACAGAGATTTGCCACTCTGGGCCTGTAATGAGACACTGCTCACGGAACGAGGCTGATGCTGCTTGCCCAAAGCAACCCAAAAGTCCATAAAAGGCCAAAGGTCCATAAAAGCATCAGGAAATGAGTCTGCAGTGATCATCCTCCTTCTGCATCTCCTGCCATCCCCACTGAGCATCGTCCGGAGCAGAGCCCGGAGGCAGCAAGAGCAAGGACGGGCAGGAACTCATTTCACACTGCATTGGGGAAGATGTTTTAAATGTATCCTATTTGCCTCTCATCACTTGTGCAGATACTAAGCAAAAATGGTTGGACTGCTGCTGTTTGTAGGGCTGGCAAAGGACTAACAACCTTTATCTGTTTCAGAGCTGCTGGGCCTTGGCCTCTCCTGGGCAATAGAGATTTGCCACCCTGGGCCTGTAATGAGACACTGCTCACAGAACGAGGCTGATGCTGCTTAACCAAAGCAACCCAAAAGTCCATAAAAGGCCAAAGGTCCATAAAAGCATCAGGAAATGCATCTGCAGTGATCATCCTCCTTCTGCATCTCCTGCCATCCCCACTGAACACCATCCGGAGCAGAGCCTGGAGGCAAGAGCAAGGACGGGCAAGAACTCATTTCACTGCATTGGGGAAGATATTTTAAATGTATCCTATTTGCCTCTCATCACTTGTGCAGATATAAAGCAAAAAATGGTTGGACTGCTGCTGTCTGTAGGGCTGGCAAAGCCCCTGGATCCAGTGAACACCCCTGCTTACCCACAATTAATACCTAGTAACTTGCAGGCACGGGCAGCACTTCAGGGAAAGGTGACCAGCTGTTTCCCAGACGGCCACCTCCATCCATTCCTGCAGACACCGGGTAGCCCTCCTCTCCAACAGCAGCTTTATCCATGTTCAGCCTGCGGACAGACACTTCCAAGACCATAACTACACAGTTAAGCCATTTTTCCTGACAAGCATTAAGAGATTTAGCACCCAGCATAAAGCAGCTCATCAGCTCTTCATTTGCTAATGTCAAATCAAAGCCCAAAGATGCACGTGATGCCGATGGTGCTCTCAGCTCACCTGAGGGCTCGGTGCACATGGAACTAACACCGATTTCTCCTGGCATCCCAACAGCAACCAGAAGGTCCGTGAGAAGACAAAGATGTGTTTTTAGGAGAATAATGAGCCCCTTTTGCATTTTCTTGGCTACATACACATCGCCTTCTTTTGTTTGTGACCTGACATGTATTGCGGCAGCTGCACCTTTACCAATTCCAAATATCATGTTTCATGAAAAGTGTTCTGCTTTGCTTCCTCCACAACTCCCTTGGCTAGCATAAATTCATGCGATTAAAAGAGGACTCAAAGGTACCCAAACAAACTAACTCTCAGCAGGACTTACGGAAAGCATTAGCGTAACTGCTGCCTATCAACAGCAGGACAAAATGTTCACACTTTTTCAAAATGATCACACACACCTTTCATTTGCCTGAAGTTCCAGATTTGGACTTTAACTGCAATTCCTGCTATTCTTCATTTCCAGGAGAATTCAGTACTTGTGCCCCATTAAACTCTGTTAAAGGGGATAATTAGCTGGAGACTGACAGTAATTTAAGCAGTTCATTTATCAGAAGGGATAAAGCCAGCCCGAAACATGTTAATATGAGGTTCTTAAAATTGGTATTATTCTACACCACTGTGCAACTAATGTATCGATAGTGTGAGGAACGCAGACCGTGGTGTTAAGCAGAATTACTGGGGTCTAAATAATGTTTTGCCTTATAAAGTCTGGCTAGGGCAAACAAATTAGTTGGCTCTAATACTTCAGCTGATTTAACAGCCCGAATGTATAAAAGGGTGTATCTAAGAATTGATAGTGGATCACCGAAGCATTTAATCACTGTTTTACTAATCTTCTGCACTATCTGAACTCAAACCGACTCCTCACACTAAAAATCAATGGGGCTAATATACTCATTAATGATGGCTCTTTTGGAGGAGTGGAATCATCAGAGTTTGAAAAACTAATTCAGGGTATAAGAGCTAAAAGCTGTGGCTGTGAATAGGGCATGGGCTTGTGCTCAAAGGCTTCCTGTAGAAACAAGCAGCTCCGGAAAAGTTCCCTTGAAATCCTCCACTGAGGGCAAACACTGTGACTTCCGAGTACAACCATGTGTCTGATTGGGGACGTTGGAGCAGGGACTGAAGCAGGACCATTTTCCCAAGCAGGATTTTCTTGACTGCTGCCTCACGGGAGATCTGTCCCCAGCGCTGGCTGCAGCCTGGCTCTCAAGCCACTTGCACATGATCCTTATGGAGAGCTCGGCTTCGGATACCCGGGAGGGCACGAGGTTGTTCCTTGTTCAGATGAGGCTAGGGAATAAAGTGATAAACACAGGGAAACTCCAATTCCATGTCACTGCCCTACTGGCACTTTCATCCTACAGAGGGGTTGCCTGAATACGCTACACACATGGATTTTAAAGGTGACAGAGAAGCCTCTTCCTTACTGGAAAAAGACACGGGGAAAAGGACATGGGAGGAGCGAAGTGTCAGACTACACTGGGGCAGGAGATCAGAGCTGCAAAACGAGTGCCCAGGATACTCTGTGGTCAAGAAACACTGCCCCAAACTGAGCACATCCTGGTTCTGGAAAGACACAAGGTCAGTCCTGTCCTAGCTCTGTTTCCACCCTCTTGCATGCGCTCTACACCTGGACAGAGGTTTCCAGCTGTTTTGGGTGCTCTATGAAGCCTTTTGGAGGAGCAGAGCCAGGGCTGCTCCTTCCCTACTCCTGCCACACTTCCTTTGCTTAATTAAACTCTTTGCTAGCAGTTGAGCAGTTTGCTGCATCCTCCCGCCAGGCTTCTCCACATGACTGTATCTCAGCTCTCACTTGCACATCTGACACTTGTCCCAAGACTCATTTCTCCAAGGTCTGTCAGTTCAGCTGCGAGAGCTTCTGTTTGGCATCTGCAGGCTCCAGACAGTCTCTCCCCAAAGGCTTTTCCGAAAGTGAAGACACCGGATTTCTGACCAGGGTTGGAAAAGGATATTGCTCAAAAATATTCAGAGAGAGCGTTTTTCTAGTTTTATGCATTTTTTGAACAAATATCAGAGTGCAAAACTGCCTCTGGGATTGGAAAATGGAATTAAATCTTCCAACAAATACCAGAAAATGGATCCTGACATCTCTATTAGCAATAAATGTTTCATGCTTCGAAACTGGTAATCTAACATTCCTCCAGGGAATTCAGAATAGTGAGAAAAATGGTCCAACACAACAATAAAAGGAAAGAAAAATATCTACATACATTCAAATGAGATACAAATTGGTGGGCAAGGGAAAAGCCTCTGGGCTGGTCCCACCTCAGCATGTTTATGTGCAGTTCAGGAGGTCATTAGACGAAAAGCAGTGGCCCAGATCCAGTGCCTGTATCCTCCTGTGCCCAGCAGCGCTAAGCCCGGTAAAACCAGGGGCAAAAGGATGACCCCTTGCAGAGTAGATCCTCCAAAACACTGTTGTGCCTGGAAACAGTCTAAACCCCTGCGAGCAGCGAGAAGGGCATAGCTGGGACAAGTAACGTGGCTCCGTTTCCCCTGCATGTGCCAACTCCAGCTGGTCTTGGAGGGCTCGCAGACAACGCAGCTCAGAGCAGCTCTCTGGTTCACACCAGCTGGCCAAGCTGCTCTTCCTGGACCACATACGTTATGGAGTGACCAGGCATCCTCATTTGACCTGAGCAATACAAAGACTGTCCCAGCACACAGGTGAAAACCTCCAGGTGCTACTTTTTGCAGGACAAGGGATTTTCCCTCAGCTCCCATGTCCCAGCGCCCAGCTCAGCCTCACAGCAGAAGAGGTGAAAATGCAGCTCCCAACGGAGCCGTGCCACGTTGCTCAGAGCAAGGAACGGGCCTTGGCGCAGGGTGAGGTAGGGCCACGTACCCATACCTGGCTGTTTGTGTCAGCACATGGGAAGAGTCCACAGGGCAAGTTTGGTGTCCCCTCCCCAGCTGTGTTTGACTGTAACACAAATGTGGACACCCCAAGGAACAGTTACCAGATCTGCCTTGAAGCTGCATTAGGCATTTGCTGGCCCAAAGAATGAGCAAACGAAGACCTGGCCGGTATTTCACAGGTAATTTACCCAACTCCTATGTTGTTTTTCAATGACAATATAATTCTCAAGGAAAATATACAACCTGAAAGCATTAATACACAACCTAGAAGATGCCCACCGGTTTCCCTCCCTTTTCCCTTCTCTTTTTAAGAGTGCTGTTCTTTAAAATGGCTTAAAACCATCTATTTTATTCTGTCCTTAAAGGTTTTAGAACTTCAAAGAGAAGAGAAAAAACCTACCACTTCACCATGAAGTTAAACATTATGCGGTGACATTATATAGAAAGTCATCAAAAATATGTTGCTAAAATAAACTCCTGCTTGAACTCTGCCTATAATATTTTTCAGAAAGCTCAGCACACACTGCCCTTCTCACACAGCACTGAAGCACATACTTAACTTTAAGCAGGTACACGCTCTTCTTGGAGTCAACAGATCTAATCACATCCTTAAAATTATTCATTTGTCTGAAGTACCTCATTGAACCAAGGGTTTTACACCTAGAAGTTGCACAGTGTAAATTGGAAACATTATTTCTGAGCGAGCATTATACACATGTTGGCAGATATATTCCAAAGCTATCTAAGAAATTCAACTATTTTTAAGAGCACATGCTGCGTTCCAGCACCCTACTTTGAAAAACTAAAATTAACTTGTGCACAGTACACTGCATATGGATACTGCACACACACTCATGCACGTTTCATGTACACAAAATAGCACAGAAAAATTGCTCTAAGCATAAATTGAAGCCATATGATACCAGATTTTTAACTGCAGTTTTAACAGCAGCAAACTGCTGATACTACCTGCTTATTATCAACCTCAAAAAGCAACATGAAAACAATATTTTAACCTTTCATCTGTAACATGCTCTTTGCTAATAAAATCATCCCAGAGCCATCCATGCACACAGCTATAGTGTTGACTACTTAAAATGCAAAATAAATGCCACTTCCACACAGCAAAGGAACACCCAGCTAATCTCATACAGTCTTTAATGCCAGTTATTTTGCTGGTGCAGCCTCACAACAAACCTAGCTGGACCCTGTGCTTCCTCTTCACATTCTGCCTTTCCAAAACGAAGTCACCTAATCCACCTGCTCCTTCGTACAATCCCATTAAAAAGACCTCCATCCTGCTGGTTGTTGTGCTGTGAGTGCTGAAATGCCACAAGCACTTTGTCTCTACAACTGCAAAACATCACGTGCATTTACTATACCACACGGAGACCATGTTCCAGCGAAGAAAGACACTGCAATTTCGTGGAAAGACAGCTGTGAAATGGAAATTTGGAAAGGGCAGGGCACCTTGCACACTTACCTACCATTAACCAGTGTTAATAATCCTACTTACCTTTCTAAAGGAAGAGTCACCTTGATGGGATAAACACCCTTATCTCCATTTTAATTTGCATTTGTGCCTCCTGCCACCAGGAAGCAGCTCGCTGACTTTACTTTAGCTGACTTACTGTTGGGGCACATCCCACTGAAGTCAATAGAAGCACTCGTGAATTACTTAATTTTTGTATCAGGCATTGATTTTTTTTCCAGTCAAATACAGAGAGTGCCAGGAGACATCTTTCCCAAAGAATCATACTTTCCCCTCCCATTTTACAAAGTATAAGCATTGATCAACATAAAGCTAGTTTATCAGAAAAAAAGAAAAAAACAATGAAGATGCTGGACATTGAAACACTTTTCTGACAAAACTTTCTGTCACTACCTGCAGAATAGGGTTCTTGCTTCTCACTGTGAATGAATTCTTTTCTTTCATATTTGGCTCTGATCCACTGTTCCCGCAGCAGTCTGCAAAGAAACAAACAACAACAATAAAGTAGGAAAAAAAACACAGGAAAGATGCTGTCCAAGATATGAATTCTTCCTTGGCTTATCATTATCTCTTCAATAGAGAATACAAGGGTGACCTGAAAGTCTTTCAAAAATTAAATTCTGCAGTCTGGAGTTGTGGGTCTCCTCCCGTTTGCTCTAAGACAACAATAAATTGTTTCCTTGTACATCCAATTTAGTGGAAACTTCTACAATAAAATTTCCAGCATTAGCAGAATATAATAAAATTTCCAGCATTAGCAGAATATCCCATTCACATCCACCAACCTCTGTGCAAAATTCTTTTAACATAGGAGTTATTCTAAATATAAGCTTCCTCACATTGGACAGGGTATGACAGGGTAACAAGTAGCCTTATGGAAAATACTGCCCAAACAAAACAAATGAACAGAAAAACCACCACAGAGCAAAGATTTCAAGTACTTCCGTATTATTTTATTTCAGCACAACTCCTAGAATTAATGAAGGGCATAAGCAGTTTTGATCTGGAATATGTTAGGAACTGTTCCAAGCAATTTTTAATTGTACTAAGTTATCTTAAATAGCCCATAAACAGGTAAAGAACATACTCAGACAGGAAGCTGTTTGTCTTTCCACCTTCATGTTTAGAAGTGGCCTTTTTAGAAGTGGCCTACATGAGGACAGTTAAAGATTCCCCAGCAGTTGGCCATGCTCTGTAAAACCCACCACACTTGAATATACCAATTTCTGCACTAAGGAAAACTCTTGATATGATTGAAAAACCTTTTTTTTTTTTTTGAGCTCACAATACAAATTAAGCACTATTACTTCAGCAGAAGTGTTCCAGAAATGTTCAAAGATGACAAGTGTTCTACTATTACTTATGAAAATTCTTCTGGCAGGACAGCTAACAACTTCATCAAATTTGCAAGATGCTATTCAAACAGAACCACGGGTGATATCAATTTCCTGGTGGTAAAACAGCAGATAATTACACATATTTTCTCCCACCCATTGTTCCATCTCCTCAATTGGGGCACCAGCCTTCTCCTGCAACGCACACGAAACACCACAGTGTCACTGTGCCCAAAACTCAAACATGAACCACCTGCACACCTGTAATAGAAATAATCTGCTGAATCTGCCTTTCCCACTTCTGTTCATGCTCTCACAACTTTCTTCGGCTGTCACACACAGACATATCATGTCTGATACTTAAGAGTTGTGCGTTGTTTCCAGCCTGGCTGCTGCACACAGCTTGCAATCACCAGAGCCAAGCTTGGACCTTTTCAACAAGGACTCAGCTGTAAGAGACACAATTCATGCCGCCCCCGGTACCAGTTGAACGCTCCCCATAACCTCGGCCAGCGTTTGGCTGGATCTTGAGGAGCTCCGATGGCAATTCCAAAGGACCACAAGACTCCAGCCATGCAACTTGCCCAGCCCCTACCACCTTCTGACAGCTCGGACCTTCCTCCACACTCCCCATCATCGCATCTCCAGGATCCTTCAGCAGTAGCTCCTCCAAAACCGAGAGCCAACAGAGGAGCCCATCATTATGGCACTTCAGTGCAAGGCCAGGGGCTGCTGTCTCTGCTCCGAAGATTATTTAGATAAAGTAGAAATCAGTAGAAGAAATGGAAAGAGAGACCCAAGCTGCACAGCAGGAGTCTGCATCTCTGTGTGGTGGCTCTACTTCAGACCTGATCTCCATTTCACTTTAAGTATGTTTTCAGGGGTCTTTTAGGCATTGCTGCTGACAGAATGCTGTGCTTTGTGTGAAGTGCACGTTTCTGCAGGTGAACGTGTATACGGGCACCCAGGGCAAGCATCACACACCTGGATCCCCTCTGCGCAGAACCACCAGCGATTTCCACAGCATTCTGTGAACAGAAGTGACTCTAGCAATAGCCTTATGGTATTTTATTGAATTTCTGGTGAAGGGACATGTAGCAAATACACAGTTCACATTTGCTAGAAAAAAATATAACTGTATAATTCCTAAACTGAGGAGAAGCACAGCTTTTGGGATCTAATCCAAAAGCTTTAACAGCCCACCTAAAATCTGGCGGGTTGCTGGTTGCAGGGAATATGTCATTTTTTGGCAATTAGAACAGAGAGGTCTTTGTAATTAACAAGATGAAAACCTGGGAGCAGGGAACAAACTAAAAAATTAATGAAAGACCACACTTCCAGCAGAATAAGCAAGAAGTCATCCTCAGAGCACCACAGGAGCCGGCTGCTCCAGGGCAAGAGCAGAACGAGAGGCTGACGAAGCTCTGCCAGCACCAACCCCAAACCTCACTTAAAAATACTTGTTTGCTTGGCTGGCCACCCACACGAAATGCAGGGCTCTGTCAGAGGCGCAGTGCAGCGCTGCGATCCCGGACCCCACAAACAGCGACGTGGGATCAGGAGACGCTCAGGAGAAATCACGCTGGGAAAACTGTTCTCACGCCCAAGCAGCTGAATATGACATTGCTGCTGAGGGGCTTCCTTGTGTTGCACGTAGGAAATGTGGTCAGCAAAATTAATAGCCTGCAGTTTGTTGTTGCACAAGACCCTGCAGCTGGGTTATTTTTCCCGGGATGCCGAGTGGTTTCCCTGCTCCTAACCTACCTCGTGCAGCGCGTGGCTGCGGCGGCTCCTTGACACGGAGCCCAGGCAAGAAGCCCCAGCCAGGAGTGAAAGGGGCCCCATCAGCACCAAACATCATGGCCCTCTGCATTTCATCCTTGCGAGCCAAGAAAAGGCAGAACAGAAGCATGTGATCCAGAAATGTCTTTTCCAAAAAAAAAAAAAAAAAAAAAAAAAAA